>CM042692.1:133172497-133692087 GCA_023614405.1 Avena insularis
AAGAAGAGATTGATATCAGCCCCAATATTGATCATGCCAGACATCAAGAAGCCATTTGATGTATATTGTGATGCATCCAAGATTGGTCTAGGATGTGTATTGATGGAAGAAGGCAAAGTCATCACGTATCTGTCTCGACAACTGAAGCAGCATAAGCAGAACTATCCGACCCATGATCTTGAATTAGCAGCCGTAGTGCTGGCATTAAAGACATGGCGTCATTATCTGATGGGTAATCGCTGTGAGATTTACTTAGATCATAAGAGCTTGAAGTATATTTTCACTCAGAAGGAGCTGAATATGAGGCAAAGGAGATGGATAGAGTTAATCAAGGATTATGACCTTGACATTCACTATCACCCCGGCAAAGCCAATGTGGTAGCGGATGCTCTTAGCAGATTGCCGTGTAGGCTAAACACCATGATCAAGGAGAAGCAACCAAGTTTGTATGAAGAGTTGGAGCAGTTCAGGACTGAATTGGTTAGCAAAGGATTCTTAGCTAGCATTGAACTTCAACCCTCTTTGATTAGCCAAATCAAGGAAGCCCAGAAGGGGAATGAAAGTATCGACAGAATCAAACGTCGTATTGGTACAGGAAAGGTACCTGGATTCACGGAAGACGAAGAAGGAGTACTGTGGTACAAAGGACGTATCTGTGTGCCAGCAGATTCGGAACTGAAGCAAGTTATCATGAAGGAAGCTCATGATACTCTTTATTCTATCCACCCCGGAGGAACGAAGATGTATCAGGATTTGAAAGAGCAATTTTGGTGGCACAAGATGAAGAGAGAAATCGGAAGCTACATCGCCAAGTGTGATATCTGTCAAAGAGTCAAAGCAGAGCATCAGAGACCTGCAGGATTGTTGCAACCATTGCAGATTTCGGAATGGAAATGGGATTCCGTAGGAATTGACTTTATCACCGGTTTGCCTACTTCTAGTAGGGGAAATGACTCAATCTGGGTCATAGTTGATAGATTGTCCAAGGTAGCCCACTTTATACCTATCAAGACTACCTACCAGAGTGTGAAGCTAGCAGTTCTGTACATTGCTAGGATTGTTAGTCTGCATGGAACCCCCAAGACCATAGTATCAGATCGAGGAACCCAGTTTACCTCGAGATTTTGGCAGAAAGTTCAGGAAGGATTGGGAACCAAGTTGAACTTTAGCACCGTGTATCACCCGCAAACAGATGGACGGACTAAGAGAGTCAACCAGATCTTAGAGGATATGCGTAGAGCTTGTGTGTTGGAATACGGATCAAAATGGGAAGACTGCCTGCCTTTCACAGAATTCTCATATAACAACAGTTATCAAGCTAGTTTGCAGATGGCACCATTTGAGTTCCTATACGGAAGGAAGTGTCGTACCCCTTTGATTGGTCGCAAACAGGAGAGAGTCAGATTTTTGGACCCGACATTCTCCGAGAAGCCAAAGAGAAGGTTCACAAAGTCCGTGAGCACCTCAAGACCGCCCAATCCAGACAGAAGAGTTATGCTGACAAGAGAAGGAGAGACATGACTTTCAATGTCGAAGATTTTGTATATCTCAAAGTTTCACCATTGAAGGGAACCCAACACTTTAGTATGAAAGGAAAGTTAGCCCCTAGATATATCGGGCCATTCAAAATTCTAAACCGTCGAGGAGAAGTATCGTATCAACTGGAACTACCTGAAGAGATGTCAGCTATCCACAATGTGTTCCATATCTCGTTACTTCGTAAATGCCTAGAAGTGCCGGAGAAGACTGAAGTTTTCAAGAACATTGATCACCGAGTTGTGGAGATCCACAATGACCTGACCTATCGTGAAGTGCCCATCCGTATCTTGGAAGAAGCTTACAGAACCACCAGGACCAGGAGTATCAAATTTCTCAAGATTCAATGGAGCAACCATACCGAGGAGGAAGCCACTTGGGAGCACGAAGATTACATTAGGACGGAGTTCCTAGATCTCTTTAGTTCCTAGTTTTCTTTGTAAATCTCGGGACGAGATTTTGTTTAAGGGGGAAGGTTTGTAACATCCCAAAACTTTAATCCAAGCTTATCAAGATCCAAATCATCAAAATCAGGGTTAACAAAAACTTTTCCAATCAAAAATATGAAAATATTCATATGTGTGTGCATTTAAAAATAGGAGTTGTTTGAATTGCCATGTTTAAGTGATCCATTGCTTGTAAAATGATTCTTAGGTGAAATAAACATCATCTAAATCATTCCCAAACTTTTCCCAAAGAAAAACAACTCAAAATGAATAATTGAAGTGAATGGTCATTTTGGCCAAATTAACTATCATGCCTACTTTGGCTATTCCTAGTACTCAAAACCTAACAGAAACATTTGTGGATCTTTACACCCCTTGCTAGTACACATAATGAGGTACCAAGGCCCACTTTGTGATCTGCTAAAAACAATCAAATACTAATTTTAAATGACAGTTTAAAATTGAATCTATTTCATATGGGAAGATCCCACTATTTCAAAAACCACTCAAACAAGCTAAATTTTCAAAACCCAAGCACCCAGAGAGTCTCAAGCTTAGTACTAGCAGACCCACCAAAAATCTTTTCAAAATTCAAAAATAATTTTCTTGCGGCCATTTCATCAAACACTTGGCAGGCAGAATTCAAACAAAACAAAATTCACTATTTTAAATAGTGTTCTGGCCAAACTTGTCTCTCATTTGACCCCCTTTTTCTCACATTGTCCCCTCTTGATGAAACCAGGGCATAATCACCCCATCCCCTACCTCTTAGCAGCATGGCCATGCCAAGCCGAGCCCCACCTCGCCGGCCAACTTGGTCGCTGCCGCAGCAGACCGTCCCCCTCTCTCTCGCCATGTCTAGGAGAGAGCCCGCACCTCACCTCCGCCCACTGTCCCCTCCCCGAGCCAGGCCCAGCCGTGGACCACCGAGAAAACCACGTGCCCAACGCCAGCACGCGCCAGAAGGCCACACTGCATGCGTGCACAAGCCGCCGCTCGACCGCAGCCCGCGCCCACTGCGTCGCCACGACCCAGGGAGCACGCCAGACACCCCCATTCAATGTCCAATGCCTCACAACCACCGCTCGCCGGCGAAGCCGCCGCCGAAGCCGCTCAGAGCGCCAGCTCCGCCCGACCGCTTACCACCACCCCTAAGCCCGCATTAAAGTCCTAGAGCACCGCCAGGAGACTGCGCGTTAATCGCCACCCTCAGCCATGCCGCTAGCAGCCCGTAGCCATGTCGACGCTGTCGCCTGTCCATCCCTCTCGGTCTCACCGTCGAGCCTATAAAAGGAGGGCACCCCTAGCCGTTTGCAGCACACCACTCCACTCCCCTCACCTCACTGATCGTCCCACACCTCTAGCCGGAGCACGAGGAGCAGCAGCTCACCGGAATTGTACCGGAGCAGGCCGCCTCTGGAGGAGAAGGGCGCCGCTGATTGCAACCACCCCTGGAGCTGCCTCGACCGTCCCTGAGCTTGCTGTCGACCACCAGTCCGTTTGCTCGCCTCGCCATCATCGCTGGAGCCCTGGTACGCCCCCTATGCACCCCCACTGAGCCGCTAGGGTTAGAGCTCGCCGGTGACAGGTCCGTCGATGACGACGATCCACAGCCGTTGATCCCCACTCTAATCCAACGTCCCACGTTGCCCTGTACCGCTTCGCGCGTTATGAGCCGCTGACTGGTGGACCCCCTGTCAGCTGAGCCCCGCGCCGCAGAGTGACACTGGGTCGTCCCGTTAGCGTTTCCCGCGCGACCCAGTTAGTTTGAATTAGGATTTTTCTTTTTAGTTTAAACTTAGTTCTGTCCCCTAGTTTGAAAATCAATTTAGAGAGATTTACAAATCCAAATGAAGTGATTCCAATTTTGTTAGAAAGCTACTGAAAACATCTATCCAAGCCCGTTGGATTTAATTCATTTAGAGTTAGAGATCTCTCCTAGTAAAAATAATAAAAACAGAAGCATTTGCACCTTGCAACATTTTTATAAAATTAACCAAGTTAGCTTTTGAGTTGATTACAACTCTCAAAAATCACATTTCATCATACCTATCTGAATAGGTAATAATATTAAGATTTACATGCAGTGACTTTGGACTAGTACCAAAATAATGCTATATAGGCATTTCTAGTCACTTTAAAGCATTAAATAATGAACTTAAACCAAAATATTTATGATCCAACCCTTAAATTACATTCCCACATGTTAGAATATGTGGTGATGACATGTGTCCACATGATCCCATATTTTAAGTGGTGAATATTAAATCTTAGATAATCTTTCAATGAGTAGAAATTACTTTTCTAAAATAAAAAGGAGGAAACTATTGAATAAAACTTGTGATGCTTGTGCTGATAATAGATCATCAATTGTGTGCCTTAGAGTACTAAGTAAACTAGTTAAGTATTGTTTGGTGATTGTGTACTCCGTATGTATTTAGAGAAGATAGTATCGACCAAGCTTACGAGGAGGAGGAGTGCTACCAAGAAGAAGAAGAAAACTTTAATCACTGCACCAACCAAGGCAAGCTATTATTGGCAAGCTAACCCTTGCAAAACTTACTTTAGCAAGCCACCATTAACAATGCAAGCAAATCCTTGCAATCTAGATAACCCAAGCAAAGATGCTTTAGGCATGCTTTGATCCTACCACTTTGACTACTAGTTACCCCAAGCCTTACTTTCAAGCTTTACTTCCTTTACCTTACACAAAGTCCCTTACTTGTTTTGAAGGTAGCATAAAGAGTATAAAACTTGACCTATTTAGATAAGCTTTAGATGTCATTCTATGGCATGAGATTGAACCCATCATCTTTCCACCTTAGTGAACACTCTTAACTTAGTAGTTTAGAGTAGATCAAAACTTGAGTCACTTTAGATGGGAACAATTGGTGAAAATGAATTATGAAAACCTTGGAATGATGAGGCATTCAATTGAGATGTTTTGACATGTGTTGAGAAACACAAATGGTTTATGATAATGAAAATGTTGAGGCATGAGCCTTAACCCTTTTACAAAACTGATGGTTGGATTTGGATGCGACACCATTTCAAATTTACCGTACAACCACAATACCTGAATTGGGTAAGGCTTAGCTGAAAGTTTATATGCATTAGTATTAGTTCCCTCGTGGGAGAGGTTTGAGCTGAGGCTACCTCTCGATGTTGTCCACCTATGCAGTGCCCAAGATGACAGATGGTCATGGTTGGGAGGCCATGCTCATAGGAGAGGTGCTTATACTAGGATGTGTAAAGGAAAGGTTATGTTTGATTATCTGCATACTAAGTATGATGATTCAGGGTTATCCCTGACAGATGTATCGAATCTTGTGGTGAAAGTGTACCACCTCTATAGAGTGTCAAACTATTCGAATAGCTGCATCCGCGATTATGAACAGTTGGAATGGCCATACTGTTTCGTTGTCAGATGTTTTCAAAACAACTTATGCAAGAATGATGAATCTTGACTTGACCACAACAGGGTTGTGTTTATGACATTAACTTTCCAAATTAAGTGATTCTAGAACTTTATTTTATCTTTCTTTGCTTCAGAACTCAGCTTAGGTTTCAAAGTTAACCTTATAGTTAAACTTAGATTTAGCACTTTAACTTAGAATTATACTACTTGTTAGTGGTAGTTTGCGAGTACTTAAAGAGTACTCATGGCTTTTGTCCCTGGATATTCTCATGGCCAGACAATAAAGGAGACTACCAAGATGATGGCCAGCAGGACGGCTATGATAACTAGGACTATTCCTTGTCACAAGATTATGCGTGCCCCTGAAGATGGACCCCACTGCTACGCTTATCTTTTATTTCCGCTGCTTGTTGTATTAAGACTGGATCATGAGATCCTTATTTGTGTAAGACCTTATGTATGGTTTGTAATAGATGATGTACTGTGATATCCAATCCGTTATGTCTCGCAAAAATAGTAATCCTGGGATTGCGAGGTATGGCATAACGGGCATCTGTGATTAAAAATCCCGGTGTTGACAAATTTCCCACACCAAAATTAATTTGTTCTGTATTTTTAAAATTATACTACATTGCCTTATGTCAACAGCTCAAATACAAAGAGACAACTTCTTTTTGATGAGGATGCTGATATCAATAATCCAAGGTATACCATATACTCTCTCTATAGTATTGAACCACCATTTTCCATTTTACAAAATTATTTTATTGTTACATTATCATCGCCCGCAGCAACATCACATCGGATGATACTTACAACGATGTTAACAAACGACAAAAAACAAGGTAGTTAATACTTCTACGCCAATCTTAACCTCCATTCTTGCAAAAGTATCCTGACTTGCACACCTCATACAGCCTTGAAGATTCATACTCTTAAACAAAATTCTCAGCAACCAACCAAAAATTTAGAGGTAAATCTCGACATGAAAAATTAATTGTGGTATATCTATTTTACTAAGGAACATATATCATATATATCATATGATTCTCACTTCTAAATATAACGTATTTATTGAAACTGCAGATACCATGCTGTGATCTGATAAATAAAGGTCGCATCGATGGCAAGCAAGTGGTACTGATTGTTACAGACCACAGAAGATGTCTTCATGAATAAAGGGCTAACAATGATGCATTTCTCCTAAATTATGTCGATTTTGTCAAATATATTGCATTCTCTTTCGACATGTGAGGAATCCTATGATTTTTATCCACGTACATGTCTTTGTTCGTGATGTGAAGGATGCATACAACAAATTTAATACAATTTTGTTTTTGTTCTATTAATGATGCGCATGCCTTGCATTAAGTTTTAGTTGTTAATTCCTACCATGTGTCTTCATACGTACAGATCAGAGACGCCTTCATATCTTTTTATTTAAGGAACTCTGTGCTATCAGACAAAAGCCAATAGATAGCTATGTTCTTGCCCTTCATAATCCTTTATGTATTTGACCATTATTTCAAGTCATTATTTGTATAGACTGCTAATGTCATTTTTAGCATACAGAAAAACATCTCTAATGTCCGTAGCAACGCACGGGATATCAACTAGTTAGGAAAGGATATTTATGACATACTATTTAATTTCACCTCTATTCCCGTGGAAAGTAATTTGTATTGATTACCGTGATTAGTAACAAAAGGAAAGGAAGGTTGATTACCGTAAAAAATGATTGTATGATCTAGGCGTTGTACGGAGATATTGAGATTCAGACGGTCCAGATATGTCAAATGACTGTTGTTTGGCGTCGAGTGGTGATTTACCATCACCAACTCCCATTTAATAGTGAAGATGATAGCAGAATGGATTAGATGATTACTTTATAGTGAATAAAGTACACTTTAGTCCTCCAACTTTGTTAACAGTTCACTTTTAGTTCTGTAACTTTTGTTTGGTCCCAAACAAACCTTTAACATTCTAAATTAATCGTTTTCCTAATTTTTTGGTGTGGTGAACACCTAGTTGCTAAAAATCGATGACTGCTAATCCAACCAGGACTGAACCATAGCTAACCTACCGTACCATCCACATCTAAAATCCCCATCTAAGGGCCAAGATCCTCGATCTCATGGTCCATCTCAACCTCTCGTTGTAGCAGCTTCCTCGCTTGAGGATGTCACGTCCTTGTCGTCCCACTCATAATTTTCATCCTCCTCTTCCATCTCATAATTTTTATCCTCCTCTTCCATCTCGGCGTGACTCCTGTGGGAGTAAGTTGAGATGAGATCACAAGAGTAGTCAGAGGCGGGTCTTATATTTTGCTTGGGCTTGTGAGATATTGGGTGGGGACGTTGGGTTCGACCATGTAAAATTGACCTAATTTGGTCGCGGTTTGATTACAGTCAGCGATTTTTAGCAAAAGAGGGTTCTCGTCGACGCAAAACCAATAAACTATGATGGTGATCGGTTTAGAAAGTTCAAGGTCTGTTTTGGTCCAAGCAAAAGTTTTAGGACTAAAAGTGAACTTTTAAAAAAGTTCGAGGATGAAAAGTGGACTTTCTTATTTTAGAGCTATGGTTTCTAACAAACACGCCTTACAGGATGGCACGAAAGCACCACCCAAAAAAAAGATTACCTCACAAATCACATCGGAAGAGAAAAAAGGATAAACTGAAACAGAGGTGAATATTATTACCCTATTTTAATTTCTTATAATTTTGATGAACTTATATTTTATTTTTTTATATAAGGAAAAACAAGGAATCATTTTTTTTGAAACAAACGGTGCACTTTATTGATCTAACAAAACTTAATCGTTCATTACATCACTTAACACAAAGGGAGGTGGATCACCATCCCAAGAAAAAATACTATCAGATTCAAAACATAGTCTAGCTAAGTTGTGCGCCGTCTTGTTTGTCTCTCTTGGACAGTGTTCAAATTTGAGTAAACCAATCCTATGAGCAACCTGAAAACAATCAGCTAAAATTGCCGTGTAAGGACTCAAAAGGTCAATTGCTCCTGCAAAAGCATTTATCAATTCGAGGCTATCAGATTCCACAATGGCAGGTGAAAACCCAATGTCTTGTAACAATTGCAAACCAAACCGAAGAGATGCGGCTTCGGCTGTTGCTGCATCCAACATATTTTTTAGAGGAATAGCACCACCAACAATTGCCGCCACGTGATCATTGCGTATAATTGCTGCTGCAGCTCCCAAACCCGTACGAAAAAAACTTACATCCACATTTAATTTATAATGTCCATGTGGAGGTTTGCTCCAAACCACTGATTTCTATTTTGAAGTGCTCGAAACTGATCTTTAATTCATAGTCAGCGCGTGTATAGAGAAAGCAGTTTTAGCTACGGGTGCCACAGATACCCCTTTACCCCTTTTACTGTCTCACGTCTCTGCCACCATATGTACCATGCAGCTACAGCTATTGTTTCTTGTAAACCCAGTTGGCCAAGCACAGGTGATTTTTTGCGTGGATTCCTTAGGAGCTCCTAAAAACGACTGATCCTGACTTATCCAACTTGACTGCATGGTCAATAATTTCATCCAGACCAAGAGCACGTCATACATGTTTCGCCCGTTTGCATGTAAACATTAAGTGTAGTACATCTTCTGCACCTTGTTTGCAAATCGGACACTGAGCTGAAACATTTATGTGTCTGCTTGCTAGCACTCCTACTCCAGCTAAATATTTTAATTTTTGCGGGCACTTTCAACTTTCAAACAGTATCCCATACCGGATACCTGCTCATAGTACCTTGGCCATCAGCACGTCTCAGTTTACTCCCATATTGATGATTCCATTCAGAGTAATAAGCAGACCGCACAGAGAACATGTAATTTTTTTTTTGAGCCACGCGACAAAACCATCCTCCAAATTTGGACTTATAGGTATCTGAAGTATACGTTGGAATCATAATGTCATTGTATAGCAAACAAATCGAAGAATTAAAAGTTAAATGAGCGAAGCCTACTCCAATGGGCCCAATAATCAATAACAGCCCACTAATCAGTGGGCTTTATAACCGATTGAAGTACGAAAAGGCCACCAAGCGGGCCAGACTAACAATTAGCTGTGCACCCAGGCCCCGATGCCCATAGTACGTGAAAGCCTACTGTTAAGCATTAATAGCCCGTAACTCCACAATTCTGCGGAAATAGCCAACCACATGGAAATGCACGGAAATGGTCAAATGGAGTCCAAGATCGTCCACCGTCATTATTTTCCCAAGAAGAAAAGATCCGATCGGCCGATCTGGATTTCGTTTGGCTGAGTAATCTTGGTACTGATGTCTAGTAGTAGGAAGGATTCTTAACATGGGATCATGTGCAGGTGATGGCAGTTGGGTGTCGCAAGCAATGACCTAGACACCATGTGCACCCAGAGATATAAAATTGCCTAGGAGGCGAACTCGGAACTTTTCTGACGGAGTGCACTCCCATTTTCTAGCTTGAAGAACAATCTATGCTTCGTATGAAAAACATATAGGAGTACAAAATGGAATTTGCCTGCTCGCAAGCGGATACTACGCCCAAAACGACAGAACATGTTAAAACGTTTCAACCAAATGGCAACAACAACATATTCACGACGGTGTGAACAGTTGAAGCTTAACCCAAGGTCAACTGCTGTAGCGAATATGTTAAACAAAAAACTCCTGTAACGAAGATCCTTTCCGTTCCTGCACAAGAAGGTTATCAAATTCTTAGAGACGACTCCATCTGCTCAAAACAGTAGCATCATCATATTCATACTAAATAGACCACTGCATCCTGTCATCCATTTTAGTTTATATTATCTTCTTCAGCCCTCAGGTCATACAGCTCATATGGTGTCCTAATTGCAGCAACCTCCTACCTACGTTACCATATTCGTTTCGATCTCCCAAATAACAACCTGAGACCGGTGACCAGAGTATCAAAACAAGATCGCACTCCCACTAGTTTATATCCGAACTACTACCACGCAAAGATTCTGCAGATGCATGCACACTGTCCAGTCTCCAACTCTGAGCTTGTATTCCTCGGCTTGTCATGTGGTCCATCCAACCGCTCGCTCTTTTGTTTGCACTTAATTGTATTCCCCAGGAGAAGCAAACCGGCAGGTACTCTGTATGTAGTATCATGCTACCCCATGTTGCTTCAGTGTCACCTTCATGTTTACTTGGATCAGCTGCTTCAGGTCCATGTGCCACAAAATATTCTCACAATCTTGTTAAGATTTTTCTGGGATTTGGTTCAGGTGTGGCACTTGAGTATCACGGGTTCTTACTGTTGCCTGTGCCTGTGCCTGTGCCTGTGCCTGTGTGACATGGAGAACAGAAGAGTTGAAGCCGCACACCAGTTCTACCTTGAACTGAAATGTGATGCCGGTTACCTGGAAGATCCTGTTGGCCCAGATCGGTGCAATTACACCATGGAATCGTCACCAATCAGACCACAATAACCCACAATAAAGGCTAAAAGCTCATATCTTTCGGAATTATTGGGATATCAATGCATATCCAGGATTAGTCCAGGATATCTATGGCACCTGCCTCCCAGCAGGATTCCACAAAAACAAAAAAGGTGGCCTGTTTTTGCTGAATCCATGATAGGTCAGAGCCATGTCAAGTGAAAGGATGGACGTCCTATGCTAAACAATATGAATTTGCAGTCACTTGTCTTTACAACAGAAATGTCAAGAACATCCTGGCGCCTCATTCTCATCAGCTCTGGCACAAACAGGTCCGAGCTTTAGTTACTGGGTACTCCAAAGAATCTTATGCTCAGCTGTGCAACAACTTCAGATATGTGGGTGCTAAGCTGTGCAACAACTTCAGATATGTAGGAAAATATTATGCTAAGCTGTGCAACAACTTCAGACATGTAGGAAATATATTATGCTAAGCTGTGCAACAACTTCAGATATGCACTGTAGGAAATATATTATGCTAAGCCGTGCAAGAATTTCAGATATATAGGAAATATATTATGCTAAGCTGACACAGCTTGAATGAATCAAGAGAAGACTGACTCTCCTGGTACAGAACATAACAGACTAGCTAAAACGGGAATTCATAAAGTTCTTCATTACAATGTTACTGCCTGCCACAGTGCAGTGAAGCACCTAGAAAACACTGACTAGTGTCAATCAAAACATGAATCAATGGATTGATCACAGACACATACGGTACCTTCAGCAAACATCATCCAGACCAGGACACCCCAAGTCTCAATTCTAATTCTACTCCCTCCGTTCGGAAATATAAGACATTCTAGCTTTGTGAAACAAATTTATCTAGACACATTTTAGTGTATAGGTTCACTCCAAACCTCTATGAACCTATACACTAAAACACGTCTAGATACGTTCGATTCACAAAGCTAAAACGTCTTATATTTCCAAACGGAGGGAGTACATAGCTAGGCATTAGGCAGCAACTGACTGCATAGATAGACATCTAATTCACATAACACCCATGGATATGTGACTGCATAGACATCTAAGGCAGGATATCTTTTCATTTCCACATCTTAAGCTATGCATCTCCCTCAATAACCTGCATTGCATAAATTGGTCCAATGAGCAGAATCACCTGCATGTCAAAATGGCAAATGCACCGGATTCTGGATAGGCATACCTCAAGACATTGAGTCCACTGAGCAAAGGTTACTGACTAGACCATGGGTTCATACAAAACACACAGAAACTATGTTGACATAGCTAGCTGCCCTGGTAGCCAGCTGAAAACAAGGACAGCTAAAACTTAAGAGCTAGCATCATTTGCCGCCCATGTAGAGATGGCATAGAGAATGCGCCCTTTCCATCCTTGCAAGAGCCAATTCTGATCTAAATCAATCACAAAGTCCTTGTGGTAGCCGTTACTGGCCTTCTCTCTCACTATGTCAATGACATCTGGATTCAATGGAAGCTGCTTCAAACCTGCCCGTTGGTTCCTTACCTGCCATTGCTTATACGTCTCAGGGCGCTCCACCCTATCTGTACCCTCACAGGCAATGACATTAAGGGCCGCACGCCCAAAGATGTTCTGCTCAATCAGCATCCTCTGTTCATTATCCCTTGGGGTCGTTGTGTCCAGAACATCAAACAGGGCAGAATAGAAGAACAGAACCTCCCGAAACCGTGTTACAAAGAATGGTGCACTGAATGAGCCATTCACAATTGCATGGATGAATGTGTGGGGACGCATCTTCCGGATGTTATTGAGCACGATATCCCTTGGACTCTCAATCACAACGCTCTCATCCATCAAGTTCTTGAATTGAAACAAGCAGTTCACAATGAGTGTCTCTTCAGGATCAATGTTCAGATCCTCTTTACGGAGCGACTCCAACTTTGCCGCCGCGATGGCCTGGTACTTGAACGGCACTTCAAACTCACTGGCATACTTACTGAGCCTGCGGCCTGTCTCCTCAATGCGCTCTTTTGGCCGGAACCCAGGCTGAGGGAGGTCAATACCGGTGATCCTTACCTCTGGCGGCCCTCCCTCCCTCTGTGAAATCCGCCGAAGAAAGCATGGCCACTGGAACCCATATTGTATACCATAGTCAATGATATGTATCTTCTTCTTCCCCAAGGAGGCAAGATAAATTGTAGTATTTGAGAATATGAAGGACACCTTCTTGAAACAGATGGCTGCCATGTACAGCTGATAAGCTTTGAGCATGTCCACAGCTGAGATGCGCGTCGCCATGAGCGACTGGTGCACCATGCCACCAGTGCCCGCCAACCGCGCCTGCAGGCCCTCTGCAAAACAATGGGCGAGGCGCTGTGTGCCATCGCCATCATGGCGTGCATGCAGCTTGATCTGCTTCAGCAGCTCTGTGGCGTTCCGGCGGTCGTCCGAGGCAACAGCCTGCGCGCAATGAATGAGCAGCGTACGCAAGTCCACCACATCAGAACCACCACGCCTGCCCTTGGCCTTGCCATCCTTGCCGCCAGCATCATTCTTGGCCACCGCCTCCTGCATGGCGATCCGCAGATTCTGCATCTGTTCGACGCACGTCTCTTCTGAGGGCCTAAGCATCCTGTCGAACATCTCCCGTGCACTGACGTCGTCGCCCTGCATCGCGCTCTGCTTGCTGCTCCTGCCACCCTCCAGCTCCAGCTCGTCGTCATGGTAGGGGTTCTTGCGACCTCGGCCACCACCGGATTTGGGGTTGGAATTGGCCGAGACGATGGCGTCCACCGCCTGCTCCTTCTTCACGCTCAGCACCGCTGGAGGAGCGGCACGGCCATTGTATCCAGCAACGGCGAGCTTGTTGTCCTGGGTGGTCCTGAAGAAGTTTCCAGAGGAGGCCTCGAGGTCGATGACGAGCTTGTCCTGACTAGGCAGGAACTTGTTGGCCTCTTCCATCCCCTTGAGGAAGGCGGAGTTCATGAGATCGGCGTTGGCGCCGGCGCTGAAGAAGGCGGCGGGGTCGAGGTCGACGACGGGCTCGTACTGGAACCGTTCGTATGAGTCGACGGAGGCGGCCGGGGCGGAGGTGCAGCCGGATCCGTCGGAGGGTGAGCAGGGGGAGGCGACGCGGTTGGTGTCGTCGGAGGTGCAGTTGGAGTTGGAGGAGGGATCGGAAAGGATGTCGAGGAAGGGCTGCTGCGCCTCGAGGAGCTTGGCGTTGTCGGGGTAGTCGTAGAAGAACTTGTCGTCGATGTTCTCCTCCATGAGCATGCGGGAGATGTAGGGGAGGACGAGGTCCTCCGGCGCGGAGGAGGGGGAGTCGCCGCCTCCGCCTCCGCCTCCGCTGTAGATGTCGGGGGTGGGTTGCTGCTGCTGCTGCTCATGGTGCGGGGTCGGGGGGAGGTCGAGATAGGAGGAGGGCGAGCCGGGGATGATGTCGGAGAGGTAGAGGTAGAGGGAGTCGTCGTCGTCGGGGCCGGGCGAATCCATGGAGGTGGGGAGGTAGGAGGAGGAGCCCATGGCGGCGGCGGCGGCGGTGTGGACTGGGGAGTAGGCAAGTGGTGTGGGGTTTAGCGGTTTTGTAGAGATCGGGAATGGAAGGTTCTGGGAAGGAGCGGAAGGCGGTGGGATTGGGGGATTGGCCACCGGAGGGAATGGGGGAAGTTGGGGGAGGGGATGAGGGAGAGGGAGACTCTGGTGGACGGAATATTCTGGCGTTTCTACCGCGGATGGGCGTGTGGGCTGGGCTGTGGGCTGACTTGGGTTCGGCCCTGACGCGAGACCAGTTACGCCAGGCAGTGTTGCAGTAAACCAAAAAAAAAAAGTGGTGTTATATTTTTTAACCATCATATATTAGCGATGCAAGCGGTCTAATTAAAACCTTCTAATCCCCATAGTTACTCTGGTAAAAAAAAGGAGCGTGTCTGAAACTTGCAGCCATCAAACAATAGTTATACTGTCTATAAGTTTGCCAACAATATAGCTAGACCCAATTACAAGATTTTTTGCTAACAAAACAATTTCTAGCTAATTCGTGAGTCACTCCATTTCCTTTTCTCGAAAAATATTTATAAGAGATTCTTACAATTAAAGCTCCCAGATCAACATAATCAGCAAACACTACCGAGTTTCCACCCTACCAGGCCTCTTCACCAACACATGCATCAACAATCTCCATAGCATCTGATTCATCAACAACATTGTTACGTCCAAGGAGGTTAGCTAGGGCTAGACCTTCTCTCATAGAGGTGGCCTCTGCAGCTGCTGCTGATTCAATATTAGGTAGGTAGATCGTAGATGCAGCTATGAAACGATCGGCACAGTCTCGTACACCGGTAGCTACAGCTCCCGCATAATCATCTAAGTGAAAGGAACCATCAACATTAATCTTTACTTGCCTACGCTCTAGTCTTGTCCATCGGTCGGAGGAAGCATGTGGTTGCATGATCACCTTTGCCGCATTAGATGTGATACTCATCACGGACATCATGCAGCGGTTAATGGGAGGGACGCTTTCATTGTGTGTTCGCCTTCTTTACATCCACTAGAGATACCAACGTGCAATAACAATCATTTCTTTAAGGCCTAGATTGTTGAATCTCGGGTTAACATTCCCCTCTTTTTTCAGCAAGAACTCCAAGACAGTAGAACCTACTCTGTCCACTATCATCACCTCCTCTATGTCCGATAAACCTAGAGCAACCCATAGGGATTGGGCTATGCTACGGTGACATAACAAATGTGTAATGTCTTCGGCTGCTTGCTGACAGATCGGACACTATCCCGACATTCCAATATATCGATTCACCAAAATAGCCTTTAGTGGTATAATTCTTTGTAGTGTACGTCATGCAAATATTTTAACTTTACTAGGGATTTTTAATTGTCAAAGGTTTTTCCATACCGGGTAATGTGCAGATGATCCAGGTAAGGAGAGTTGAGCTTCCCTTGATCCAAATTGATGCCTCCATTGCAAGTAGTATCCATATTTAACCATGTACCTCCCATGCTTAGTCGTGTTCCATGCAATAAAATTATTGAACCCATTATTATTTAGTGGAATCCTTAGTATGCGATGTACATTTGGAGGATAGAAAAATTCATTCAAGAACCCCTTAGCCCATTGTCTCGTAGTTGGATCAATCAATTCTGCCACTTTGGTATAAACCACATTGCCTTTAGTGTATATATTAATATTTTCTCTATTGCCCACTCTCCAAATATATCCTCTTTTGAATGTTGCCAAGCCAGCAACAATGCTTTGCCAGGTAAACGATGAACCATCTTTTGGACCAGCATTAAGGATATCACCATGGAGGTAATACTTAGCTTGTACCACCCTTGCGCAAAGTGAATTTGGTTCAATGACGAGTCTCCAAACCTGCTTTCCTAACATGGCTAGATTGAAAGATTAGAAGTCTCTGAAACCCATGCCTTCTTCACGTTTAGGGTAACAAAGATTCCACCATACAAACCAATGCATCTTCTTTCTATTCTCATCATATCCCAACCTGATATAGAGTCCATCGTCCTCGTACATATCCCTATTGGCATCTTAAACACCGACATGGCATACACTGGTATTGCTTGAGCAATTTCCTTTAGTAATATATCTTTAGCTCCTATAGATAGAAGTTTCTCTTTCCATCCATTAATGTGTTGGGCAATTCTCTCAATGAAGTGCAAAAGGCAGTCACTCCTGTCCGCTCACACAATTTTAGGCAACCCAAGATATTTATCTAAAAGAGATTTCGTATCTATGTGAAGAGCCTCACAGATTTTTGATCTCAAAATGACATGAGTATTAGGGGAGCAGTAAATGTCTGATTTTTCCAAACTCACTAGTTGTCCCCATTTTGCGCAATAGGTATCTAAAACTTGTTGTAAGGAAGTTGCATTAGTCAATCCTCCTTTATGAGAATAAGAGAATTATTAGCAAATAAGAGATGTGAGACCGACGGTGTATTTGTACACACCCTTAACCCATCGATGCCACCAACTTATTCTTCATACAATAATAGACTAGATAAACCCTCCGCACATAAGAGGTACAAATTATCTAATAGATTAAGCATGGTGATCAGCTAGCGTTCTGAGGCCACTTGCGGGAAGTGATACATTGCAAATGTATCTATAATTTTTAATGTTCCATGCTTGGTTTTATCCGCTTTCTTGTGTTTTGTTTCAACTTTGGAGTACTTTTCATATGATTTCTTGGACTAACCTATTAACAAGAGCCACATGCGGTACCATTTTCTCATTGTTTTTGGTTCCAGGAAAGTCAGAAAATGAATATTCTCGGAATTGGACGGGACAAAAGCCAAAGTGCCTATTTTTTCGAAAGGGATCAAGTGCCAGAATACGAGACAGAGAGGGACCAGGGGGCCACCACACCACCTGGTCGCGTGGCCTAGCCTGGCCCGCGCTAGGGGGTGGTGAGGCCAGCCCTGGCACCCCCTCGGCCTCTCCTTCCGCCTATAAGTTGCCCTCGGGACGAAATCCCTAGGCACCCGATCAAAAATCCACGAAAGAGTCTGTAGCTGTCGTCATCTCCATCCCTAGATCAGGAGGGATCGGAAGCTCTTCCCGGCACCCTGCCGGAGAGGGGAATTCACCCTAGAGGCCTTCTTCATCACCATGCAAGCCTCCGGTGTGATGCGTGAGTAGTTCATCCTTGGACTACAGATCCATGTAGTAGCTAGATGGTTGGTTTCTCCTCCTTTTTGCTTTCATATTTAGATCTTGTGAGCTCCGTTCATGATCAAGATCATCTATTTGTAATTCATACATGTTGTGTTTACGGGGATCCAATGGATATTGAGATGCTATTTCAGATTGATTATTGATTCTATCATGTCTTTGTTATTTGAGATCTTGCATGCTTTCCATTGTTAGTAGCTATCTTGGCCAAGTAGATGCTAGCAACTCCAAGAGTTAGTATTTATGCTCGATAGTGGGTTCATATGCCTCTGGTAATCTAGGGAAGTGACAGAAATCTCTAAGGTACTAGATGTGCTGTTGCTACTAGGGAGAAAACAACAATCCTTTGTTCATAGAATAATCGTATTGTTTACTTTACACGCAGTTCGTAAAGCAATAATCTGTTGCTTGCAACTTAATACTGGAGGGGGTTCGGATGATAACCTAAAGGTGGATTATTAGTCATAGATGCAGTTGGATGGCGGTCTATGTATTATGTTGTAATGCCCAATCAAGTCTCAAAGGAGTCAAGATGATTAGTATATGCATGTATTGCTTTCTCAGTGTTTGTCAATTGCCCCGCTGTAATTTGTTCACCCAGCATGTTATCTATCTAAGGAGAGCCACCTCTAGTGAACTATGGATCCCGGTCCTTGTCTTTTACATTCAATCTACAATATTTTACTGTTTTGTGTTTACTTTCTGCAAACTTTTACTTCTTTCCATTCGATATGTTTAATCCTTTGTTTTTCGCAAAACACGGTGAGATTGACAACCTCATCGCAAGTTGGGGACAAAGTTCTGTGGTTGTGTTGTGCAGGTCTCCGTGTTGCTACTAGCACCGGTAGTGCGCCCTGCCAAAGCTCAGCTAGTAACACCTTTGGGGTGTTTCCTTGCTCCTACTGGTTCGATTAAACCTTGGTTTCATAACTGAGGGAAACTTGTTGC
This sequence comes from Avena insularis, assembly GCA_023614405.1. NCBI lineage: Eukaryota > Viridiplantae > Streptophyta > Magnoliopsida > Poales > Poaceae > Avena > Avena insularis. Next base: position 133,190,972 of record CM042692.1, read on the forward strand.
TATGCTCATCATACCTTCCTCTTGGGGTTCCCAACAAGCTCTACATCAACACCGCCAACAAGCATTTTTCTGGGCGCCGTGCATTGAGCCATCAAGCATTTTTCTGGCGCCGTTGCCGGGGAGTCAAGGACATCTTCACAAGGGGAGTCCCTCATAACCAATCTCTTTACTTTGTTGTTTTTGTTTTGCTTAGTTTTCTTTTTGCTTTGTTTGCTTGTTTTGTTCTTCAAAAACACAAAAAAAAATCAGTTCCTTTCTTAAGTTGCCTTTATGACTAGCTCTGCTCCAATCACTATTTCATTATGGATAGCTCACTCAGTTTCCTATTTGGGAACAGTATTATGACTGCTAAGGTAATAGATGAACCACCGCCTGCTAGAACCTCCATGGAAGAAGAAATTGCTGAACCTGAAAGCTCATTAGATGAAAAAGAGGAGGAGAGTGATGGACAAAAGAAGGAAGAATGGATCTACCCATGCCTACATTATTTGAGAGTAACTCTTTATCCCTTACATTATTTGATTGTCCCCCATGCTTATCAAAGGAGGGTGAATGTTATGTTCCCGAGGATTCTTTTGAAAATGCTTATAATAAAGATCTAGTGCTTGTAGATCATGAAAATCATGCCTTATGTGATAGTTATATTGTTGAGTTTATTCATGAGGCTACTGAAAATTATTATGAGAGAGGAAAATATGGTTGTAGAAGTTTTTATGGTAATGAAACACCTCTCTATGTGCTGAAAGTTTTGAAGTTACTTTTGTTTTATCTTCCTATGCCTATCACTTTCTTTTTTGTGCATTTATTTGCATACAAGATTCCTATGCATAGGAAGTGGGTTAGACTTAAATGTGTTTTGAATTTGCTTCTTGATGCTCTCTTTTACTTCAATTCATATTTCCTATGAGAGCATCTTCTCAAACTATCATGCCTAACTTAAAGGCGTTAAAGAAAAGTACTTATTGGGAGATAACCCAAAAGTTTTAGATGAGTCTTGGAAGTTATTACCTATGTAATAACCTCTACTTATCCTTTTTATTTGCTTTTTGTGCCAAGAGTAACCTCTAATGAGAGTGAAGTAATGATTGGGAAAGTTGCTGTCCTAAAACAGATTTATGTGCTTCACCGTAAACATTCTTGAGAGAGCTATGTATGCCGGATTGAGTTGTAATTTTTTGCGCTTCTGCCCCAGGTTTTTATATAACTTTCGTTAGTTCAACACTTTTTGATTTGAGCAACAGAAGATCTTCCAAAAAATCCGTCTTTACCTGCTGGTCCGTTTTAACAGATTTCTGCCATTTTCTGCATTTGCTTCTTGTTAGTTCCTTCTTGAGTTCCTTTGGGGAATTGAGCTTTTTGAGGGAAGTGCTACAGTAGATAGTGTTCTAATGGAAGTTTATTTGGTGTTAGAACTGAACCTTAATACCTTTTATCTTAAGTGCACTAATGTTGCTAATGAGATTGTGTGAAGTTTTGTATGAAGGAAAAATTTCAGGTGTATGGAAGGAATGAGTAATGAGATGAATGATGGACTAAAGCTCAAGCTTGGGGATGCCACGCGTGTCACCCCAAGAAATATCCAAGAGGTACAAGCGTCAAAGCTTGGGGATGCCCAAGGCATTCCCCTTCTTCATCAATAAAAATCCCAGGTTTCTTCCAAACGCTTCATTTTTATTGTTTCATGCATAGTTGTGTTTTTCTTGGAGCGTCTTCTTTTTTGTTTTTGTTTTGGTTTTTAGTTTGCTTGGTTTGCTTAGTTTTCTGAATAAATTTGTTGGACCCCCTCTTTCATACATTGGTTTGCAAATTGTTTGGTTTGGTTTGGAAAAAAGTAGGAAAGTTCATGCTTATGTGGTAAAAAGAGCTCGTTTTTGACTGTGGCCTATGCTTTGTCATGCCATGCTTGATATTGTTTTGGTTTTATGCTTATTATTCTTTGCTATACCATGACTTGTTATAAACAATTGAGATTGCTTAATGTGCCTTGGATGAATCATGCGTTGTTTTAGCATATTAAAGCATAGTATAGTGGTATTCTCCTTTGATGCTTTATTTGGGTTGACTTGGCACATGCTCACACCATGTTATGACTATCTCATGTCACCATATCCTTTATGATCCTTTAGTTTTCAACTTGTAGTATCACTTTATGCTTTGATCAATGATTTTTTGTCGTTCTGCATGATTATGGCCATTATTGCTCTCTTAGTTTGTCGCTACCAGTCTTTTGCTAGCCTCCACAACCAAGTATGAGTTCCACTCATGCATCCAACTCCCTAAACCAAGTTATTCCAAAGAGTCCACCATACCTACCTACTAGCTTATGCTATTCCAAGTATATTCATGCTTTTGTTTACCTTCCACTTGTTATGAGAAAACAAGTGATTAAAGCTCTCACGAACTTGATGGCACACTTTACTTTATTGCCTCTAATAAACTTGAACCATTGTGTCGTCTATATTGTATATGCTTGCACTTATTTGTTGGGAATTAGCAGAACCATGTTTTCATGGGGAACGCTTTCAACATTGCACTTGGTACTTGTACCTAGATGATATCATGCTCTTTTGTATATGGATGTCATCAGTGTGAAATGAAAGGGGAGTTTGTAAGTCCATGGAGTTATGTATATGTGTTAGAGAAACGCCTGGGCCGCTGGTCTAATCCATGCTGACATGGTGGAAACCTACAGCGTAACCATAATGAGCTGTCTATGAAGCATTCTTCTTATAAAAAAAGAGTCCTATATTGAGGAAAAAGAGAAAAAAAAGAGATACTATGAAAAGAGGAAAAAGAGAAAAAAGCACCATATTCCCATGGTAAATAAGAAGAATGCTGAGATGCTCGTTGTCTGCTTGAATTGTCATTTTGATATGGGGATTCTTCCGTATCATCGGGCAAGGGGTACCCCATTGGCGGTTCTCTATGATACACATGTACTTACGATGACAAGAACTTACCAGTGACTAAACTTGAGTAGCATGAGGAGCGGCCCTCATATACAAGGGACATGAGATTTCTGACTTATACTTCGTCAAGCATGTACACCATAGTTTGTTCACTTTAACCTTAATCACTTCAAGATGCTTATGATAGGGGCAATGAGAGCTGAAAGCTATTAAATACCATAATTTTTGGAAGCTCTTTATGAGACTTGAATCCCTACTTCCTTTTACAAAAGGCCTTTCTTCCACCATTATATTGAGTCTCCACCTTCTATCTTTATGCACTTACTTTGAGAGCATAGTGGCCATTCTTAGTTCTATGTGCATTGTCCCAAGACTAGTTGATTGATGCATAACTTGTTATTGCCTATTTGAAACTATTGTATCTAGTCACTCTTATGAACTTTGAAGGTGTCCTATGCATTTATATTTGCTACTCTATTGAGGGACAAGCTGAATACTATTATGCTATGTTTTCTTTATGTGAAACAAACAAACGTCTTGCAAAGCATGTTATTCATGATTCTTTTGTTTGTGCCTTTTCATGTTGCATCATAGTTTCTTTGCTTATTGCTAGATATTTGTCTTTCATGTTATGATTGAAGTACTATGATCCTAGCTTTGAATGTTTTGCAACTACTTTGATCAAGTCTTTGATGGTGCATGTCACCTCAAAAATTATTCTTTCTTTTTGTCACTTACCTACTCGAGGATGAGCAGGAGTTAAGCTTGGGGATGTTGATACATTGCAAATGTATCTATAATTTTTGATGTTCCATGCTTGGTTTTATCCACTTTCTTGTGTTTTGTTCCAACTTTGGAGTACTTTTCATATGATTTCTTGGACTAACCTATTAACAAGAGCCATAGTGCCAGCTGCCTATTTTCTGCTGTTTTTGGTTCCAGGAAAGTCGAAATGAATATTCTCGAATTGACGGACAAAAGCCAAAGTGCCTATTTTTAGGAAGGGATCAAGTGCGAATCTGAGACGAGAGGGACCAGGGGGCCACCACACCACTGGCCATGGCCCGGCTGGCAAGCGCCAGGTGGTGAGGCCAGCCTGCACCCTCGGCCTCTCCTTCCGCCTATAAGTTGCCCTCGGGACGAAAACCCTAGGCACCGATCAAAATCCACGAAGAATCTATAGCCGCGTCATCTCCATCCCTAGATCGAGAGGATCAAGCTCTTCCCGCACGCCAGAGAGGGTAATTCACCCTGGAGGCCTTCTTCATCACCATGCAAGCCTCCAGTGTGATGCGTGAGTAGTTCATCCTTGGACTACGAATCCATGTAGTAACTAGATGGCTGGTTTCTCCTCCTTTGTGCTTTCATGTTTAGATCTTGTGAGATCCGTTCATGATCAAGATCATCTATTTGTAATTCATACATGTTGTGTTTGCGAGGATCTGATGGATATTGAGATGCTATTTCAGATTGATTATTGATTCTATCATGTCTTTGTTATTTGAGATCTTGCATGCTTTCCGTTGTTAGTAGCTATCTTGGCCAAGTAGATGCTAGCAACTCCAAGAGTTAGTATTTATGCTCGATAGTGGATTCATGCCTCTGTAACTGGGAAGTGACAGAAATCTCTAAGGTACTAGATGTGTTGTTGCTACTAGGGAGAAAACAACAATCCTTTGTTCATAGAATAATCGTATTGTTTACTCTACACGCAGTTCGTAAAGCAATAATCTGTTGCTTGCAACTTAATACTGGAGGGGGTTCGGATGATAACCTAAAGGTGGATTATTAGTCATAGATGCGGTTGGATGGCGGTCTATGTATTATGTTGTAATGCCCAATCAAGTCTCAAAGGAGTCAAGATGATTAGTATATGCATGTATTGCTTTCTCAGTGTTTGTCAATTGCCCCGCTGTAATTTGTTCACCCAGCATGTTATCTATCTAAGGAGAGCCACCTCTAGTGAACTATGGATCCCGGTCCTTGTCTTTTACATTCAATCTACAATCTTTTACTGCTTTGTGTTTACTTTCTGCAAATTTTTACTTCTTTCCATTCGATACGTTTAATCCTTTGTTTTCTGCAAAACACGGTGAGATTGCAACCTCATCGCAAGTTGGGGACAAAGTTCTGTGGTTGTGTTGTGAAGGTCTCCACGTTGGTACTAGCACCGGTAGTGCGCCCTGCCAAAGCTCAGCTAGTAACACCTTTGGTGTGTTTCCTTGCTCCTACTTGTTCGATTAAACCTTGGTTTCATAACTGAGGGAAACTTGTTGTTGTGCTCATCATACCTTCCTCTTGGGGTTCCCAACGAGCTCTACATCAACACCGCCAACAAGCATTTTTCTGGGCGCCGTGCATTGAGCCATCAAGCATTTTTCTGGCGCCGCTGTTCTTGGGAGTCAAGGACATCTTCACAAGGGGAGTCCCTCATAACCAATCTCTTTACTTTGTTGTTTTTGTTTTGCTTAGTTTTCTTTTTGCTTTGTTTGCTTGTTGTGTTCTTCAAAAACACACAAAAAATCAGTTCCTTTCTTAAGTTTCCTTTATGACTAGCTCTGCTCCAATCACTATTTCATTATGGATAGCTCACTCAGTTTCCTATTTGGGAACAGTATTATGACTGCTAAGGTAATAGATGAACCACCGCCTGCTAGAACCTCCATGGAAGAAGAAATTGCTGAACCTGAAAGCTCATTAGATGAAAAATAGGAGGAGAGTGATGGACAAAAGGAGGAAGAATGGATCTACCCATGCCTACCTTCTAATGAGAGTAACTCTTTATCCCTTACATTATTTGATTGTCCCCCATGCTTATCAAAGGAGGGTGAATGTTATGTTCCCGAGGATTCTTTTGAAAATGCTTATAATAAAGCTCTAGTGCTTGTAGATCATGAAAAGCATGCCTTATGTGATAGTTATATTGTTGAGTTTATTCATGAGGCTACTGAAAATTATTATGAGAGAGGAAAATATGGTTGTAGAAGTTTTTATGGTAATGAAACACCTCTCTATGTGCTGAAAGTTTGGTCAGATTGGTTGGAGAGAGGAGATTGATAAGTGTAGGGGTTCGCGCATGAAAACAATAAAATTTTTCCTACGCCAAGAACCCTAATGTGAGGACCTATCTATTAATAATGCAGTAACGAGAGGGGCTTTTCGTGGACTTACCCTTGAAGACCGAAAAGCATTGTCAATGCTTAGGAGAGAGTGATTGATGTAGTCGTACAGAAGCCGACCTCGGGGTCGTGTTGAAGTCCTCAAGGCTCCTGTGGCTCCAACGACTTCTAGTGCCCCAAGTGTTGCACCTCCGAGGGAGTCACACACGTCTGGTGCCTCACGATGACTCCCGCTCCTCCGATCTAGCAGCAGTTGAGGAAGTAGAGCTTCTGGATCCAAATCCCGCAGCGCGACGGAGCTCCCCGGTGAAGAAGTCTCCTTCTCGCGTGATCTAGACTTGGGACCACGGTCATGAGGGAGAGAGAGAATCAACTGGACGCCTCCCCAAAGGAGAGGAAACCTTTTATTTATTATTGTGTATTTAATTTGTCAAAATACCTCACAATATATAGGTGAAAAGCCCCGCATAGTTAATTGCCTTAACCATATGGGACTAAACAAAGGAGAGGAGAGGAGGGGGCTAGCCCCAGTCAGCCAGGGCCCAAGTGGGCCCCACGCGAGGTCCCTTGGCCTAGTCGGACACCCCCTCTCTCTCTCTTCACCTTTGGTCTTTCCCTCATGGACCCTTTTCTCTCCGGATTTTGGCCCAATTAGGTATTTAACCTTTTAATTCAATTTTATTTTATTAAATAATTATGAATAAATGGTTAAATCAATATTTAACATTTACTCACATATTATTCAATCCTCGTGGCTATGGAACTCCTTCCATCTCCACTCCGGACATCCTCCGGATTTACGGAAACTCTTCCGGTTCTCTCTCTTTCTTTTCTTCGGTGATTCTTTCGATACCAAAACACTCTTTGAGCATCATATCAAGCCCTTAAGTGTGATACCCCACAGTTCGGGAACACTCCAGACATGGTCGAGACCTTCCCGTACCAATGATCATTAGTGGGACCTGGATGCCTGATGACTGCAAGTGCACAAATCGTCTATAGCTAGTTTCGAAATAAAGATATCAATCCCACAGGGAGCAGGAGTCTGAAGTCTAATGACTCTTTAAATAAATATTACAATAGAAATGCTAAATAAAGTTCTAAGTAACAATATAAAATGCAAGTATTGTATAAAAAGGTGTTTGGGGTTTTTTGGTATAAGAGCAACAATAAGTAAAGTAAAACCACCGAACACAGAAAGTAAGTATCGTGTATGTAAGAGAGATTGGAACTGTAATAGGGAAAAAGCGTTCTCAGGGAGTAGAGGATACACCACTAGCATTATAAGAAGCTAAGGTAAAAGATTATTATCATGAACATTCTCAACTATGTATGTGTGGGAGGAACTCTGTATTTGGACAAATAGGCAGCAACCGCTGCTCACATCATCCTCATAACCACAGCAGTCAATAATTGACATCAATCGAATTACTACGCTATTAAGGGACTTAATCCCGTAGGACGTATCCCATGGCATGGATAGTACTCCGTGAGTTTCCTCGGTTCCCAAGTTGATATGTAAGGGGTGCCAGTAGCTTTACAGATCATTTGTAGCTAGTTTCGAAATAAAGGTATCGATCCCACAGAGAGCAGGAGTCTGAAGTCTAATAACTCTTGAAATAAATATTACAATAGAAATGCTAAATAAAGTTCTAAGTGATAAGATCAAATGCGAGTATTATGTAAAAACATGTTTTGGGGTTTTTGGTATAAGAGCAACAATAAGTAAAGTAAACCAAGTGAACACAGAAAATAAGTATCGCGTATGTAAGAGAGATTGGAACTGCAATAGGGAATAAGCGTTCTCAGGGAGTAGCGGATACACCACTAGCATTATAAGGGGCTAAGGTAAATATTATTATCATGAATATTCTCAACTATGTATGTGTGGGAGGAACTCTGTATTTGGACAAATAGGTAGCAACCGCTGCTCACATCATCCTCATAACCACAACAGTTAGCACTCGACATCAATCGAATTACTGCGTTAGTAAGGGACTTAATCCCGTAGGACGTATCCCATGGTATGGATAGTGTTCCATGAGTTTCCTCGGTTCCCAAGTTGATATGTAAGGGGTGCCAATAGCTTTATAGTCACTGTAAGTGCTAACACACCTACGTCTACCAACAAGTAGTTCCCTCCATCAAGTCCCCATGAGAGGCAAATATTGAGAGGTCAACTTCTCTCAACATCAAGATGAAGATAATCCAACACATGGTCACAACGATGAATATCATAATAAACTTTATCTTATTTCAATATCATACTAGGTTTTCTCCATCTCCCCAAGAACTAATGATCTACTCAGACATGGAGGCAATCAACATCAAGGCAATAACAATGGCATCTATCATAGATGAATAATACTTGTATAAATCCACAACGAGTACGGAAATTACAACAAGATCTAGACAAGATGTAGATGGGATGGATGGAGATGGTGGTGATTGATACATTGCAAATGTATCTATAATTTTTGATGTTCCATGCTTGGTTTTATCCACTTTCTTGTGTTTTGTCCACACTTTGGAGTACTTTTCATATGATTTCTTGGACTAACCTATTAACAAGGGCCACAATGCCAGCTGCCTGTTTTCTGCTATTTTTGGTTCCAGGAAAGTCAGAAAATGAATATTCTCGGAATTGGACGGGATAAAAGCCAAAGTGCCTATTTTTCCGGAAGTCATCAGATGCCAGAATACGAAACAAAGAGGGGCCAGAGGCCGGCCACACCACCTGGCCGCGCGGCCAGGCTGGGCCCGCGCCAGGGGGTGGTGTGGTGTCCCCTAGCACCCCCTCGGCCTCCCCTTCCGCCTATAAGATGCCCTCGGGACGAAAACCCTAAGAGCCCGATCAAAAATCCACGAAAGAGTCTGTAGCCGCCGTCATCTCCATCCGTAGATCGAGAGGGATCTGAAGCTCTTCCCGACACCCTGCCGGAGAGGGGAATTCACCCTGGAGGCCTTTTTCATCACCATGCAAGCCTCCAGTGTGATGCGTGAGTAGTTCATCCTTGGACTACGGATCCATGTAGTATCTAGATGGCTGGTTCTCCTCCTTTGTGCTTTCATGTCTAGATCTTGCGAGCTCCGTTCATGATCAAGATCATCTATTTGTAATTCTGCATGTTGTGTTTGCGGGGATCCGATGGATATTGAGATGTTATTTTAGATTGATTATTGATTCTATCATGTCTTTGGTATTTGTGATCTTGCATGCTTTCCGTTGTTAGTAGCTATCTTGGCCAAGTAGATGCTAGCAACTCCAAGAGTTAGTATTTATGCTCGATAGTGGGTTCATGCCTCTGTAACTGGGAAGTGAGAAATCTCTAAGGTACTAGATGTGTTGTTGCTAGGGAGAAAACAATCCTTTGTTCATAGAACAATCATATTGTTTACTTTACACGCAGTTCAGAAGCAATAACTGCTGCTTGCAACTTAATACTGGAGGGGGTTCGGATGATAACCTGAAGGTGGATTATTAGTCATAGATGCAGTTGGATGGCGGTCTATGTATAATGTTGTAATGCCCAATCAAGTCTCAAAGGAGTCAAGATGATTAATATATGCATGTATTGCTTTCTCGATGTTTGTCAATTGCCCTCATTGTAATTCGCTCACCCAAAGATGTTATCTATCTTAAGGAGAGCCACCTCTAGTGAACTATGGATCCTGGTCCTTGTCTTTTACATTCAATCTACAATCTTTTACTGTTTTGTGTTTACTTTCTGCAAACTTTTACTTCTTTCCATTCGATATGTTTAATCCTTTGTTTTCCGCAAAACACGGTGAGATTGACAACCTCATCGCAAGTTGGGGACAAAGTTCTGTGGTTGTGTTGTGCAGGTCTCCACGTTGCTACTAGCACCGGTAGTGCGCCCTGCCAAAGCTCAGCTAGTAACACCTTTGGGGTGTTTCCTTGCTCCTACTGGTTCGATTAAACTTTGGTTTCATACTGAGGGAAACTTGCTGCTATGCTCATCATACCTTCCTCTTGGGGTTCCCAACGAGCTCTACATCAACCACACTCCAGCATTTTTCTGGGTGCCATACACAGAGCCATCAGTGATGCAGCGGTTGATGATGAAGATCGATGCCTTAGCCTCCCGGATCTGCGCAGGGCGAAGATGGATCCCGGTGGATAAGTTCCCCCTCTAGATGCCTTCCGGAGGTGAGGTTTCGGCGATTTCTGGATGTTCTGTATGTCGTCTCCCGATCCAGTTGCACGGGGTGAAACTTTTTGAGGAGGCAGAGGTGGCGCCAACTATACGGCGGGAACTATACGGCCAGAAAATGTATTCCTGCCGTATAGTTGGTCGTTAAATCGTTTGTGTGCCTTGTTCGCTTCGGGTTTTCTTCTGGTGTTATTGATATTTCCCAAATAAGCGATTTATGTTGTTTTTGGCTCCTTTTCTCCTCAGTACAACTGCTCCAAGAATTGTGTCCATTGTATCCATCATCTGTCCTGATCCTGGTGAAAACAGACATAAAACATGAGCGCAAATGCCGTAAAATACCAAGATCCTACATCTACGATGCAAAATAATAATATAAAACATGATGCAAATATGCACTCATCAACTTCCCTAAGCTTAGACTCTTGCTCGTCCCGAGCAAGTTTAGCTTAATGGATGTGATCCTCATATTCATAAAGCTGAGTCGATAAAATAAATGAGGCAGTTACAACATGTGTTTATCATATATGATACGTAAGTTCATGAATAGTACCTTACTCGAACCATCTGAATAGTATTAGTAGGCTTTCACACCTTAGTGATCAATAGTTCACAAAAGATGAATCTTAACATAATGTAAAAGTATCCGGTTCAACCGAATGAGTTAGCGCGTCCCAAGTGTTTTAGGATTAACATATTCACTTGGGATTCAAAATCTCAAAAGTGTCTCTTTGTCATACTACAATATAGTGGCGTATGCCTATTTGCTCTTTGCACACTCGTTCTTTTTCTTCTTTCTTTTCTTATCTTTTGTGTATATGCTCACACTTTTTTGTTTAAGTGTTGTGCAAATGAGCTAGCCATACATTCCAATTCATGTAGGAATTCAAAGTTTAATGATCTCAATTATCAAATTCCAATTATATATGAAGCATTTTTATGACTTGAAGATTCTACCTCGACTTGATCTCACTCTAATTTGATAGCACTTTTTATTTTCCTTTGTTTAAGTTTTCTTTTTCAACTTAACTACATAGATAATTTTCTTTTGTAAATCAAACCGTAGACTTACAACATATTGACCAAATTATCTTTATATGTTCCATTAATAGCAATGGTGTGGAAGACTCCTATTACTATCATCAAGTGCAAGTAAAATTATAATCAAGCCATTCATATATCCAATAAGACAAGCACAAACTCAATATTTCTCCATATATAATAATAACTCGGAATTTCATAAAAGGGATCGACTATTCCTGAAGGAAATTCTAATGATGCAAACTTTATTTCTAGTTTGAACTAATGCAAGACTAAAATAGTAATATAAAAATTATAAGATGGATTACAAGGTCTTAAAGATCTCCCCAAGCTTGAAACTAAGCCAGACGGGATCAAATAACCCCTTACGATTATTTGATACCATGATTATTGTAGATCACTATGGTGCCATGGCATGTAACACCGTGGTGTGTAGCTTCTTGTTGGTATCCTCCAGAGCAGTGATGCAGCTGTAACACCTGCGCAAATCAGATTGCAAAGTGTCTACTCTATCTGCGAGCTTAGTCATCAAAGGGAGGAGATCTTCCTTCTTTTCCATCTCCTTGAGGCGGTGACGGACTTCAACGCGATGGAGTAGCTCTTGCTTCTGATATATCTCCAGTGCCCGCACGCGATCCTTGGTCCTAGGAACAGCTACTTCTTCCTCATCCATAATTGATGGATCGGGGAAATGGAAATCATTCCTCCACTCTTCTTGAGGCTTCACCCTCATACGAGCAACAATGGTAGGCTTCATGAGTGGCACCTTAGCTCCCTTGCTAGCACCTGCACCAATATTAGGTAATTCCTTATGCTTATGCGACATGGGATCCATGGTGATGAACTTGACCGTCTCCACATGCCCTTTTCCATGTGGCTTGTGATCTTCTCTCTCCTATTGAGCTTTCTTCATTGCCGTTCAGTTGATCTCCGGGGGATCAAAGACATTACGGTGGATGTAGACGTCAACCATATCATCATCAGAATCGTTGTTGTAGAAACTTGGCTCGACGTACTCCTTGTATCCCGGGCTAAACCTCTCCATCTCCTCGTCATCATCCTCCATGGATGGGGTGCTAGAGCGATCCTTGGAAGGAGCAATGACCCCATGGGTTTCCCATGGCCTGGGACGGGATAACGCATTGCTAGATTTATTCCTGAAGATTATGATTTAGAGATAAACACAAGGGCAGTATATAAGGGGGGTCAGAGGTTGGTAAAACTCGCGAGAAACACCAAATTATTGCCCAAGAAAAGAATCTGAACGAAACAGGAAAAGAAGTCACAGATTTGGAGGAGTCTTGCCACGTAATGACCAACTATACGGGCGTGGCCCGTATAGCTCCGGCCGTATAGTTGGTTCCGAGCAGATATTTCCAAATATCTCGAGTCCAGGTCAGTTAAGTTACAACTCGGAACCGACAATAATGCTCTCTTTTTTCAAAACAAAAAAGTAAACAAAAACGTCTGATGGTTTAACGACCAACTATACGACCGGAATAGTTGTGACTATATAGATACAAACATCAAAATCGAAAAGTGTCTGAGAGTTCAACGACCAACTATACGGCCAGAATTTTTATTCCCGTCGTATAGCTGCGCCCGTATAGATCCAGGCATCAAAAACAAATTCGCATAGAAGATACAAAGGGTTTAACGACCAACTATACGGTAGGAGGTTTTCCTATGGTCGTATAGTTGCATCCGTATAGTTGGTAAAAACCTCCAGAACTTTAGAAAAACAAGAGGAATTTAAAAGCAAAATTTTCAGAGGTAAAATCTGTGAAAACAAATCACTTATTTGAGTAAGAACACTTACCTTGGACTTACCATTTACTTATTCAGGGATGACAAGCTCCTCCAACAACAAAGACTTCTTCTCTTTTGGAGGAATTGACCTTAGTTTATTGAATAATTCTCATAAGCGAAAATCACCAGGACTAAAGTTCCTCTCAATAAGATTGGTGTCTTGCTGGGCAAACATGGACACTGCATCCAACATCTTTATTTCCTGCCTCTGCATAATCTGCAACTCAAATTCTTGAAGTAAAAGAATCCAACGGATCAGTCTTGGCTTATGATCTTTCTTCTCAAGGAGTTCTTATAAACCATCACGATCCGTATGAACTATTACTTTTGCACAACTATATAAGAACGAAATTTATCACTAGAGAAAAATACAGCAAATAGTTCCCTTTCTTTCTTAGGATAATTCTTTTGAGCACCATTAAGAGTTCTACTAGCATGATGTATAATATTAAATCCGCGACCAATGTGTTACTCCTACAACATCATCACTAGCTTCACATATTAAGTCAAAAGTCATATCCCAGATAGGTGGTTTAATGATAGGAGCACAGGATAAAGCGTTTTTGAGTTTATCAAAGGCTACAAGAAATTTATCATCAAAATTAAATCTTACTCCCTTTTGTAGGAGGTTAGTCAAAGGCTTAGATATTCCAGAGAAATTTCTAATGAACCTTCTATAAAAACCCACATGACCAAGGAAACTTCTTATACCTTTTATATCCCTAGGTTGTGGCATTCTCTCTATGGCCTCAACCTTAGCTCTATCCACTTCAATTCCCTTACATGATACCTTATGTCCAAGGACTATGCCTTCTTTGACCATAAAATGGCACTTCTCCTAGTTTAGAACAAGATTTGTTTCTTCGCAACGCTACAAAACCCTTTTGAGATTATCCAAGCAACTAGTAAATGAAGTTCCATAGACAGAAAAGTCATCCATAAATACTTCCATTATCAGTTCTAAAAAATCCGAAAAAATAGCAGTCATGCATCTTTGAAAAGTAGCCGGAGCATTATATAAACCAAAAGGCATACGATGGTAAGCATGTAAACCATAAGGACTAATGAAAGTTGTTTTAAGTTGGTCATCAGGATGAACAGTTATTTGAGAAAAACCAGAGTATCCGTCCAAGTAGCAAAAATGAGTGTGGTTTGCAAACCTCTCTAAAGTTTGATCTATGAATGGTAAAGGATAGTGATCTTTCCTAGTTTCTTTATTCAATTTCCTGAAATCTATACATATCTTATGTCCAACAATAGTTCTAGTAGGTATTTATTCAATGTTTTCATTAGGAACAACAGTAAAACCGCCCTTCTTAGGGACACAATGAACAGGACTTACCCATTCACTTTCTTTAACAGGATAGATTATACCTACGTCCAGTAGGCGTATAATTTCTTTTCTTACCACTTCCTTCATTTCAGGCTTCAATCTTTTATTAAATTCCGCAACTAGTTTATCACCTTCCTCCATGAATATTCGATGGACGGTTATCATAGGACTAATGCCCTTCAAATCATCCATTGAGTACCCCAAAGGCCTTGTGATGCTCTGATACGTCCAAAACGTATCTACTTTCCCTAACACTTTTGCTATTGTTTCTCCTCTAAACTTGTGTGATTTGGACACAACTAACACGGACTGATGCTGTTTTCAGCAGAATTGTCTTGGTGTCTACTTTTTGTGCAGAAAATCAGCTATCAGGAAAAATCCCGGAAAATATGTCAAAAATCATATTTCACCCGAAGACTCCAGGAGCCAGAATACGAGACGGAGAAGAGCCAGGGGTGGCCACACCACCTGGTGGCGCGGGCCAGGACATGCCGCGCCAGGGGGTGGTGTGGGCCCCCCAGGCACCTCCTCGGCCTCTCTCTTTGCCTATAAGGAGTCTTCTGACCTAAAAACCTCGGAGGGTTCGACGTTTTTCCAGAAGGAGTTCCGCTTCGCCGCCACCACCAGATTCCATGAAACAGCACCAGAAACTCCATTCTGGCACCACCGGACGGGAATTGAGGAGATCATCGCCATCATCATCACCATCGCTTCTCCATCGACCATCCATGTTTCCCCCATCTATGAGTGAGTAATCCCCCGATGTAGGCTATGGGGATGGTAGGGATTGGATGAGATCGTTCATGTAATGGCATCAGATTGTTAGGGCATGGTGCCTAGTATCTTTTATTAGTGCTTTATGACTTTGTTGCGACTTGTTGTGCTTAATGCTTGTCACTAGGGCCCGAGTGCCATGATTTCAGATCTGAACATGTTATTGATTCATTATGATAGTATTGTTTTTGGTCTTATCTACAAGTTGTATACACACGTTGTTGTCCGAAACCAATGGCCCCGAAGTGACAGAAATCAGTATAGCTGGAGGGAATGGCTTTGATGTGAGGATCATATGTGTTCACGGAGTGTTAATGCTTTGCTCCGGTGCTCAATTAAAAGGAGCACCTTAATTGCCAGTAGTTCCCTTGAGGCCCCGCTGCAAACGGGCTGGCAGGACAAAAGATGTTGTGCAAGTTCTCATTGCGAGCACGTATGACTATATATGGAACACATGCCTAGGATTGTCTAGTACTTGGATGCTTTATCTTATTTATCTGCAATTGCCCTATGTTATGATTGCCATGTGAATTGGTTTGTCCATGCAACGCCCGTCCATCCATCCCTATGCCTACCGTGACCGAATCCCATCATCGCTATTGTTACTGTTGTCTTTACTTTACTACTGTTGCTACTTTTCTATTCCTACTACAAAACTGTTGCTACTGATAAACTGTTGTGAGCAAGATTGTTTCCAGGTGCAGCTGAATTGACAACTCAGTTGTTAAGGCTTATAAATATTTGTTGGCTCCCCTTGTGTCAAATCAATAAATTGGGTTTCACTTCCCTCGAAAATACTGCGATACACCCCTATACTTGTGGGTCATCAAGACTAGTTTTTGGCGCCGTTGCCGGGGAGCATAGCTTTATTTATCAAGTTCACTTGGATTCTCTATTGTTCGCTGCTATCCATCCATCATGGGTAAGTCTCGTGATGGAAGTTTCCTATTTTACCTTCCACTACAAGAAGAGGTACGGTTCTGAACACCTCTGCTGCTCTTGATTCACCATCTGTTATAAGTAAGCTCGTTACACCACCACATACACATGCTACACACGCTGCTACTACTGCTGAATCTGAAACTTCTGATGCTTATGATGCTGCTTCTACTGTGCTTGATAAGAGTGGTTCATTAGGTCCTTTCCTAGATGCTACGATTGCTAGAACTATAGTTGGAAATACCGAAACTCCTAATGAAGACACTACCACACCTGTTAGTTCACCTGAGTCTAGTGAGAGTTATGATATTGAAGATGGTTATGTTGAGATGACCGATGAATTTATTAAAGAATGTAAGAACACCCATGATAGGAGCGCTGCTAAGAGTCTCCTTGAGAGGCGTACTATTAGACCCAAATTGTATCCTATTGCTAAGTTTGCTGCTTCTCCCATAAACATTATAGATGAAGATTATGATTTCTCTCTCGATCTATCTTACATAGCTATTATTGAGAAAGAACCTTTTTGTGGGACTAAGAATGAAAGTGCGGTAGCACATATGAATGAACTTTCTACCATGAGTGGCTTGTTTTCTGATGATATAAAGATGCGTACTTACTTTATTGCTAAGATTTTCCCTTTTTCACTGAAAGGAGAAGCTAAAACTTGGTTTAGTAATTTACCTCCTGGATCTATTGATAGCCCTGAGTGCTTGATTAGTACTTTCCTGCAGAAATATTTTCCTCCTAGTGCTAGACATGCTATTTTGCAGGAACTTTTTGATTTTAAACAGGGAGAAAAATAGGTATTGCCTGAATCTTGGTCAAGGTTTTGTGCTTTGATTCATGCACAGGCTGGGAGTCCATTACCTAAGAATGAGCTTCTTGATATATTTTATAATGGACTAACCGAAGAATCTAGGACATACCTAGATAGTTGTGCTGATTGTGTTTTCAAGAATAGGACTCCTAAGGAAGCTGAGGAATTAACGGCTAAAATAAGTAAGAATTATGAAGATTGGACTCCTCCTAAACAAGCTATACCTGAAGTAATTATACCTGAACCTACTATTCCGGTGCCTATTCCAACATCAAAGAAGAGGGGAGTTATTGAATTAAATGATGAAGTGATGAAGGAAGCTAAGAAATGTCTTAAGGAGAAGGGAATTAAAGCTGCAGATGTCAAGAATTTACCTCCTATAGAAGAATTATGTAAGCCTATCCCCTACTCACCCACTATTGAGGTACACTCTCTCCAACACTTTGATGAAGGTGATATCCCTTACTCTAAACCTCCTGATCAATGCTTAGAAGAATTCGATATCTTTATTGTGAAGCAAGATAATTTTAATAAAAGGGTGCAAAATCATCTAATGGAAAACACTAGAGCTATTGTTGAGTTGAAAGATATTGTGGAAAGAACCTCTAATGATGTTAAAATGATTGTTAAACACTTTCAAATGGTTCAAACTCAAATAGATCAACTCGTTAAAGTGCAAAACGACTTGCTAGTTAATGCTGCTAAAGAAAAACATGCTTATGAAATTAGAACTAGAAGTGGTGCTGCTACCCAGGATCCTCTATATCCTGAGGGGCATCCCAAAATAATTGAGCAGGATTCTCAGCAAGCTGAAAATAGTGGTTCTACTCGTAAGAAAAGGAAAATAAAACATAAAACTGTTGTAGAACCCTCTGAACCTGCTATAGATCCTAATAGTATATCTATCTGCGATGCTGAAACTGAAAGTGGTAATGAAGAAAATGTTGTTCCTAATGAAGAAAAAGTTGAAGAAGAACCTGAAAACTACACTAAGAATACCAAATACACTAAAGAGGATTTTATTGCTAAGAAACATGGTAGTGAAAGAGAACCTTGGGTCCAAAAACCTATGCCTTTTCTTGATAAGAAACACAAGTCAAAGGAAGATGAACACTATAATAAGTTTTGTGAGTGGATGAAGCCTTTATTCTTGCAAATTCCTTTAACTGATGCTATTAAATTGCCTCCTTACTCAAAGTATATGAAGGATATTGTCTCGAATAAAAGGAAGATCCCTAATAAAGAAATTTCTACTTTGCTTGCTAATTACTCCTTCAATGGTAAGGTTCCTAAGAAACTTGGAGACCCAAGGATTCCAACTATCCCTTGGTCTATTAAGAATAGTTATGTTAGAACTGCTTTGTGTGATTTGGGAGCTGGAGTTAGTGTTATGCCTTTCTCTCTCTATAAGAGGCTTCAACTAGAAAAATTAATACCAACTGATATATCTTTGCAAATGGCTGATAAATCTACCACTATTCTTGTGGGTATATGTGAGAATGTACCTGTTCAAGTGGCTCATAATTGCTTGATATTAACTGATTTTGTTGTGCTTGAAATGCCTGAAGATGATAACATGTCCATTATTCTTGGGAGACCTTTTCTTAATACTACAGGAGCTGTTATCAACTGTAATCAAGGAAAGGTGACCTTCAATGTTAATGACAAGGAACATACTGTCTATTTCCCTAAGAAGATTGAAAGGACTTATGGTTTGAATTCAATTGAACATGTTGAGGGCATTCAAGTTGGAGAAATATATTGTCCCATACCAAGAGAAAATTTTGAAACTATTATGATTGGGACCATTGCTATCAAAGTTGAGGTAACATAATCATTAGTGGAATACAAAGTTTTGTCTCATATGGAATTGTTTTGGTAGCAAGACCTGATCAACCTTGTTAACAAAAGGATTTCATTGAACAAAACAATGTTTTCACTATGATTATCTCCGTTTACTTCTATCCTATGCATTTTAGTTTTTGCTTTCATTTAGTTTTATTTTTGTTGTTAGTTGCTTGCATGTTAGAGTGTCTTAGAACTTCTGTAGTTCTAGCTTTGTTTTGTCTTTGCATCATGTTTCCAAAAGAAAAAATTATATCTGTCTATCAGAAAATCATTCTTCTATGCCTGAAAATGCCCAAAAATAAAGTGTCTCGAAAAATTCCAGAAAATTCATATTAAATTTTTGCGTGAAAAAAGGGGTAGAGGAGTACCTGGGAGGTACCGGGGGACCCACCAGGCAGGCACACCACCTGGTGGCACGACCAACCCTGGGTGGCGCCATGCCCTGGTGTGGGCCACCCCTGGCCCCCCACTAACTCTCTCACCTGCCACTTTCTTCTCTCTCCCGAGTAAGCTCCAGTTCATTGCTCAAAATTGCGTTCTTGCTATGCTTGCTCTCAATTTTTTCGATCTCCTTTCTTAGCCCATCTTTCTTGCTGAAATTTGGAGCATTTGTTCCCTGGTATGTGACTCCTCCCTGTGTCCAAGTAGATTTGTGTTTAGTGGATTATATCTTGAGTATTTTGCTGCTGTAGGTGACTGGTTATGAGAGCTTGTAAGCTTGTTTGATGCTTAGAGATATAGTTTTGATGCATGTTTAGGCCTGTTACAAGTCCCTATGAGTAGAATCCTTCATTATATTCACTTTACAATCACTTGTTTAATAGGTGTTTAAATTTCAGAATAGAAGATGAGTGAACACCACCTAAACCAACATGAGCTTTGGGTGCCTGAGGTCATGAAGGTCCACCGGGAGGAGGAAGTTTTTCCCTCCATTTATCCATGCTATGAGTTCATGAGAGCTGCAGGAATTCTACAAGATTTCCACACTTTGGTTTCTAATGCAGGGTTAGAGCGCTTTTTGGAAGATGAACCTTGTCAATTTGTGAAGCTAACCATGTCTGTGGTGCAGGACTTCCGATTTAGTCACTCTTTGCCTAACCCCATGGTCCATTACAAAATTTACAATATTGCTGTCGACCTTTCTCTTGATGATTTTTGTGCAGCTATTAAGGTACCTCAATGGGGATCATGTAGAAAGATTAAGGAGAGACCTGAACCACTCATGGATTTATACACAGAAATTTGCCAAGGGAGCAGCTTCTCGAAGGAGAGTGGAAAAATCCGTAACATTCATCTTCCCTCCATTCGCTACTTTGCCTACTTTATTGCCAAGTGTGTTCCTTTTAGGAAAACTACCAATAAGTTATCTTTGTTTGATCTAGCATTTATCTCTGCTGCTCTTAAACGAGATAGGTCTTACAACTTAGGTGCTTTGATAGCTTTCCGTCTTGCTGCTAACCGTGAGAAAGGTGGAATTTGTGGAGGCCTCATTGCTTCTCGTTTACTAGCATTGCATGGTTTAGTGCCTCATCATCTAGACCTACAGTTTCCCATAGAAAGGCTTGATCTTAATTCCATGATACAACATAAATTTGTTTCCTCGTGGGCTAGTATGAGTGAGTTATCTTATGAAATAACCTTTCTCAAAGCTGGTTGGAGAAAGAGCAAGTCCGAGCGTGTTGTTCTTTTTCCTGCACCTGTTTTGTTTAACCTTGATAACAGGGAAGGATGGTCCCTCACTGAGGAGGAGCTTGAGATGTACTTGGGAGAGCTCTCCCAACAGGAGCAGGACACTAGAAGGGAGGTCACGGATGATTCGGTCCAGCCCTCGAATGAGGGAGAGTCTTCATATCAGTAGCCTGCTTATGATTGGGGAGCCTCTTCTTCCCAGGGGCCCAACTACAACCATTCTTATCAAGATCCGCCTGCTTGGAACCCCTATTCGTACATGGATTGATACCCACTTAGGCCAAAAGCCTAAGCTTGGGGTACGCCGACACTGCACTCATCTCCATATCATGTTGCGTCGGTACTTTGTATATTCATGTTTTCGTTCTCTTTTTAGTTTTCGTTCTTCTTTGCTTTTGCTTTCTAAAACACAAAAATACCAAAAATATTTCTGTTGTTTCTCTTTGGTTTGATTCTTCTTTTTGCCTTGGTTTGTTTTTCCTTTTTTTTTGCTTTGTTTAAACTATTCAAAAAACCCAAAAATATTTTGCTTTGCTTGTTTTTCCCTTTTGGTTCTTGTTTAAAAATCATAAACACCAAAATATTTGTCGTTCTTCTTTGGTTTTGTGAGTTTGCTACAGGGTTCAGCAGTCCTCAGTGGAATATTGGTTTCATATTATTATTCAAGCCACACAAGTGAAGAGCAATAATGAGGATTAATGACAACTTGAGGCGTGGTAAGAGGCTGGTAACGAACTCTATTTGTTTTCATTTTTGTACATATACTCATCATCGTGAGCTTGCTTAGTCCGTTCATGTAGGGTGTATGTTATCTTTGGATGCTTAGTAGTTCTTGCTTTTGTATGATTATCTCCAGCTCGCTAATAGTTTGTAGCATGTCTTATGAATGTTTGCTTGCATTGCTCTATTCATAAATTGGTATGACACCGTGGTATCCTCCTCTGAATGTTTCATTTGATTGACTTGGCACATGCTCACGCATGCACATGACTATAATAATCAGTTAAGCCTCGATGAATTATTTTGCCTTGAGGATCTTGAATCACTTTCATGCCATGAGTAGTCTTGTTTTGTTGCAAGCATGATAATGACATCTATTGCTCTCTCGTTTGTCGCTCCCTTACTATTGATAGCCTTCACTTCCACTGAGTGTTTTACTCATGTTCCAACTTCCTTAAACCAAATATTGCCAAAGTTTCCACCATACCTACCTATTAGCATCATTTGCTACTCCCGTGCATATTCATTATGCCTTGTTTTCTTCCGAATAAAATGTTTGCTTGTTATGAGAAAGTTAGTTAGTAAAGCTCTCACGAACTTGATGGCACACTTTATTTTCTGCACTTAATAAACCTGAACCATTGTGATTCTCCATGAAAGTTATATGCTTGCAAATTATAGGCTGGGGATTAGCAGAACCGTGCTGTCACGGGGAACACTTTCAACACTTGTAAATATATACCCAGTTTATACCTTGCTCTTTTGTTTGCGGATGTCGTCGGTGTGAAATAAAAGGGGAGCTTGTAAGTCCATGGAGTTATGTATGTGTGTTAGAGAAATGCCTGGGCCGCTGGTCTAATCCATGCTGACATGGTGGAAACCTGCAACATAACCATAATGATATCTATGAAGCATTCTTCTTATAAAAAAAGAGAGAGATAGCTATTGAGAAAAATAAAAAAAAAGAAGAGAGAAAAGAGATTTATGAAAAGAGGAAAGAGAGAAAAAAGCACCATTTTCCCATGGTAAATAAGAAGATTGCTGATATATTCATTGTCTGCTTGCCTTGTCATTTTGATATGGGGATTCTTCCATATCATCGGGCAAGGGGTACCCCGTTGGCGGTTCTCTATGATATGCACATACTTACAATGACAAGAACTTACCGGTAACTAAAGTTGAGTAGCATGAGGAGCGACCCTCATACTCAAGGGACTTGGGATTTTCAGTTTATAGTCTATCAAGCATATAACTCATATTGGACCTCACTTTCACCTTAACCACATTAAAGATGCTTATGATAGGGGCAATGAGAGCTCAAAGCTAATGAGTATCATACTTTCAGCATTTGGAAGCCTTTCAAAATTATTCAAAACCTTTTCTTTTACTTGTTGAGTCTCCACATATTCTTTGAGCACCTTCTTGAGAGCATAGTTGTCATTCTTTGTGCTTGTCTCATTACTTGATTATTTGTGTTATGACTTTGATGCTTGTATCCTTGATATCTTTACTTCTAGTCATCACTTGAACTTCAGAGGTGCCTTGATATTCATAATCAAAGGCAAGCGAGATACCACTCTATCATACCTTTTTATGAGCATTGTAATGTTGCTTATGTTTATACTTCATGCTACTTATTCTTTTTGAGTTGGAATCTCTTCATAGCTTGCAATGCCTATTAAGTAAACTTAGTTGCATACTCTTTATTATGAATTGTCTAAGTAGTTGATCACATTGCTGAGAATATTTACATCATATGAAGCAAATGTGTTCGTGAAAGTTCCTTTATCGCACTCAGTTTTCAACTGAATTGCTTGAGGACAAGCAATAAGCTAAGTTTGGGGGGGGGCAGTTGATACGTCCAAAACGTATCTACTTTCCCGAACACTTTTGCTATTGTTTCTCCTCTAAACTTGTGTGATTTGGATACAACTAATGCGAACTGACGCTGTTTTCAGCAGAATTGTCTTGGTGTCTACTTTTTGTGCAGAAAATCTGCTATCAGGAAAAATCCCAGAAAATATGCCAAAAATCCTATTTCACCCGAAGACTCCATGAGCCAGAATACGAGACGAAGAAGAGCCAGGGTGGCCACACCACCTGGTGGTGCGGGCCAGGCCAGGCCGCGCCAGGGGGTGGTGTGGGCCCCCCAGGCACCCCTCGGCCTCTCTCTTTGCCTATAAGGAGTCTTCTGACCTAAAAACCTCGGAGGGTTCGACGTTTTTCCAGAAGGAGTTCCGCTTCGCCGCCACCACCAGATTCCATGAAACAAGACGAAACTCCATTCGGCACCACAGTCGGGACGGAATTGGAGGAGATCATCGCCATCATCATCACCATCGCTTCTCCATCGACCATCCATGTTTCCCCCATCTATGAGTGAGTAATCCCCCGATGTAGGCTATGGGTATGGTAGGGATTGGATGAGATCGTTCATGTAATGGCATCAGATTGTTAGGGCATGGTGCCTAGTATCTTTTATTAGTGCTTTATGACTTTGTTGCGACTTGTTGTGCTTAATGCTTGTCACTAGGGCCCGAGTGCCATGATTTCAGATCTGAACATGTTATTGATTCATTATTATAGTATTGTTTTTGGTCTTATCTACAAGTTGTATACACACGTTGTTGTCCGAAACCAATGGCCCCGAAGTGACAGAAATCGGTATAGCTGGAGGGAATGGCTTTGATGTGAGGATCATATGTGTTCACGGAGTGTTAATGCTTTGCTCCGGTGCTCAATTAAAAGGAGCACCTTAATTGCCAGTAGTTCCCTTGAGGCCCCGCTGCAAACGGGCTGGCAGGACAAAAGATGTTGTGCAAGTTCTCATTGCGAGCACGTATGACTATATATGGAACACATGCCTAGGATTATCTAGTACTTGGATGCTTTATCTTATTTATCTACAATTGCCCTATGTTATGATTGCCATGTGAATTGTCTTGTCCATGCAACGCCCGTCCATCCATCCCTATGCCTACCGCACTCGAATCCCACTGTTTACTGCTATTGTTACTGCTGTCTTTACTTTACTACTGTTGCTACTTTTCTATTCCTACTACAAAACTGTTGCTACTGATAAAATGTTGTGAGCAAGATTGTTTCCAGGTGTAGCTGAATTGACAACTCAGTTGTTAAGGCTTATAAATATTCTTTGGCTCCCCTTGTGTCAAATCAATAAATTGGGTTTCATTTCCCTCGAAAATACCGCGATACACCCCCTATACTTGTGGGTCATCATGCTCCTTAAATATCTTCATGAGTTCTTCTTCTTCTTCTCCTAAACGTTTAACACTAATAATAACAGGAAATTTATTTGTATCATCTAAAAATCTGTATTTAAGATTATCTAGTAGAGTCGTCAACTTTGGGGGTGGTAATTCCTCGTCCCCTGTATTTTCTGGCTCTTCGAAAGCCTCATTAGTTGGAGGCCCTATAATTGGAAGTGAATCGAGTTCATCTTCTAGTTCTTCTAGGGACTTGTCCTCCATGAATATTTCTTCATAATTTGAGTCTTCATTTATTTCTTCTTCTTGATTACTAAAGAAAAGAGCTACCATTTCTTCAATAGTTTTCTCTTTCTCTTTTTCTTGCGTTTGTGGAGGCCTGTCTTTAAATTTGGAAAAGTGGAATTCTTTTTCTGCTCCCCCAAGCTTAAGGGGCACAATCTCCTTTTTGAAATCAACATAGGCACCTACATCACTCAAAAAGTTTCTTCCAAATATAATTGGGCATAGAGTGTCAGCTGGCATATCAACAACTACAAAATCGACATGAAAGTTTTTGTTGCCAATTGTGAGTGTTGCATCTTCAACTACTCGCATCAGAATACTAAGAGTTTTATTGGCTAACATGATTGTCATATCAGTATTTTCAATTGTAGCCGGTTCTATTTCTTCTTTTGTTTTAAATAGAAATCATAAGATATAACATTAACTTTGGTGCCAAGATCGCATAAACCATAATGCGAGGTTTCCTTAAATATGCAGGGAAGAATAGGCTTACCCACATCTTTTACCTTTGTTTTACCTTCAACCAATACGGAAGTCACTTCATCAAGTTCAACTATGTTACAATGTGCGTACATAGCCATAATTGCTTCCTTGGTTACCTCTTCATGTTTGGTTTCTTCTAGATGTTCCACGACTTCTGGCATACTTTCCTCTTCCTTCTTCTCTTGTACTGCTTTGACCTGTTCATATTCAAAAATATGCTTCTGTGCAGTGTTAGGGAAAGGTATCTCATATGTTGGTTCTAGGGAGGCCAGTGTTGCTTTAACTTCTCTCTTCTTCTCAGGTTCAGGTGGTGGATCATACTTGACCGAACCCTCTTTTGGAGCTTTGATATGTTCTGTAAAAGCTTTAACAACTTGCAACACAAGATCTGAATCCAAATAAAGTTCTTTAGATAATTCTTTAACATGGCCCTTTTTATTATAGTCATGAATACAATCATGTTCTATTTCTACGCCTCCTTCACTTCCTAGACCAAAATTCCATGAAACTCTATGATCACGAATTCTATTAAGTAAAGCCCAAGCTTTAGTTATAGGAAGATTCATAAATGCTCCTTCCGCGAAAGAGTCTAGTTAAATTTTATTAGGTTCAATTAAACCGCCATAAAAGATATGCAATAAATACCATTCAGGCAAATCATGATGAGGACATAAACGTAGTAAATCTTTAAATCTGATATAAGCTCTTACTAGTCTTTCATTAGAACAGTTCCTCCAAGTCATTATAAGACGCCTGATTCCAAAAGATTTTGATAATGGATAATATTTTGCTAGAAATTCACAGGCTAAATTATCCCAAGTAGTAGTGGCTTCTCGGGGTAGACATCTACCATGAGAGAGATGTACTAGTCAAAGTCTGACTAAAAAGTTTAACCCTTACCTCATTAGCAGTATATCCCATCAATTGAAAAGTGCGACATATATCTTTGAAACATGCAATATGCTCATATGGATCAGGATCTTCTTCATCCCTAGTAAATTGCTTCTTGTGTAGAATACCAAGTAATAGAGGATTTATTTCAAGCCCCCTTGTCTTCTCATTGGAGTTTTCTCTTTTATAAATATCATAGGGCTTCCCAAAGTGGCTAAGTGGGTAGTCATATGCTCAAACTCCATCATGTTGGTGGAAACCTGTAACTCAAAACAAAACTTAGCAAGACAACAATAAATAAGCAAAAACTAAAAGACCTACAGTGCTTAGCTCCCTGGCAACGGTGCTAGAAAATAGCTTGCTGCCTGCAAGTGCACAGATCGTTTGTAGCTAGTTTCGAAATAAAGATATTGATCCCATAGGGAGTAGGAGTCTGAAGTCTAATAACTCTTGAAATAAATATTACAATAGAAATGCTAAATAAAGTTCTAAGTGACAAGATAAAATGCGAGTATTATGTAAAAAGGTGTTTTTTGGTTTTTGGTATAAGAGCAACAATAAGTAAAGTAAAACAACTAAACACAAAAAGTAAGTATCGCGTATGTAAGAGAGATTGGAACTGCAATAGGGAAAAAGCGTTCTCAGGGAGTAGCGGATACACCACTAGCATTATAAGGAGCTAAGGTAAAGATTATTATCATGAACATTCTCAACTATGTATGTGTGGGAGGAACTCCGTATTTGGAAAAATAGGTAGCAACCGTTGCTCGCATCATCCTCATAACCACAGCAGTCAACAATCGACATCAATCGAATTACTGCGCTATTAAGGGACTTAATCCCGTAGGATGTATCCCATGGCATGGATAGTGTTCCGTGAGTTCCCTTGGTTCCAAAGTTGATACGTGAGGGCTGCCAACAGCTTTATAGTCAATGTAAGTGCTAACACACCTCCGTCTACCAACAAGTAGTTCCCTTCATCAAGTCCCCATGAGAGGCAAATATTGAGAGGTCGACTTCTCTCAGCATCAAGATGAAGACAATCTAACACATGGTCACATCGATATATATCAGAATAAACTTTATCTTATTTCAATCTCATACTAGGGTTTCTCCATCTCCCCAAGAACTAATGGTCTACTCAGACATGGAGGCAATCAACATCATGGCAATAATAATGGAATATATCATAGATGAATAGTACTTGTATAAATCCACAACGAGTATGGAAATTACAACAAGATCTAGACAAGATGTAGATGGGATGGATGGAGATGGTGGTGATGTAGTGGTTGATGATGAAGATCGATGCCTTAGCCTCCCTAATCTGCGCAGGGCGAAGATGGATCCCCGGTGGATGAGTTCCCCCTCTAGATGCCTTCTGGAGGTGAGGTTTCGGCGATTTCTGGGTGTTCTGTATGTTGTCTCCCGATCCAGTTGCACGAGGTGAAACTATTTGAGGAGGCGGAGGCGACACCAACTATACGGTGGGAACTATATAGCCGGAAAATTTATTCTTGCCGTATAGTTGATCGTTAAACCGTCTGTGTTCCTTGTTCTCTTCCGGTTTTCTTCGGTGTTATTTATCTTTCCCAAATAAGCGATTTATGTTATTTTTGGCTCCTTTTATCCTCAGTACAACTGCTCCAAGAATTGTGTCCATTGTATCCATCATCTGTCCTAATCCTGGTGAAAACAGACATAGAACATGCGCGCGAACACCGTAAAATACCAAGATCCTACATCTATAATGCAAAATAATAATATAAAACATGATGGAAATATGCACTCATCAATGCACATAATGACCCTTGTGCATTCCATGAATCTTTCATCGTTGAACCATGAACATTGTGTCATATTCCTTTTGTCTCTCGATACTTGCATTGTCTGAGATCTGATTAATGACATCACCATGGCGTGTTCAATCTCGCTACCAACAAATATTGTTTAACTCATTCCGACAAGTGATATCCCCATGATCAAATCACGCGATGTGCAGCTATTGGATATAACTTCTCCGAGTGGGCCCTCGAGTATCTTATCCGTCAGGCGGATGGACAAATCCCGCTTTTGACACATAATGCCTCTACATGTCCCTCCGAATACCTGAACACACCTTTATGATCACTGTGTCACCATATGACGTTTGATGCTATCTAAGTATCCTCGGGTGACAGTGATTGATATGGTCTCATGGTCTAAGAAATAGGAAACTAGGTCATTTCTAATCATCGTAACTTGAACTTCATGACATGATCAGGTCACGATGCTTAGGTTGGGTATAACTCATCATCTCATTCTCGTAATGAGGTGACTCCATTGTCAACTGGCATAAATGCCACATGATCAGGAAACCTTGATCATATGTTGACCAATGAACCAGTGACTAGCAATTCACCAGGAACTCCTAGTTGTTTGTATATCATATGTGTATTGATGTTTCCTTTCAATACAGTTATAGCATGATATAAAACTTAATCATAAACTTTACGAAATATGATAATAATCCAAATTATTATTTGTCTCTAGGGAATATTTCCAACAATCTCCCACTTGCACTCGAGTACAAATAAGCTATCTGCATTTGTTACTAATCATCGGAACCATATAACCTGTCACCTTCGATCATGGTTGCTCATTGAATAGGTTGAGTCTTGGGTATGGACTTTACAACCCCAAATCCTTTGCAAATTACTAATATCACCTTGATTGACATTAGTACTTTATCATCACATGATAACATCTATGTGTATGCATCATAGTCATGGCAACCGAGTGAGGTCAATTTCCAGGAGCCAACAGTGATGTTAGATCAGCCAAAACAAGATTTCTCATGGGCACTGTACCCTGGGACACACCCTCTGCGTAAAGGCAAACTAGTCCCGCCACAATAATAGACATCACGTTAGATGGTACCCTTATATTTTATTTATAAATGTAGTCATCGAAACATTCGTGCACCATGTGTATTTTTCGATGTTTGTCACCTCGCTTCCTACTTGACTTTAGTTGGTATTATCGATGCAAGTATTTCCAATCTTCTAAGGTTAACATATGCCCTTATAACATAACCCTTTATGTTTTAAGGTATGTGAAAGGGCATTTATTGCCTTAATGTTGTTTTTGTGTTTGTTGTCAACACAAGTTAGTTTTTATCGTGTGCTAAGTATTGCATGTTCATTTGTGTAAAGGCACAAGACAGTGTTCTATTTTTCAAAGGAGAAGGGTTCAAATTTTAATCAAGAAAAGGTGCTTAGATGGAGGATTTGGTCTGTTGCCTCCCATGAGTCCGGAGACTCTGGGGTCTAGGCCCGGATACTCTAGGGTCTTGGACCGGAGACTCTGTCGTAGTCTCCGGGCAAGACTCCGCCCCCCTGGACTGCTCTCTGTGTCCATCCCCGCAGTTGGGTCCGGAGTCGTGCGCCACACCGGAGACTCCGGGGCAGGAGCCCGGAGACTCCGGCCTAGTCTCCAGCCTTGACTCCGGGGTACCTCGAAAAGCATTCAGAACACCCCCCCGGAGTCCTACCTGGAGTCCAGAACCCACTCTAGAGACTCCGGTCATGCCCGGAGACTCCGGGGTTAGTGAAGGAGAAACGACTCTTTTTCTAGGGGGGGGAGGCTATATATACCCCCTTCTTCTCCAAGTGAAGGCTGCGGCTTCTACTCTCTCTCCTCCATTAATGCTGAGATCCAACCTCTAGATCTCCCTCTCTAGCCACTCAAACTTGAAGCCCCTTGGGGAATCGAGGGAGGAGACCTGGACCTAGCTTTCCACCAAAGGGATTTGTGTTTCCCCATCATTTGTGTAAGTTGTTGTTGCTCTAGGGTTTGAGGAAACCCTAACTTGAAGAAGTCACCCTCCATAGCTTACCCTCATGTGTAAGAGCTTCGAGGTCGTCTTGGGAGCCTCCAATTCAGTTGTGGAGAAGTGCCCCAAGGTTTTGTACAAGGTTTCGGTCGTCGCCTTCAAGGCCATCGTATATTGGATCATGTTCTTGCCACGAGGCGGGTGCGCGGGAGAATAGGGTGAGGCCTCAGTGGTGCTGGTGGTCTTAGTACCACCCACCCCTCCAACGGAGAAGTACTTCCCCTCAAAAGGAAGGAACTTCAGGAAAACATCTATGTGTCCTCTCTCGGTGATTTCTATCCTTTTCTCCCTTTAATTGTTGCTTGCTTGCTTACTTTTCATATGGGTTCTCTCATCTAGTTGCATATCTATAGAACTTACTTTGTGCCAAGCCTTAATTTGAAAAGAAACTAAAAATTAAGTAGCGCCTATTCACCCCCCTCTAGTCACTTATACCGATCTTTCAGTTAGTATCAGAGCAAGGTGATCTTCTTTGGCTTAACCGCCTAAGAGAAGTATGAGGGACTCAAAGGGGAGTGAAACCACTCCCGAAGTAAATCCCATCACTAAGAGAGAGCTTGACGAATAGATTGACTCAGTCTGTCAAGAGATGAAAGCCATGTTTGAGCTATACCTTGTTAAGAAGGAGATTGTTGTTGCAGATGCCATTGATAATAAATCAAGTGGTCCCAAACCGGTGGAAGAACCCCCCAAGGATCCCTCCACCGATGAAGGTAGCAACAAGGATAAAACTAAGCCTATGGGAAGCGTTCCACCACCATCTAGCTAAAATGCCGCTCCCGTCCCCACACCCCATATCAACCATCATGGTCCTCCATCCAAGCTTGATGAAGCTAACTTCGCCAATTGGTAATATCTAATGCGTTCTCACTTGAAAAGTTCTAGTGTTTTTCTTTCTAAGGTTGTGGTGTTTGGCTTCTACCCACGTGACCCCTACAACATGACACCCACCAAGGAAATCAACAATCAACTCAATGCCACTGCCATGGCCATTCTCCAAGATGCATTGACTCATGATAAAATGACTCACATTCACTCTTATGACACCGCCAGGGAAGCTTGGAATGCTCTTCAACGAGTCTATCTTGGAAGGGAAAGCATTCAAGACTCCAAGTTTTAAGAAATGCACTATGAAGCTGATGCCTTTGTTGGGAAGGAAGATGAGACTCTCGAAGTCCTCTGTCAAAGGGTCACGACCCTTTCAATTAGGATGATTGACCATGGTAGTAGGGATGTGTATGACAAGTGGATCAAGCACAAGTTCATGCAATCCATCTTGCCCTTCCACAGAGAAATGGCCAACAATATTTGCTCAAGAGCGGACTTCTATGCCATGTCCTCCAATGAAGTGTTAAATGAGTTTGTGGCTCTTGGAATCATGCACAAGACCGCCGATGATGGTCTTGCTCATTCTCAGAGAATGGACTCTCCAACTCTTACTTTGAAGGCCAAGGTGCATGTCTATGAAGAAGAAGTTGATTCGTTGGGGATGATAGAAGGAGATGACGAAGACATCAAGTGTGCTCTTCATGAGCAATTGGCTTTAGTCTCAAGAAGGTTTTGGAAGAACCAAGGGAAAGGTAATCCATCAAAGACTACCACAACTAGCTCAAGACCCAAGTTGAGATCGTGTTACAATTGTGGAGAAACCAACCATTTCATTGCCGAGTGCCCATATGAGAAGAGAGAAGACCATGGAGGGAGGCTTATATTGAAATACAAGTTCAAACCAACTCCAAACAAGAACTTCGTTAAGAAAGTCCAAAACAAGAACTACCCCAGCAAGAAGGATCCACAAAAATATGTGTTGGTGGCCCGTGAAGAATATGAAGAGAACAATGACAATGATAGTGACGATGAAGATGATGGAGATATTGTGGGTGTGGCCACCATTGCCACAATTGCCACCACGCCCACTACTACTACCACAACCTATTCACCAACATCCCTCTTCGACTCTCCCAATGTGAACAAGCGTGCCACCAAGCCTACATGTCTAATGGCTACTACTTCCTCAATTTCTTAACCAACATCTCTCTTAGACTCTCCCAATGAAAACAAGAGCATCACCAACTCTACATGTCTCATGGCTAAAGCCACCATGGTAACTCCTCCTACCACTATCCCGTCCCCTATTGATGCTTCCTCGTATGATGATAGTATGAGTTTAAGGATAAAAAGGGAGATAGTGGAATCCACTACTTGCTTGGATAACTTAGAAGGAGAAGCCAAGGTGTGTGTTGAGGCCCTCACGAGCCAACTAGGTGAAGCACATTATATCATCGACGAGAGGGATGATTCCATCTCGGAGATGTTTGGGCATGCTTGTGAGGCCACGATGGAGAATACCGCTTTAAGCGATGCTCTTGAGGAAGAGCGAAGTAAAATAGTCACTAGTGAGGAAACCTATAGTGCCCATGAAGAATATTTCAACTTGAATATCTCTAAACTTGTTAAAGAACGTGACCATTCTCTTGCTTTAATTATTGTCCTTAAAAAGGAAAAGCTCGAGTTTGGGGTTGGTCATTATAGACTAAATGAAGGCTTTGAGAAACTCAAGAAGGAACATGAGGCCTTGTTGAGCAAATTCTCCATTCTTTCAAAGTCACATGAACAAATCCAAACTCAAGTGACAAATGTTGTTTCAACCTTGTCAACTAGTATTGGTTCATGTTCCACTAACCTTTGTCGTGAGCATGAAGATCTTCTCGAGGAAAATAAGAGGTTGAAAGGTACCATTGAGAAATGCCTTGTCTCATGCATTCAAGGTGAGAAAAGTCTAAATGCACCTTTGAGTAATCAAAGGGACAATGTGACTAAGGAAGGACTAGGATTTTCATCCAAGTCAAAGAAGAATAACAAGGGTAAGAAGAAGAAGAAGAAGAACTTGCCCTCTCCCCTTCCAAAATGATTACTTTTGTGAAGGAGGGGGATATGGCAAAAGAGAAGGAACCAAGTGCCATTAGGAATGGTGATGAACCATCTCATAATGACTTTGCGAGAAAATATAACCCATCCTATGTTCTTATGAAATCTTATGATGATCATGTCTATGCTAAATATGTAGGAACCTCTTATGGTGATGATTACCATTGGGACATTTGGGTTCCTAAGATACTTGTGACTAACAAAATAAGACCCATTCAACAATGGGTACCTAAAAACAAGCATTGATTTCTTGTAGGGCTATGCTTTCGGTGGAATAAAATGGGTGGTTGATAGTGGTGCCACAAGTCATATGACTGGAATCAAAGAGATGCTTGATGAGACGAGACCTAATACTTCCAATATGCGTGTCACATATGGAGATGGATCAACCTCTAATGTATTGAGTTTGGTAAGGTAGTGGTCACACCGGATATATCCATTGTGGACATTATACTTGTCAAAACCTTTTCATACAATTTACTTTCTGTTCATCAACTCACACTTACGGGCTTTAATGACTACTTTACCCCGAAGGTTGTGGTTCTCATGTGGAGAAAGACTCTCTCTATAGCCTTTGTTGGGTATGCCGAGAATGGTTTGTATGTTTAGATTTTGATAGGACCCCACACCTACCGCAACTTGCCTGTGGCTAAAGGTGATGTGGGATGGCTTTGGCATCGTCGTCTTGCCCATGTCAACATGAGGTCTTTGCAAAGCCTCCACACGGGAGGCCACATCCTTGGTTTAAAAGATAATGTGCATTTTGTCAAAGATCGTGTGTCTAGGGCATGCATTGAAGGCAAGCTCCATGAGACGACACCCCCCAAATACAACCATATATTCCGATGGGATCTTGAAGCTCCTTCACATGGACCTCTTTGGTCCTCCATCCTTTGATATCCTTGGGGGAAGAAGTATTTTTTGGTTATTGTTGATGACTACTCAAGATACACATGGGTATATTTCTTCAAGAATAAGAGTGAGACTCAACAAATCATCATCAACTTTGCCAATGAAGTGCAACATCAACATAACAAGAAGATCTTGGCCATAAGAAGTGACAATGGTACCGAGTTCAAGAACTACACCTTAGATGAGTTTCTTGGTGATGAGGGGATCAGGCATCAATATTCCGCTCCATATACCCCTGAACAAAATGGTGTGGCGGAAAGGAAGAACCAGACTCTAATGGATATGGCAAGAACCATGATTGCGGAGTTCAAGTCTCCATATAACTTTTGGGCCAAAGCTATCAACCGCTTGTCATATTGGTAACCGGGTTTATCTTTGCAAGCATTCGAATATGATTCCATATGAGATCCTCATCGGCAAGAAGCCAAGTATCCACTACCTTTGGGTGTTTGGGTGCAAGTGCTATATTCTCAAGAAAGGTAACCGGTTATCTAAATTCGAGCCTCGTACTATTGAAGGTATCTTTGTTGGCTAGGCATCAGACTCTCACGCCTATAGGATCTATAACAAGTCCACGGGCAAGTTATAGTATCCTCTAATGTGAAGTTCGATGAGCATAATGGCTCGCAAGTGGGGCAAATTGACCTTGGTGATGTAGGTTATGAAATTCCTCCTCAAGCCATAATAAGAATGGGTGTGGGATTTTTCCTCCCCATTGAGGAACCCCTTGTGGTGGAAGGAGAAGGACAATTCTCTAATAAAGTGGAGTCCTCACCTACACTAGATCTACATCAACCCCATAGCCATCAAGATGCCATTGTTGAAGAGATATCTCATGATCAAAGGTCAAGCTCAAGTAAATGATGGGTGTACTTCACCCCATAATGACCAAGGTCTAGCTCATGAGGATGGGCAAAGCCAAAATGTCGAGCAAGCTCAAGGAGAGGAGAAATCTCAATTCAAGGTCAAGTCGAGGATCAAAATAGTGGTGATGACCAAGTAGCTTCTCAAGAATCCATTTAGGAAGCTCATGCTCGTCGTGAAGCAAGGAGGATCGCCAAACTCATCCAAGAAGGAATTACTCTTGAAAATGTTGTTGGTGATCTTGAAAGGGGTATTTCTACACGTAACCAAGTGGTTAACTTTGTTGGCCACAATAGTTTCATTTCTTGTGTAGAGCCCCAAAAGGTGTATGAAGCGCTTGAAGACCCGGATTGGCTTGATGCCATGTATGAAGAACTTCACAACTTCGAGCGCAACAAAGTGTGGTCATTGGTGGAAAGACCCAAGGACTTCCATAATGTCATTGGGACAAAGTGGATCTTCAAGAACAAGCAAGATGCAAATGGTATGGTCATCCGCAACAAGGCAAGATTGGTGGTTCAAGGCCTCTCCCAAGTCGAGGGTATCGACTACAGTGAAACTTTCGGCCCCGTTTCCCATCTTGAATCCATTCGTACCTGGCTTGCATATGCATCTCATCATAATTTCAAGTTGCAACAAATGGATGTTAAAAGTGCATTTCTTAATGGTCCCCTTAATGAGTTGGTGTATGTCAAGCAACCTCCGGGTTTTGAGGATCCCAAATTTCCGAACCATGTCTACAAGCTTGATAAGGCACTCTATGGGATTAAGAAAGCCCCATGTGCGTGGTATGAGTACCTTAGAAAGTTATTGGTAGATCGTGGCTTCAAAGTTGGGCTAATCGACCCAACTATTTTTACTACGAGAGTTGGAGGAAACTTGTTTATTTGCCAAATTTATGTTGATGATACTATCTTTGGTTCTCCTAACAAATCCTGCAATGATGTCTTTGCTAAGCTAATGACCGATGAGTTTGAAATATCTATGATAGGTGAATTGCAATTCTTCCTTGGATTTGAAGTAAAGCAATTGTTTGGAGGTATCTTTATCAATCAAGCCAAATATATTCAAGATATGCTCAAGAGATTCAAGTTGATGGATTTAAATGGAGCCAAGACTCCCATGCCTCTCAAGTGTGATCTCACTCTCGATACTAAGGGTAAATATGTGGATCAAAAGGTATATCGATCTATGATTGGTTCTTTGCTTTATCTTTGTGCATATAGACCGGATATCATGTTGAGTGTGGGTATTTGTGCATGATTTCAAGCTGCTCCAAAAGAAATATATAAGAACACCCATTAAGAGGGGTCTTCACCATACACGAGATATGAATCCATAGATAAGATACCGCATAGTCTTCACATACATATAACCACACAACATAGGGCCATAGATAATTCACAACATAGGTCCATAGGTAATGCGAGGCAAATAAGAACAAGTCACAAGCAGCGAAAGAATCAAATGAAGAACGAGCTTGTGACTTCCCATGCAAATCCCATGCCAACAGCTAATAGAAACTTCTCCTCCTTTGGCATCGAGACACCAAAAGGGGACAAGATCAAGACTACATGCCCTAACCGGATCACTCGTCATCCTCATCCTCCTCGTCATCATTGGATCTCTCCTCGGAACCTTGATCATCATCAGTAGCAGGTCCCTTGCCACAGTGAGAAGAGGATGCATCATCCTCAAACATACGCCAATCAATAGAACCTTGATCCCACGAACCATAGGAGAGAGTGCGAGAGGGATGAGGCTGTGGCTGAGCTAAACCTGATCCTTCGGCATCACTATCCCCCTCCCACTGGTGAAACTTCTTCAAAATCTGCTTGTCCCTCTTGTAAGCTTCATACTGACCCTTTCGAATATCAATGTTCATACAAAACAACATATTTTCCCAAAAGGTGGCCTTCTTCATTTCCCCCTTAACATAGTCACGAGAAAAGAGTGGCATACGAGCATTGCTGGTATTCTTCCTCCTAGCTCAGACAGGGCTGGCAGCAGGAGGGATATCCTCCTCATCCTCTCTAATATCATCATCTGGCACGGGAGCAGAGTAGCCAATCCATAGTGGTAGTGGGAGTCTAATGCTGCAACTAGAGTGGGGCATGGTCAACAACACAAAGGCCCTCAAGCAGGGAAGGCAAGTTCATCTTTGTAGAGGTGGCTAGCACAAGCCTCATGACATATGGAGAGTATGTGGGGGTCTTCTTCTCAGCAATGTTGATGGCCAACTCCATGAAGATGAAGTACATGATGTCGAGTGGAGTGGCAGGATAATCGAGGCCCTTGAGGTACACAGAATGAGTAAGAGCCATCAGACGAATCAAAGTTGAGAGAATAGTGTCAATATTACCCACTTGAGGATAGATGTTCTCACGGAACATGCATATCACAATGTGGAAAGGTGGCCTGAGGTTCCTTGCTTCACCACTGGCACCATGCTTGTTGTAGAGAGGAGCAAGAGGCTTCTTTGAATACTCAAGCTCGGAAGTCTCATGAATGCGAATACCAACCGGAGCATTCCTCCCCTCGAAAGGATACTCCAAGACCTCGACAAACTCACTAATTCTAGTCTAAAAACGAACCTCGCCAGTCACCCAAGTCATAGGGATCTCGTTCCCTTCTCCAAACACAAGAGTGGCAAAGAATTGATGCACAATCTGAACATTATAATCCTGCTGAAACTCCATGAGAGGATGCAACCCAAGCTTCTCGGTAATCCAGAGGGCCTTAGAGAAGTATGTCTTGCTGTTAATGAAGGTAAAATGAATGGAATGCTAAGGGCACACGGGCTTCTTTGCTGACAGATTTGCATAGACTCCAGTCATGATCAAGAACTGCTCACGCCTCCAAAAACGAGCATTAGGACTATTAGAGGCCATGTCATAGAATGACTGCCTCCTCATGATACGGAAATCATTGGTGCTCATCTTCTTGAGGGTGGTGAGACTGTCAAACCTCCTCTTCTTGGCAAATTCCTCACGACAAAGATGCTCTTCCTCTTGCCTCTACATTGATAATGCTTTCTTTCCCTTTGTCTTCTTAATGGGTGTTCTTATATATTTCCTCACCAAATCTGTTGGTACAAAGGTATGAGTATCACTTAACAATTCTTATCTCCTTGCACTTGGGTAGGTTTTTAATATCTAGGGGGAGTGTCCTCCCTTGTTTTTTGCACTTATATTCATATGCAAATCTCGTGGGTGCACACTTCGAGGGGGAGCCTCTCTACCTCTTGTTCCATGTGCTTATCTATTATTGTGCAAATCCTTGTGTTGTCATCAAACACCAAAAAGGGGAAGATTGAAAGGGCATTTCCTGCCTTAATGATGTTTTAGTGTTTGTTTTCAACACAAGTTAGTTTTTACCGTGTGCTAAGTATTGCAGGTTCATCCGTGTAAAGGCACAAGATAATGTTCTATTTTTCAAAGGAGAAGGGTTCAAATTTCAATCAAGAAAAGGTGCTTAGATGGAAGATTTGATTCTGCTACCTCCCCTGAGTCCGGAGACTCCGGGATCCAAGCCCGGAGACTCTAGGGTCTTGGACCAGAGATTCCGGCCTGGTCTTCGGGCAAGTCTCCGCCCCCATGGACTGCTCTGTGTGTCCATCCCCGGAATTGGGTCCGGAGTCGTGCACTACACCGGAGACTACGGGGCAAGAGCTCGGAGACTCCAGCCTAGTCGCCTTGACTCCAGGGTACCTCGAAAAGCATTCAGAACACCTCCTCCCCCCCGGAGTTCTGTCTGGAGCCCAGCGCCCACCCTGGAGACTCCGGCCATGCCCGGAGACTCCGGCCCTAAATACCGGAGACTCCAGGGTTAGTGAAGGAGAAACGGCTCTTTTTATGGGGGGCTATATATACCCCCTTTTTCTCCAAGTGAAGGCTATGGCTTCTACTCTCTCTCCTCCATTAATGCTGAGCTCCAACCTCCTAGATCTCCCTCTCTAGCCACTCAAACTTGATGCCCCTTGGGGATCGAGGGAGGAGACCTAGACCAAGCTTTCCACCAAATGGATTTGTGTTTCCCCATCATTTTTGTAATTTGTTGTTGCTCTAGGGTCTAAGGAAACCCTAACTTGAAGAAGTCGCCCTCCATAGCTCATCCTCGTGTGTAAGAGCTTCGAGGTCGTCTTGGGATCCTCCAATTCAGTTGTGGAGAAGTGCCCCAAGGTTTTGTACAACGTTTCGGTCGCCGCCTTCGAGGCCACCATATAGTGGACCGTGTGCTTACCGCGAGGCGACTGCGCATCAGAATAGGGTGAGGCCTCAGTGATGCTGGTGGTGTTAGTACCGCCCACCCCTCCAACAGAGACGTAAACTTCGGGAAAACATCCCAGTGTCCTCTCTCGGTGATTTCTATCCTTTTCTCCCTTTCATTGTTGCTTGCTTGCTTACTTGTCATATAGGATCTATCATCTAGTTGCATATCTAGAGAACTTACTTTATGCCAAGCCTTAATTTGAAAAGAAGCTAAAAATTAAGTAGCACCTATTCACCCCCTCTAGTCGCTTATACCGATCTTTCAGTATGTCATCCTTTATAGACTTGAAAACACGTCTACATTTCTCATTCAGATAACATGGACAAACTTTGCTCAATATTCATTGATTCATACTTAATCACTTCTGAACGTTCCTTCTTGGATCATTGATGCATGTAAAATTCATACATTAACTTCGTAGTTAAATATGCTAAAATGCTTATTATTTTGCAACTTTATTATATTTATTAGGACTAACCTACTAATAGTTGCAAAACTGCTAAAGTTCTTGTTTTACACTTTGTTGTGTAGGAAAAAGATGAATATGGAAGAAAATAGCTCAACATGGCAGTATTTGGAGTTTCCTGAAATCTGCCCTGTTGAACACTTTTTAAAGATGGACTCGTAAGAGCTTTAAGACGACGTCAAATGAAAAAGTGATAAACATGGAAGTTGTGGGGAATTTTAATCCGTATGATTTAGAGTAAAAAATCGTCCAAAACAGAGTTCTGACGCTCCATAAAAGCCCCGATTACTGAAGGGTACAAAAGCCATTTTGGAATTCTGAAGTTGGTGACGTGGTTGACTCAAACTATTGCCATACAAGATCAATTCGACCAAGCCACGAATTTGCAGACTTGTGGGCCTTTCTAGGAGTCACCATGAAGGTTCTAGAGTTTTCCAAGAGCCCTTGAATCCAAGGTTTTGATCCGATCGCCCCGGTGAAGCCTCCACCACTATATATTGGGGGGAAACCCTATTTTTGGAGGTAGCCACCACAAGCCACAAAATTTCCCCCCCTTGGCCTCCATCTACAATGGGGAGGTCTCATATACATCACCAAGAAGCTCCAAGTAAGAAGGAGGCAAAGGGGCGGTGCTCCCCAAGCGCAGCCGCCGCCATAGGAGGGCGTCGGCGCCTCCCTACCGCCGGTGTCGCCTCCTATCTTCGCGTGGTCACCTCTCTCCTTGGGAGAGGCACATATTCATCACCATCTACAGCAAGACCCCCTCCATATACCTACTATAATATCTTGGAAAACATGATGTATGAGGCAATATTTTACTTTCCCATGATCTATTGTATCTCTATGTTGATGTTTGAGTAGTGATTGTTCATGGCAATTGTGATCTAGTTTGTTTTGGTTGCATACAAGTTTTTTATCTTCTATGATGGTCTTATGTACTGATATATGAGTGCACGCATATGTTGGAGGGTGCAAGGAGGAACGGAGGGAGTTGAACAGAAACCGTGTTCCAAGTCTTATATGCATGCTATATTAATCATGGTTAATTAACGGGGAATATATTGGGGGCCTTAGAACTTAAAGTGGTGGTTGGACATATTTGTCTTAATGAATCCCTTGTTATCACATTAACTTGGCTTAGGGACCAATCACTAGGGTGTGTGGTATTTTATTTACTTGACTACTCCGTGATTTAGGGCTCCACCTAGAAGAAACAATAGACTTTATCTATATAAGTTAGATGTGATGGTTAGGAGCGTCACCTGCTATACACATGTCCTTAATTAATCTGGTTGTTGCTCTATATTATAGTGCCTTGGGATTTTAATCATCGACTTCTTTATGCTTTATTATGTTTAGTACTGATGCATCTAGCTATAATATGTGTTTCACCAATTGTGACAACCAAATGAATGAGACAACAATTTGCCTAAACATTTACTCCCTTGAGAAAACTTGCCATCACTCCACTTCACTAAATCTATTTTACATGCATTAGTTTATTTATAGTAATTATGTACAACAATTTACCGCATTCTAGTTAATAGTAAAAACAACCACACATACACATTCTAGATCCTAGCTTTGCATAAAAGGCCATATAAGTGGGTTATAGGGCTTTAGAGAATACATAGTTTACCTTCATCTCCTCGTGGATTCGATACTCAAATACTTATCAAATTGTACAACGGTGATCCCCTGCACTTGGGGGTTATCAAGATACTTTTTTAGCACCGTTGCCGGGGAGCGTAGCGCTGGGCTTCTATTCTTGTTTGCATTTCTAGTTTATTTTTAGTACCTTGCATATACAATTAAAACCCAAAAAAATATAATGGAAAACTCTCACAATGATGTGTATGATATGCTAGTCAAATATATTGAAAGCTTGAATATTCTCTTGGGCACTAACTTTTTGAATGCAAGAAATCATGATGAAAGTGTTAAGGAAGAAGATTACAAAAGGCTAAGCTTGGGATGCCCATGCATCCCAAATAAAATGAGATAGAATATAAAGAAGAAAAAATGGAGGAAGAATGGAGTAGCTACCCATCTCCAAATCCCAACAAGGGTAACACACAAATTCCCATAAATAACTCTTCTTATAATGATAATGATGTTTCATTGCCTAGTAGTCCTCTATGTGGAACAATGTGTAATATATGGGAGGATGAAAGTGATATAATTAAGTTAGATGATCCATTATGCTCATTGATGACTTGTCTTTATATGGTGAATCTATTCAAAACTATGAGATTATGTTTGCTTTTGATGCTCGCAATAATTATGAAATAGGAAGAGATAAAAACCCTCTTCATGTTTCCATTCTATTTATGCAAGCTACTGATCATTATGTGCATTGTATACCACAACCTTGCTGCTATTTATTCATATATAAAATGCCAATGCATAGGAAGAAAGTTAGACTCAAATGTTAATGTCTATGTGCTTTGTGGTGTGCTCGATATGCTTTCAAATACTATTCAATTTGAGCACACCTTGGTATCCATGTAACATGTAAAATAACTTTAGATGCTGTTATTTAATAATTAGTGTAATATTTAACTAAATATAAAATTTGGAAGAGCAAATAAGAAGGATTAGCAATAGAGAAGTTGGGGTCGACCTTGAGCATGTGTTGTTCATGCCAATGGAATCATTGCAATGTCTAGATCATTACAACTTTCCCCACATAAAAACAAATAAAAAGTGTCTATTTTGTAATATATTAGCTTCTTGAATAAAATTGTTTCCCAATAATTACTATAGTTTGCATCATGGTAGAAACTATTATATCATTTGTTTGGAGAACTAACCATTTTGTAGGCATTGAAGTAACATGAAGATGAAAATATTTCTTTGTTTGAGATGAGTGACATGATATGATGAGAAAGAAGTATAGGGCAAGAACTAGCAACATCACAAGCTCGGGGATGCCCCTGCATCCCCCTTTTCTTTCAAGAATTGGAAGTAATATAATTCCAAACTCATGTTTCTAGTTTTACCTTCATGTTTTTGTTTGTATGTTTGTGGAAACCATGTTTGCATTACCTTTTTGTTTTGTTTGGATCTTATTTTGCATATTCTTTAGAAAAACAAAATACCAAAAATATTTTATGTTTATTTGGTTCTTTTTGCTTCTTATTTCCTTTTGTTTTTAAAACTTTAAAACATTTTATGGTTCTTCATTTGGTTCTTATTAGCTTCTTGTTTTCTTTAAAACAAAAACAACAAAAATATTTCATGCTTTTTTCCATTTGGTTCTTATTTGTTTCTTGTTTTTATAACCCCCCCCCCAAATTAAGCTTTTTCATTTTTGTTTGCTTCTTGCTTTTTATCTTTCATAAAAAATAACAAAAAGATTGTGTTTCTTCTTTATTTGCTTCTCTTGATTCTTTCTTGGTTATTTTTGCTTCTTTTAGGTTTTTGGTTTTTGGACATTTGTTCTCTGTTAAAATAAAGGTTTTATTTTTTTAATATTTACAAAAATAAAGCACCAAGTTTTACCCATTTTGTATGTTAAAATTTAAAACATATATTTGCAGTTGAAAATTTCTACACGCTTCTGTTTACCAAACAATTTTTATTATTTTTTCTGTATGTCCGATTGAGCTAAATTTTCTACTTAAGTTACAAATTTTCATCCTCTATACGCAAAAAAATTGGCTAAAATTCCTGACATGTTGAAGTGGGTGAAATAAATACATTCTGCAGCTCCTGATTTTCTAGATAGAATCTGTCTTTTGTTGCAAGAGTGGCCTCTTTGAGTTTTGATTTGATTATTTTTGAGTATATTGATATTTTATGGATATTGGCCACTTAGGTAACTCTCTGGATATTTAATACCAAATTTTATTTGGGGATTTTATCATAGTTAGCACTATATCTTTGTACCACTAATGTCACCCCATAGAAAAGAAATGGGAGAAAGTTTTGCGTTGAAGTTTTTTGACAGGGAATGGAGGAACACCACACTAAGAGTTATCCAAGAATGGTTAAGACCATAATCTTGGGGATGCCCAAGGCACCCCACTAGACCTATCAAACCCTTGGTTTGCAAACCTCTAAACTTCGTTTTTTGAGCAACATAGAATGATCATAGAAACTTGGAGCATCTTTCTCTAGTTTTATGTCTAGTTTTGCATGTTGCCTTGAGAATAAACGAAACCACCATGATAGATGTTTTGCATGCTTAGGAAATATCTACTGAAACAATCTATTCCATGATTAAATTCTTGATGAGGATGAGTTATGTGCTATCAAAAGAAAAAGGGAATAAAATAAAAAAACTGAAATTCAAAGTCATGCTTAGTGTTGCTAGATCGGATACTTTAACGAATGATAATTTGATAGTGCCTTATTTAGTGATATCTTTTTCTCATATACATTGATGTTTTATACTAAGGAGAATTGTGTGATTATAAATGTTGGGTACTATGGATCCAATGGCATACTTGTAGATCTTTTTGCTAGCCCAAAAATTCCTATACAAGCAAAGCTTGTTTATCCAAATACCCTTAAAACCAATTCTCACAGAGTACACCATACATACCTATATAGCATCAATGTTATTACAATTATATCTCATGTGCTTGTTTTATTTAGCTTCCAAATAATATTGCTCTTATGGTTATGGTTGTCATAGAGAAGTTTGTTGTGGGGTAACCACGAACTTGAAGGCACAACCACCAAAGGTGGTAATGATTTATGAAATATAAAATGGTTTTGTAAGATAAAAAGTGGAAGGAAATATAACAAGGGGACATAAGATACTCTTGTTCTACTAAGTAATCAACGAGTAAACTGAGGGTCCTGGGTATTTTAATACATATGCTCTAGGGAAAAGTGTTGGAAGGTAGGCACCCAAGGATTC
This sequence comes from Avena insularis, assembly GCA_023614405.1. Classification (NCBI taxonomy): domain Eukaryota; kingdom Viridiplantae; phylum Streptophyta; class Magnoliopsida; order Poales; family Poaceae; genus Avena; species Avena insularis. The sequence goes on from CM042692.1 coordinate 133,235,220, forward strand.
GGCTAGCCATGGAAAGTGAAAATCAAAGGTTGTTTTAGAGCATATGACATGATTGAAATACCCATGAATAAGGTTTATACTGGTTACTAGGAGCGCAAGACCGTTAACTGATGCCATATAAAAAAATGGTGAAAGTGTTCGACAAAAGTTGAACTTCATGTCTATCTTGTTGTAATTATTCTCTTATTTGAACTAGAAAGATGCTAATGATAGGGGTAAATGGAACCAAACACTAATGATGAACTATTGATCAATCATAAACTTAATTAAATAGAGTTTGGAAGCAAAATAGTCCTCTACATATGTTTAATCCATGCTTACTTTTGGTACAAGATATAAAAATATCTGAAGGGAAGACATAAAACTAAGAAGTGAGTCTTCCAAGTCAAGGGCATGAAACTAAGAAGTAGCCCAAAGAAGAAAGGCATAAAAAAATCATGCCAATGATAGGAGAGAGTCTTCCAACAATTTTATAGGTTCACCTAAGTATGCTTGACGGTTTGTTTTACCTCTCATTTGTTTGAACACAAGTCTACTTATTATTGAGAATGTTTGTAAAGTGCAAAAGATATCACTTTATAGCTCATTTGCTTGTTGTGATTACTTAAAGATTGAACCTAGTGAACTTTGTGTGGCAATAAAAAAAGCAAAACAATAAACTCCAAAGTCCATGTTTAGTTTATCACCTTCATACTCGAGGACGAACATGGGTTAAGCTTGGGATGTTGATACATGTAAAATACATACATGAACTTTGTAATTTATTGTGCTAAAATGCTTATTATTTTGCAAATTTATTATATTTATTGGTACTACCCTACTGATAGTTGCAAAAGTGCACAAGTTCGTGTGTTACACTTTGTTGTGTAGGAAAAAGATGAATATGGAAGAAAATTGCTCAATATGGCAGCATTTGAAGTTTCCTGAAATCTGTCATGCTGAACACTTTTCAAATATGGACTCGTAAGAGCTTTAAATATGACATCAAATGAAAAAAGTGATCAACATTAAAGTTGTGGGTAATTTCAAGACGTATGACTTAGAGTAATTTTTTTCCAAAATAGAGTTCTGACGCTCTAGAAAAGCCCCGATTAATGAAGGGTACAAAAGCAGTTTCGGGATTCCGAAGTTGGTGATGTGGTTGACTTAAACTCTTGCCATATGAGATCAATTCGGCCAAGCCACGAAATTGAAGTCTTGTGGGCCTTTCTAAGAGTCACCATGAAGGTTCTAGAGGTTCCCAAGAGCCCTTGGATCCAAGGGTTTTGATCCGATCGCCCCGGTGAAGCCTCCACCACTATATATTAAGGGGAAACCCTATTTTTGGAGGCAGCCACCACAAGCCACGAATTTGCCTCCCCTTGGCCTCCATCTACAAGGGGTAGGGCTCATATACATCACCAAGAAGCTCCAAGGAAGAAGGAGGAAAAGAGGCAGTGCTCCCCAAGCACAGTCGCCGCCATAGGACGGCGCCAGCGCCTCCCTGCCGCCGACGCCGCCTCCTCTCCTCATGTGACCACCTCTCCCCTTTGGAGAGGCATATCTCCATCACCATCTACAATGAGATCCCCTCCATATACCTACTGTAATCTCTTGGAAAACATGATGTGTAAGGCAATATTTTACTTTCTCATGATCTATTGTATCTCTATGTTGATGTTTGAGTAGTGATTGCTCATGGCAATTGTGATCTAGTTCGTTTCGTTTGCATACAAGTTTGTTATCTTCTACGATGGTCTTATGTACCGATATATGAGTGCACACATATGTTGGGGTATGCATAAGATTATCACGGTTACATGTTGTTAGGAGGAGGAACAGAGGGAGTTGAATAGAAACCGTGTTCCAAGTCTTATATGCATGCTATATCAATTCATGGTTAATTAACAGGGAATATATTGGGGACCTTAGAAATTAAAGTGGTGGTTGTCATATTTGTCTTAATGAATCCCTTGTTAGCACATTAACTTGTCTTAGGGACCAATCACTAGGGTGTGTGGTAGTTCATTTACTTGACTACTCTGTGATTTAGGGCCCCACCTAGAAGAAACAATAGACTTTATCCATATAAGTTAGATGTGATACTTAGGAGGGTCACCTGCTAGAGACATATCCTTAATTAATCCTATTGTTTCTCTAGACTATAGTGCCTTGGGATTTTAATCATCGAGTTCTTTATGCTTTATTGTGTTTAGTATTGACGCATCTAGCTATGATATGTGTTTCACTAATTGTGACAACCAAATGAATGAAACAACTATTTTCCTAAACATTTACTCCCTTGAGAAAACTTGCCATCACTCCACTTCACTAGATCTATTTTACTTGCACTAGTTTATTCATAGTAATTACTTCTAACAATTTACCGCATTCTAGTAATAGTAAAAACAACCACACATACACACTCTAGATCCTAGATTTGCATAAAAGGCCATATAAGTGAGTTACAGGGATTTAGAGAATAGATAGTTTACCTTCAGCTCCTCGTGAATTTGACACTCAAATACTTATCGAATTGTACTACGGTGATCCCCTGCACTTGGGGGTTATCAATCATATATTATGTTAAGCTCTCATCATGGTTTCTAAGACAGAACCTATGTCTCAACATAGTGGATGATGATCATCCTTTTATTTCTTTCAACCACTAATCTATAACTTAGTGATATTCCTAATTCGAATGACTAAAGACCATTCCTTAATCAATACCTATTCCAAAACTATTTCAGAATCACTTTTAGGAATACATTACAACATAATATTGTAATATACTTATTTAAACTTTTAATCCTTATAAATCATTATTTATTGGTACTTGTGCCTTTATTCTTAATGTGTCGTACACACCTAAGAATTAATCATTAAGATCCCACTCAAAATATGCTCCTAACATATCCTAGTCTGAAACTTACACTACTCCCACTCAAAATGTGTTTCCTACACATTTGAGTATGAGATACTCATTGCTCCCACTCAATTTCATGCAAATTGCATATACTCTCACTATTTTTAATAACTTAAAAATCATTTGATCATTTATCAAACCAAGAGTTTATTACGAGATGCTAGTACTTTACTAGTATTCAATCCATTAGACTTTTAGTACTTCTGAATCAAATTCTTTTGAATTTGTCCAATAGATTATTCATGACAAACCGTGCTTTTGTCTTTCACCCTTTCCATCATGACCTTGCAGTCCTTTGGAAATATCAAGCAACCCTTTACTTGGTAAGATTCAGCAATGTTTTTCTTTCTAATCTTAAGTGAATTTGCCTCTAGGATTTCTCATCATTTTAGTTTACCATATTTTCCTTCGTAGTTCGTAGGTATGTCATATTCCGGTAACATGACAAGTGATTCACAAATGTCTCCATACAAGATGTGGGTACATTTTATAATCCTACCTTATTTAGTAAAAACACTAGTGAGGAAAACACAATGATCATTATCATTGATTCTTTCCTTTATGAAGCAAATCGTTTAGGAATGCTTTCCGTTGCGCTTGTCAACAGTCTGATGCAGGGTTTTGAATCCTCATCATGGTTTTCACTATCTTCCATTAGCATTATAGTCAAGAACATAAACTTTCTCGAGAATGCACCAAATTTTAAGCAACACTAGTTTTTCCTTTGTTTTGGTTCTAGCCATGGATTTCATATTCATAGTTCCCAATGAATACTCTACAAGGACTTGTTCGTTATTATTTTGGTGATATCGAATAACTCCAAAACTTCCACGATAATCCATACAAGATATGGTGCCGATCTCATGAATTCGGATGGTTCACTTTATATTCTAAATGAGTGTTTACTATTTCCAACTAATGGTCTTTACATTTACACTATAACGATTTATTTGTTGCCATCTATTTACCCATTTGATATCAAATATCACATTGTGATGCTTTGCACTTCGACGTATCAAATGCATTGCATTTCACAATTTCTTATGCCAATCTTATAACATCGAATTTCATTACTATTGATCAAATCATAGTAATTAGATTCTCTTTTATCTTTAATACACTTTCATGCTGAAATACTTTGATCATATCAAACAGTTTCATGCTCATTTTTCATTTGGTAAGACTTTTTACAAAATTCAAACAATCACAAAATTATAATCACCACTTCGTTGAAATATGATACATCGAATATGTATTTTCTTCCAACAATTCATCAAACGGTGTTTAGTTATCTTGCCGAACTTGGGAATGATTCATATGTGACAAGAAATCAAATTACTTTTACATATCATCAACATAACTTCGAATTTAAATAATGGTTTCATTCAAAATGAATATATCATTAAGTTGGATATTTTCAAGGCATTTTCAATATTTTACAAATGTTCATGCATTATCAATTAGTTTCACAACAAGGACAATTCACTCATAATTGAACAACATATGAACACAAATAGAAATCATTCATAGAAGAAAAACAACTATTTGTTACACACTCATATGAATAACTGTCTCACGAAGTGTGAGACACACTAAAGAAGTTCACAATCCATAGATTACAATAATCATCTAGAAACGATAAACTAAATGATAAATGTCGAGGGAGAGTGTTGTTGGCCATCATCATCATGCTCACCATTAACACGCAACGCCACCTCCTATCCATCAAGCAACTCTCATGCAGAAGGACCTGTTTTCACCAAAATAGAATAAGTATCAAACACTTTAACACTATAATAAGTGTTTGCAAGATTTAACATTTATAAAACTGTATATCAGATATATACCTTTGGCATCGATGACCTCTCTAGCAATGGGTTCAACCTTCACATTCCTGAAATGTGATATGAAACTCATGTAAATCCTATGTTTCTCCATCACCTCTCATGATGCAAGTCCTGGCATGTGCTTGGTATCTTGGGGGCAGCGACCACAACAACACGCCTATTGCAAAAGAGTCCGCCAGCCAGTGATCCAGGAAGTAAGCGAGCCTCATGTATGCATCATGTATTCGCTCCAAGTGGCTCTCCAGAGAAGCATTCTCTTCCATCTTTATGTAGAGGAAATCTCGCATCAGCTCGTGCTCCCATATGCGCACTTGGTCCACGAAATGCGATCTAAGCTATACCATCATTGCATGAGGGTCAAGATTACCCACAATTGGGTGCAGCTCATCAACCATTCCGAAGTGCATCGTCACTGAAATGGAGGTAGACATATCACAATGGTAATAGCAGTCTTCCCATTGTCCCGTTGTCACTGATACGCGCAACCCACTCAAAAAAGTTGGATCCATCTAGTTTGAGCTTCTCTCCTTCTAACCAATCATCAACCGGGAAGGTAGCATCTGGGAGAACCATTTCTACATTTATAATTGCAAAAAGGAATTTAGACTAAGTTTATATTATATGAATTAAAACAAGAACTCCACTAAAAACTCCTGTCCCCGAAAGGGTTTTAGTGATTACACAATCCCTATTATCTACACCGCCCCTGATCATCACGGCCGATGATATAGTTGCAAAGGTGGATGCTGAAATGTTGATCACATCATTCATGCGACTCATGCTTGATATTTAGACCATCCGTGTTCCAAGGCCATGCCTACGCATGCTAGGATCGCCAACTCAACCTTAGTGTATCCGTTGTGCAACATAGCTTACACCCACCGTGTCTGACGCATATATATACGACACCGATCGTCACCCACTGCATAACGGAGAACTTTCTTGGTGGTGCGCACTAAGGGAGAACACTTTCATTGGTATTTTATTTAAGTATAATCTTATTAGGATACCGTCGAGTATCTAATACTAGAACACAATAATATGCGCAAAAAATAAACATTGAATATAAATATGATGTGATATGGTCCTTCACGCTGTGATCTCCATCTCGCATTTTCGGATCTGGCGCCAGGGTTCTGGCGCCGCGGGCACCAGGATATCGGTGCCTCCAGCGTGGTAGTCCATCATCACCATGACCGTTACTACTACTCAACAACATAAAGTAAACTACTTTACCTTGACTACTACCATATCACATCACAACGCCCCTGCAAAACAAAGTTAGATGCCTCTACTTTATCTTTGCATGTTTTATGTGGCTATTAGGGCTTTCGCACAAGAACCGATCTTACCTACGAACTTCCACCATAACGCTAATCAAGTAGTTGTCTATACTATACCCCTTTTAGGGCCCTCCTTTGCAAATGTCATACCAACTAATGCGAGAGAGAGAGACAGACACCCCAAAGCCACTTTACACGGTACAAGACGTATGTCAAGCGTGGACCAGTCTCGCGAATGAACGCGTAAGGGCCGCTTCATCAAGCATTACTGTGGTATATACAAGTACACGTGGAAGGGTAACAACTAAAAGATCAACGCCCACACACTACAACTCGTGTGTTCTACCCGTACTAGAAATACTAAGCATAGATCTAGCTCTAATACCACTATAAGGGTTCGCGCATGAAAACAATAATTTTTTCCCTACACCAAGAACCCTAATGCCAGGACCTATCTATTAGTAATGTAGTAACTAGAGGGGATTTTTGCAAACTTACCCTTGAAGACCAAAAAGCACTGTCAATGCTCAGGAGAGCGTGGTTGACGTAGTCGTAGCGATGGCGACCTCGGGGTCGTGTTGAATTCCTGACGGCTCCTATAGCTCCAACGAATCCTAGTTCCCCAAGTGTTGCACCTTCAGGGGAGTTACACACGTCTGGTGCCTGATGATGACTCCTGCTCCTATGATCTAGCAGTAATTGCGGAAGTAGAGCTTCTAGATCCAAATCCCGCAGCGTGATGGCGCACCGTGGTGAATAAGTATCCTTCTCGCGCGATCCAGACTTGGGACCACGGTCATGGGAGAGAGAGATAAACAACTGGAGGTCTCCCCAAAGGAGAGGAAACCTTTTATTTATTATTGTGTATTTAATTTATCAAAATACCTCACAATACATAGGGGGAACCCCCCACATAGTTAATTGCCTTAGCCATGTGGGACTAAACAAAGGAGATGAGAGGAGGGGGTTGTCCGCCATTGGCCAGGGCCTAAGTGGGACCCACGCGGGGTCCCTTGGCCTAGCTGGCCACCCCCTCTCCCTCTTCCCGTTTCGTCTTTCCCTCATGGACCCTTTTTCCTCTGGATTTTGGCCCAATTAGGTATTTGACCTTTTAATTCATTTTCCTTTTATTAAATAATTATGAATAAATGATTAAATCAATATTTAACATTTACTCACATATTATTCAATCCCCATGGCCATGAAACTCCTTCCATATCCACTCCGGACATCCTCCGGACTTACTGAAACTCTTCCGATTCTTTCTTTTCTTTGGTGATTCTGCCGATACCAAAACACTATGTGAGCATCATCAATCCCTTAAGCGTGATACCCCATGGTTCCGAAACACTCCAGACATGGTCAAGACCTTCCTGTACCAATGATCATCAGCGGGACTTGGATGACCATGATGACCCTTGTGCATTTCACGAATCTTTCGTCGCTGATCCATGAACGCCGTGTCATATTCCTTCTGTCTCTCGATACTTGCATTGTCCAAGATCTGATCAATGAAATCACCATGTCGTGTTCAATCTCGTTACCAACAAATGTTGTTTAACTCGTTCTAACAAGTGATATCCCCATGATCAAATCACACACTGCACAATTATTGGATATAACTTCTCCGAGTGGGCCCTCGTGTATCGTTTCCATCATGCGGATGGACAAATCGCGCTCTTGACACATAATGACTCTACATGTCACTCCGAATACCTGAACACACCTTTATGATCACCCTGTCACCGTGTGACCTTTGATGCTATCTAAGTATCCTCGGGTGAAAGTGATTGATATGGTCTCACGGTCTAAGATATAGAACACTAGGTCATTTCTAATCATCATAACTTGAACTTTGTGACATGATTGAGTCGTGATGCTTAGGTTGGGTATAGATTATCATCTAATTCTCGTAATGAGGTGACTCTATTGTCAACTAGTATAAATGCCACATGATTAGGAAACCTTGATCATCTGTTGACCAATGAACCAGTGACTAGAGATTCACCGAGAACTTCTGATTGTTTGTATATCATACGTGTATTGACGTTTCCTGTCAATATAGTTGTAGCATGATGTAAAACTCAATCATAAACTTTATGAAATATGATAATAATCTATATTATTATTTGTTTTTAGGACATATTTCCAACAATAAGTACTTTGCAAGGGCTCTCGCTAGCAGCTTTATGTGACTGCCTTTCTTGTAGATTGTCTAATTATGCATAGATAAGCACTTCATTTGTGGGGGTACGAGAGTTGATGAGAGTTTTAGCAAAGATAAGTACTACTATAAGAAATCTCTTGTGCTCCCTTTTCCTATGTTTTTTCGGAAAGGTGAATGACAAAACATGATCCGCATGAATGCACGTATGACGTGTGCCCAATCTCATTTTATTCCTATCATCATCTGTTAGAGTGACTAATCTAAATTATACCATCACAGTAACATTGTAAGAAACGCTGGGTTGAATGAAAGAAATCTGTTGTGCTCCCTTTTCCTATGTTTTTAGATATCCTAGCAACCAAGGACTTGATTTTTAATGAGTGGGAAAATTAGGCATCCATATTATTGTTTTAACTTCGCCTTTTTTAGGACTATTAGATATGTGATTGCCCAAATTTAGAATTTGTTTGGATGGGGGAGTACTGGCTATAGTGTAATGGATGTGCTTTTGGTTGTCTTGGAAAAGGGGAATGATAGAACATGATCTGAATGAATGTGTGACATGTGCCCAGTCTCATTTTATCCCTATAATCATTTGTTAGAGTGACTATTCTAAATTATACATCACAGTAACACGCTGAGTGGAATGAAAAAACACTTGCTTGGTTTTTCAATCACTTAGAGAATATGCCCATGCCCCATGGCTGGAATCAGTCAGATCGGAGGAGATAGAAGGAGCCAAGGAAGCAGTGGAGACGCTAGTGGACGAGCACATGCAATTGTCTCTCCACCGCATCATGCAGCAACACCATAATCAATCCATGTGCCAGCGCCAACAAACTGGTAGGAACCAACTAACGATCTCTTCGAAATTCCCAATCTCTTCCAACTGCGTGCATGAGATAGTCCGCAAATCAGTCTTGTAAGGTGAAAGAGGGTCTCCCTATCAAAGACCTCTAGTAGGCGTAAACATATCAGTTTCAATCGAATTAAACCTTACTTGATATCTGACCGATCTCACGCATGCCATCATTAAAGAAATCCATATCTCATAAAATCCCAATTTGCTCATTGTACTTTCCAGGAAAACCCATTCCACCTGGTCATACGCTTTATGCATAGTGTCCAACTTTACTATACATGTACCTGACATGCCTGTTTTCTATTCTTGATAGCGTGGACACATTCATAAGCCACAAGAAGATTATCAGTAGTAAGGCGTCCCGGAATAGACGCGCTTTGGGTTGGGGATATGATATCAGGAAGTATCCCTTTCAAACGAGCGGCCATCATCTTTGAAATGATTTTGTAAATCACATTACAAAGACTAATGGGACGAAACTGTGTGACCAGCTCCGGGGTATCAACCTTTGGGAACACAACCGTGGTATCGCTTATTCCAGTTTGCATAGCCTATAATATTTCTTGTGTAATCTACTCACCACAAATATCCCAAAACTTCTTATAGAATATCGCGTGAATATCATCCGGTCCAAGCGCCTTAAAATCACCAATACTGGAAGCCACTTTCTTCACCTCCTCGGGTGTGAAAGCAACCAATAATTTCTCATTCATCATATGAGTGACACGAGTTTGTACTTTGTCAAGAAAACCCACATCAATTTGCTGCACTTTAGAAGAGAATAAATTAGAGAAATACTGCAAAATAAATGGTTCCAGTGTATTGCTACCTTCCAACCAATCATTATTAGAATATCTTAACTTCTTGATCACATTTTTCTTTCTCCGAGCAAAGGCAAAGTGATAAAAAAATGCAGTGTTTTTGTCACCCTCCCTTAGCCAATTTTCCCGAGACCTTTGCATCCACTGAATCTCCTCCTGTTCAAGCAAGAGCTCCACAAGATCTGCCAATTATTTTGCTTTAGCTTCATTCTCATTAGTCATTGGCCCGTTCATGGACTTGTCTAGCTCATGTTGGGCTTTCCATATACGCCTTTTAGGCCGTTTTAGGAATCGCTTATCCCAATCGTGTAGGGTACTATGCATGTGATGTAGCTTAGCTGGGACACCTCCCTCTTGAGCCGAAATATTAGAAATTTTCACACTTTTTCAACAACTTCATGGAAAGAAACCCCTTGAAACCACTTAGCTTCAAATCTTCGTGGCAAAAGAATTTTGCTAACATGGATAGCCTGGTGTTCCATATCCAATAGGATAGGTCGGTGATCAGATCTTGCATATTGCATGTGCTCTAGCATCGCGTCGAGGTGCATTTGTCGCTATCTCGTATTAACCACCACTCTATCAAGCCTCTCACGCATTCTACCTATTTTCCAAGTGTAAGGATATCCTATGTAACCAATATCATCCAGGTCACAGTCTAATAAGACGTTCTGGAAATCTTACATATAATGTTGTGGGCATGGGTTGCCGCCATCCTTCTCATGTGAATAAAGGATTTCACTAAAGTCGCCAATAGTCGCCAATAATTGTCCATTAAGCTCTCTAATTTTATCCCAGGTTTTGTATTTATCTTCCTATCAAGGTTCTCCATATATTCCCGTTAATCTCCATATTTTATCCTGGTTTTCACCTACACAAACATCGATGAATTTTGGCACCAAAAAATCTGCCGAATAACTATTTCTCGCTTCCAAAACAGGATAACTCCTCCACTCCTCCCATTGCTAGGATTCATAATTTTAAAATCTATCTTCAATCTTCTCTTAAGACAGTCTGTCGGATAGCTGTCCAAGTGTGTCTCTGACAAAAACAACACATTGGGTTTGCTTTGCTTTTGTATGTCCAAAAGCGATCGAACTATCGGGTCATTCCCCAAAACCCCGGTAGTTCATGCCTAATATTCTCATTCATCCTGGCGGCGCTCCTCTTGGGAGCCCAAAAATCCAAAGTTTTCTTTATTTCTTATCATTTAACCTCGTTATGTTCTCTTCAAAACCCTAGCCGGACTAGGACTAGGTGGGGCACTTGGCTCAAATTGAATTATCCTTGTCCCCACAGAGTTCACACCATTAGAAGGAACGAGAGCTTTATCCATCCCATCATCAACCATGTTATCCATAACATTATCAATCCTTGGATTCCTACTAGTATCTGTCTCGTCTTCTGACATATTATCTTTGTCATCCTCATCAGAAGCATCTTCATGTCTAGCATATGACCGGGTGGAAAAGCCACGACTAGGTGCGAATCCACCTCTTCTTGAACCTCGATAGCCACCCCTACCACGTGCTAGTCGGCTCCCAGTTCACACACTCCATATTGCTCGCAGATCTTTGAAAACTAGAGCTTAGGATGGATGGATACCATCCCCGTGGTCTTTATATTCATGCCCCATATGCCCACAAACCTGACACCAGTTAGGGAGATTTTCATATTTAACTAGGAAAAGCTCTCTTTTGCCTGCTCTAATCATCGATACTACGCTCTTCAAAGGCTTCGTCACATGCAGCTTCACTCTAACACGATAAAAAAAATCCCCTCAAAATCATTGGAAAATCCCTCTGTTGATATCCAGTTCCCTTTGTTATTTGATACTAGACTTGTCCGAGATCTGATCATCGGTATCATGATATGTTGTTCAATCTCGTTTTCAACAAGTATTGTTTTACTCGTTCACGTGAAATCCCATCCCCATGACCTAGTCATATGCTGTGCAGCTTATGGATGTATTTCATCGAGTGGGCCTAGTGTATATTTCCGTCACACGGGAGATCAAATACTGATCTTGATGCATAGGACTCAACATGTTCCTTCGGAATACCCAACATACACCTTTATGGTCACTCATTTATGGACATGACGGTTGATGCAGTCAAAGCAATCCTTAGGTAATAGTGATTAATATGATCTCACAGTCTAAGGATTAAGACATTCCATTTTAGACAATTGCAACTTTGAACTAAGTGACATGATCATGTTGCAACAATCATTGGCGCGAAATGTTCATCACATCATTTCATATGATATGACTTCATTGTCAGTTGGCTATAGTAGCACCATGATCAGGAAACCTTGATCATCAACTGCCCAATAAAGTAGTTGTATAGAGGCTACTAGGGACCTAGGTTTGTTTATAGGGATTTCTATTTTTGTGCCCTCGGTTCCTTAGTTGTACTCACTTTTCCCAGCCGCTTAACTTTTCCTTACTTTTTACCATCTCCTTCTACGAAACTCTCACACGGTCTGAAACTCGCTGTCCGTCAACCTTGCCATTACGTTCTGACAAATGGGGCCGCGTTAGTCGGGTCCCGTAGTGGACCCTCGCCGTTACGTGCTGACAAGTGGGGTCATGTTCTGTCGGGTCCTGTAGTGGACCCTTGTTGTTACATGCTGACAAGTGGGGCCATGTTCAGTCGGTTCCCGTAGTGGACACCCTCTCCACTTATCTAGATCAACATGGGATCCACAGCTTATCCACGTGAGCGTCAGACCCACAGCTTACCCAGGTTTGTGTTGCAAGATGGGACCCCGAGCCAGCCCCGCGCCCATGTCGTTGCCTCCCCTTTCTTCTTCTTCTTCTTCTTCTTCTTCAGAGACGGTGCCCCTTTGTCTAGATTCACTTCAGCCTCCCGTTCGTCCTGGCCCTAGTATGGTGCCGTCCCATTGACATGTATGAAAGATGACAATGGAAACCGTGCGCAGGGAAGGTTAGATCTCGCACCAAAATATTCCGATTAGACGGGGGGGCTTGTTATGGACAATCAATTGTCGCAACTCGGGAGATCAATTGGGCGCGTGCTTGCTAGAGAATGACACAACTCTTGAACAATTTCAAATTAAAAAAATATACAACTCTTAATGTAAAAGAGTGTTTGTAATTGACACAACTCTTGAACACTTTCAAATTACAATTTGGACATGATAATATTGTCCTAGGAAAATCTTGAGAGTTTACCATTTTTAGAGTGTGAAAAGTGATTCCTAAACTAAAATATTTATACCTCGTGCATATACGAAAATTATACACCTTCGAACACTGTGAAATCACACTTAGGACATGATAATGTTATGCTAAGAAAATCTTGAGAGTTTATCATTTTCATGGAGTGAAATATTATACATAAACTTGGATATACGAAAATTATACACCTTTGATCGCTGTGAAATCACACTTAATACGTGATAATGATGTGCTAACAAAATCTTGATAAATTATCATTTTCATATAGTGAAATGTAATGCATAAACTTGCATATACGAAACTTATACACCTTTGAACTCTTTGAAATCGCACTTAGGACATGATAATATTGTGCTAATAAAATCCTGATCATTTATCATTTCCATGGAGTGAAATATAATGCATAAACTTGCATATATGAAAATTATAAACCTTTGAACACTGTGAAATCGCACTTAATACGTGATAATGATGTGCTAATTTTTTTTGAGAAATTATCATTTTCTCCCCCATTTTCGTATAATGGAATGTAATGCATAAACTTGCATATACAAAAAGTATATAGATTTGAACTCTTTGAAATCACACTTAATACGTGATAATGTTGTGCTAATAAAATCTTGAGAGATTATCATTTTCATAGAGTAGAATGTAATGCACAAACTTGCATATGCAAAAATTATACACCTTTGAACACTTTCCCTTCAAATTATATTAAAAATTATTTATTTATAGACTTAAAGTACCGGTGGCAAACTCATTATTTTGCATAGATAGAGGGGTGCCCCCGACAGATATAGGGGTTATCCTATCCGCTAGATCATAGAGGATCAACAGTTGGTGGGAACGATCAGCGTGACAACTGTCACAACCAATCATAGTGTAGCAGCCAAGATGAGAACATGTGTAAGAGTTTGTGACTAAGAGAGAGGGAAAAACTGAGTAGAACTTAAAAACCAAGGGCAAAACTAAGTAGAACTTAAAAACCAAGGGGAAAACTGACAAAGGGATTCAAATAGAAAATAGAAAGAGATTTAAAAAAATGAAAAATGTGTCTTTTATACAATAAAATAAATCTTGGCATACATCAAACTATTTGCAATTCAAATATACACCTGTTTGACAATTATTGCCTCATTCAGACAAACTATGTTTTGGGGAGGGATGTTTTGGGAAGAGACTTGAGTAGAAAGTCATGAAACTTCACAGATAGTAGGTGATTTGAGAAGTGGTGATTTAGGTTAAAACTTGATTTCTATATATTTCTTATGGTGGCAGGTCACATAATAAGACTCCCTTGATAGATGCCACTATGTTTTGATCTTTTTGAATTTGTTATGCCTAAAATGACTCAATTAGCTAGTTAAAACTCATTCGTTGACTCTTTGTTGACCAGCCACCGGAGGGTAAAACTGAGTATATTGCACACGGAAGTGTTAGTAATGGAGGGTAAAACTGAGTACAACCAAACTGCTAGTGTTACACTCGAGGGTATAACTGAGCACAACTAATTCACTAGGGTTAGACACGAGAGAAAAACATGACGCAAGGTACGCGTGTCGCGGTGCACGGGGCGGTAGCGGACACGTGTGACCGTCTACGGTGTAGTAGCATCCACGGTTACGCGGTGCATGGTGGTGCAACAAAACGTCCCTTCCCTTCACCTCTATAGAGGCCTCCTCACTCTCACTCATCACTCACTCGCTCACTCAAGCAACCGTCTCCACTATTCCATCACCTTCTACAAACCCCTAAGAAAACCCCAACCACGCCAGTGATGGAGAAGAATGATGTGATGGCCATCATCGCCTCCAAGGCCGCTGGCGAGGAGGCCCCCGTCCCCGTACAGGCCCCCGTCGAGGCATCGAAGGAAGCCACCGTCCCCGTCCAGACCCTCGTCCCTGCTTCCATCGTACCCACCGGCGAGGAGGCCCTCACAGGTCTCGGGCATATCCCGCTCGGCTAGGACCTTATGAGGAGGAGGATTACATCAGGCCGGAGAACCCCTAAGACACTAGTATCACCGACCCATGGTCGGAGGTAACTAGGGTTTTCTCCCCTTCCCTTGTTCTTCCCTATTCCCATTGTTAGATGCTAGATCGTATGTTATTAAGGTTCGGTTGTTCGTATTTTCAATCGTTGGATGCTAGGTATTTTTACAGTAGCTAATCCTATTGTGTTAGATCTCGTATTTCAATGAACCCCCTGTTCGTATTTCAATCCTATTTCATTTGTTTTCCAAGTTGCAGTTAAGGGACTCCCTAGTTAGTACTAGCGTCGATCTATAGTTAGGATCAGTATTCGATTTGGTTTGAGATTTAGGGATTGGGGAATAATCATGGGATCTCAATCGGTTAATTTATACAAATAATCAATCCCGATAATCAAGGTATCTCAACCATGTACTTATTGCAC
Organism: Avena insularis; assembly: GCA_023614405.1. NCBI lineage: Eukaryota > Viridiplantae > Streptophyta > Magnoliopsida > Poales > Poaceae > Avena > Avena insularis. The sequence continues at coordinate 133,250,722 of CM042692.1, forward strand.
TATAATTTTTTTCCAACAGGAGGATAGCAGCGACGTCTGCAGCGATGACGAGTCCAAGGACACCAAGACTCTCAGGTGCTGAGAAGGCTTGTTGGGGTTTATATTGTTGGGGTTTTAGGTTTGATGTCTAGTAAGATCACCATCTGGCGAAGACATTATTAGAGCACGCGATCATGATGAAACCAAACACAAGTTTTAGTTTCTCCCAGGCCTAATACAACCCGCAAACGATGGGCCTCATTTCCGCCCAACTCCCGAATAGTGTCCATACGGGCAAGCAAATAACTAGGAGATTTTGGCCCAGCGTGTGCAAGTTGCACCCGTGGGTAGAAAGGGCTACAAGCAACCAAACACGCCCTATAGCGACGTAGTGAAACACATAGATGCTCACATTAAAAATCAGTACTAACTTAAGAGCATCTCCACTTGGGGCCTAACGGCCCCCCTAAAATGGCTATTGGGGGTGCTCGCAATTAAAAGGTCTCCTAGCCGGCCTCCCAAATCAATTTTGGTATCGGTGCAGTCTATTTAGTTATCCAGTGTCCCCAGGATGAACCCAACCCTGGGGAGGGGAGGGCTAGCGGGCGCGCTGGATGGGCGCGTTTTGGTAGGAAGGAGGGTGATAGGAAGGCGCGTGAAGCGATTACTCATCATGGGGCAGCCCTCTCAGCGTCTGCAGACCGGACGGTCCATTTTCCTCCTTGACGACCATGCTGTGTTAATGACGCTACTCGCCATGGCAGTCTTTGTAGGCAATGATAGGAGATCAGTCAATGCGTCCCGTCGCCACCTCATGCATTCTAGAGGCATCACGTGCCTTCTTTTTCTACCTCGACGCCTCCTTTTCCCATGCCTCCTTTTCCCGCTAGTGGCCGTCGGACGCTATAAAACCCCCTCCCCCACTGTTGTTCCGTTGCCTCCTTCCTCCCTGCCATTTTGTTGCTTCCTTCCTTGCTTTCTTCCTAGAGCCTACCCCAACCTCTAGCGCATGGAGAGTTTCAACGGAGACAATGGTGTCGCAAACGGCTTCGGGTGGCGTTGGTTGCTCGTCCATGAGGCACAGACTCTATGGGAAGTAGGGTACCCAGTTCCATCGGACATGCTTTGTCCGATGAACTGGATGTTGAGCATCGGCAGCCTGCTGGTTCCTCCTGTGTCGGTTAGAGCGCCGCGCACGGTGGATATCTACGATCACTACCGGGACATCCTCTCGCTGGAGGAGAGTAACGAACCCTAGTGGCATCCTACAACAATCGCACATGGTCGGTGTTCTTCGCGCAGTAGCAGGGGGCCATCAACGCGTACGAAGGCATCGACCCTCCACCGCCGAACAACAGGGAAAGCAGGCATCGATGGTGGAGCACCCAAGGCAAGACGCTTGCCTAGGTGCTTGACCACATCACTATAACACCCTCGAATCGGCCCTATGCAAGTTTTAGCGCTTCCCGCCAAACCCGCATAGAATTCAAAGATGCCCACCAGGCACTTGCGTGCGGGTGAAAAACCAAGTAATAACATTACACAATAGTCCACGATGGAACCCATAGAAACATATATATACAATAATGACTCCATGAGTCAAAAATACAGATATACAATACAAAGATCTAAATCACCTTGAAACGGTACAACATCCGAGTATGGATAAGATGCAAATGGGACTAAGAGCCTAGAAGAATAACCAATGGCATCCATAACCCTGCCCAGGCCAAGCCGGAAGGGTAACCCTGCTAACGACGTCGAACTCATACCTACTAACACAAAAGGGGTGTTGACAAAGGGCAAAGGAAAAAGAGGAGCGTCAGTACTAAGGCCAGTACACGGCGAGGCTAGAATTCGGTGGCTCTCGCCTACATAGGTATGGTGGACTGAAGCGGCAGCGAAGCATGCACTATACAACCTATAGAGACTCGATATAACTATCAACTATTATAGAGGGTAAGAAATACCTATTCGATCCAACCTGATACTAACACCAATCATACCCATCCTGGTATTCCCCCTCGAGACCAAACGAGGAAGTCAAACCAATGAACTCACACAGTTGGCAGTTTTATTCATTCCATTATAGTTGTAGCACTTACTAATCAAATGTAGATATCATGATTCATCCTAATAGCATAAGTAGTGGGCAGTTTTAGTTAATCATTCAGTGGTAGTTGCAGTACTTACTAGTCAGATACAATTAGCATGTGACATCCCAAACCCAGCAGTTGTTGGCACTTTTATTTCATTCTATTGGAGTTGCGATACTTACTAGGCAGGTATAACATGACACGTTACACCCCAGTTCCACCAGTTGTTGGTACTTTTATTATCCATTCCATTGTAGTGAAGCTGATTACTAGTCACATATTAAGTCAAATTTATAGTACTACTTTAGTTATGCTTGTCTATGATCGAGATACTGTGCTCCAAGTCGTCCATAACCGTGGACAAGGCTTTTAGAAAGATTTACCCTGCAGGGGTGCACAAATAGCAACACACACACGATCAACCTTGGAAAAACCAAATCAAAACCCAACGGGCCTTTCATAACAAAGCAATCACAGGATTCATAAAATATTTCAGGAGGCCACCCCACTAAGCTATCCGCAACGAAGTTGGCCAGCTCCGAGACGGACCCAGGGTTTGTGTCAATGGTTGTAAACGACTGGGAACCCGAAAGTGTGACTGGGCTTGTCGATACCGCAAAAACATTCCATGTTCCAAAATAGTACAGGTGCTCCACGCACAATCGTAAATAAAGCAGTAAAGCATGGCATAAGTACAAGATAGTAATAAAGCCCCAAACTACTTTGTGGCCCCAAGAAATAAGAAATGAATCAAGCTCTGGCTAAGGGGATTCATGGCCCCACATGCAGATAGTGTGATAGTCAAGGAACAGGTATTAAGTACTCGGGGTCCTACGGGACACAAGTGGGCGTGGAAGAACCAAATAACATCTATTGCCCACCGATGCCTCTGCATTAGTTATATCTGTTCCCAGCAATTTAATAGTTGTATTTAAAGTCATGATCCTCTCCACCGTAAAGCATATGACAACATTCCAACAACTGTGTCGTACTTCATGACACGGGATCGCACCTGAGCAAGCGACTACGACTCGCAAGACCATATATTTACCAAACAACATGTAATAGGAGGTTTCCAAGGCAATATAAAGGTTGCACGGAATATATCTAGTACGGAACACTAAAGCATCGTGACACGGATAGCAATAGATCAACAAGAGGAAATAAAGACTATAAATGCAAAATAGGTAGAAAGGGGGAGAATGCTCGCCTGGGAAAACATAGCCAAAGAGACATTATCCGAAGAACTTGTCGATACTCGCATCCACTAAACGGCCTAATCCACAAAGAACCAAAGCACTAAAAGAAACACCGGATGCACTATTTAATACTACGACAGAAGACCGAGCATGATGCATGTATGATGCATGACATGGAAAATATGTGATGCAATTAGGCAATATTAAGTGGAACCGGGTTCCTAACAATTAATTAGAAGGTTCAAGTTAATTAGATACCCCGCAATTTAAATGTTGCATTAACAAGGCAAAACATGGCATCGGTTCGCTACACAAATTTAAATGGAGTCAATATAAGACTAGAAAAACCCACATATAGTCTCCATATTTAATTATGAGTGAATCGGCATAATGCCCCCAAACCACACAATATATATGAGACATGAACAATTTAATATGCAACAAGTATATGTTATATATTATAAAAAAGGGGTCTCAGAAAAGAGGATCACATGTGGCGGTTCGAAGATCTTGGGCCCCGAGGATTCGGCGGGGTTTGGTCTTCTGGTTCGGGGATGGGGTCTCGGCCATCGGTTCCGGGAAGGACTCAGTGTTCCGTGAAGAAGAGCTTTGGGTCATTAGCTCTGGTAGAAGAACTTTGGCATCCATGTTAGAGTACTTGGGATCCATGTCGAAGGTCTTGTCGATGGTTCATCGGGTGCCGCCGGGTTCGGTATGGTCTTCGCGTGGTTCCCTATTCCTTCTTCAACGGTAGCAGGGCAACAAGAAGATCTTGTCGGTCGTGCTCCTAGTGGCGCCATGCTCATTCTTCGGGACATCGTCAGCGGAGCCACGTAATCGTGGTAGCGGGCAGGAGCAACAAAAGATAAAACACGAGGAGATTTCGTCTACGGGCACAGTTGCACAAACGCATAAGCACACACAACGAGGAGGTTCCAATTGAAACATGACAGAGGATCTTGTGGAGAGGAGGACCCTTCTAGTGACCTGCAGGCATCAAGTGGTGGACGCCGTCATGCTACAGTGGCGTGCTCGAGGATGGAAAACAGCATCAGCAGCAAGAACGCACACGCGCAGAGCAGAGAGCGGAGCAGCAGAACCACGGGCGTGCTGTAGAGGAGGGTGGCGCGGGGCCGCCAGGTCGAGGACGAGCAGGGCACGGGGCGGTGCCTAGCCTGCAGCAACGGCCAGAGAAGAGGGCGGCAAGGAACCCTAACCCGGCAGAGCTGCAAGGCAACGGGGATCGGAGGAGGACGACGAGGACGCGTCTGGGCGCGTGGAAGTCGACGTGCGGCAGATGGCCGGAGGGCGGGAAGGGTGCAGGCGGGCGACCCTGGGGCGGAGGCGACGGAGATCGGCAGCGTTGCCGTGAGGCAGGGGACGGTGAGACACGGGGCGGTGGAGCTTGGGATCCGGCGAGGGGCCCGGACGGCCGGAGGAGAGGAGAGGAGAGGGCGGGTCGGCGACGCAGATGAGGAGCTCCAGCTCGAGGTCGAGCAGCGGCAGACACGGGTGATGCGGGCCGGTGGCGACGAAGGGGAAATGCACCTGGCGACGGGGTCGACGAGGACGTCGGTGTGGCCGGGCTCCGCGACACGGAGGCGGAGGTCGGGGTCGGGGCTCGAGGGAGCATCGGGCTCACGCGGCGGCGGCCGTGGGGATCGGGCGGGGTCTCGCGCTAGGGAAGAGGAAGGCAGGCTCGGGGGCGATACGATATGGGGACGGGGCGATGGGGAGCGCGTGCGAGCGATGCAGTAGGGCCCGGTCACGCGTCGGGCGGAGGATCCAAGGCGGGCGGTTGTCGGCCAGGGTGGAGCGACGGGTTGTGGAGTGGTGGAGCAGTGGGACTGTGCCGGTTAGGTGTAGGTGCACCGCATCATGTTGGGTCGTGTTGTGGTCAGGTGTGCACGTGTGTAGGTGTTAGGTGGGTGTGTGCCGCTAGGGTGTGGTGCGGCGCACAGGGTGGGTCGGCAGGCTAGTTGAGGTGAGGGTTAGGGTTTGGGTAGAAACTAGTTTTAGGCTAGGGTTTGGAGGTGGCCGGCTGGCCTTTTGGGCCTGGCTGGCTGCCTCCCAAAAACAATATAATTTTTATTTATTATTTAAAATACTTTTGTAATTAGTTTTTTAGACTAGTAAAAATATCCGAAACGATCAGGTTTTATAATTTTAAATAAAGAGAGGGATAATTAGAAAACAAAGGTAGGCTTTTAGAAAATAGTTTTAGGCACAAAGATGCATGATGACATGACGATGCTCAAATGCAATGTGGCATGATGACATGAGCATGCATTCATGATGATGCACAGAACAAAAATAACAATTGATTTTCTAGTAGTGGTTTTACCGGGATGCTACAATTCGACACCACTAACAATGGATCTCGCCCTCGAGATCCGCCTCATGGTTCGGGGAAGAAGGCTGATGGGCTGTATCTTCTCGCTTCATGTAGATCCTCGCGACACCACTAACAATGGGTTGTTGCTGACGTTCGTCGAGAGAGCACTCCGAAGAAACAAAGACGAAGATAGAGGTCTCAAAAGGTAAGGCCACTGTTAACTTCCGTGGAAGGAGTAAAATCGCATTGATCCACCATTCAATGTACAAAATTGAATGATAAGAGTAGTGGGATGGGGATCAGTCCATCGTGCACCCAAAGCATTACTCTGCACATGAATGCATAATTACGCAACCAACTCTCAGAATTCAGACTAAAGATCTCGACAAATAATGTTCAGAAGCTTCGGAAAATAAAGGAGTGATGCAGGACTTTTATCGGAGCTGAGGTAGCTGATGATGATGTCGTCTTGGAAACACCGGGAGATACAAAGAAAGGTTTTAGTGGATTTTAGTCCACTGAAAGGTACATAGAGGGAAATTCTCAGATAGCATGAAGACCGGATATGGAAACACCATTGCAGAAGGAATCGAAACCCCGAAGGTACGACGGAAACCCAACCACGAGAATTCCTATACTCGAAGAAAAGATGAGAGGGCATATTTAAAACACGCAAAGGTAAGAGGAGAAGAGCATAGAGGTAAGGAGTAAAAATAGACCTACTCAGATCTATCCAACCGATTTTCCAAAATAGTTTTGACACTCTACAACGTCCGTTAGCTAGGTTATCCTACAGGCTGGACCAGTGGGGTATCGCAACTGCTGAGCTCTGATACCACTTTGTAACACCCTCGAATCGGTCCTATGCAAGTTTTAGCGCTTCCCACCAAACCCGCATAGAAACGATTCAAAGATGCCCACTAGGCACTTGTGTGCGGGTGGAAAATCAAGTAATAACATTACACAATAGTCCACGATAGAACCCACAGAAACATATATATACAACAACGACTCCATGAGTCAAAAATACAGATATACAATACAAAGATCCAAATCACCTTGAAACGATACAACACCCGAGTACGAATAAGATGCAAATGTGAAGGATCTCTCTCCTCCTCTAGATATATTCCCCCATGGTCTCGGATTAGTGAGATACATGTTCCCGGTGGCATTGCGTCTGGAAGGAGTTGCTTCTTCCGCTGATTCGCTGGAGCGAGGAGGTGGAGGTTGTTCGGTGGCCTGAACGTGTGTGCGAGGACGGATGCACTGCTGACTTGCGACGCTAAGACTTTCAAACGATCTTGAGATCGGCAAGCGTACGACAACATCATCCACGAGTTCCAACCCGTTAACAAAGCTTTGTTGTCTTCGAGGGTAAGTTCTAATCGTAGGAATTTTTTGCTTTCTATGTTGCGAACCCAACAGTGGTATCAGAGTCTGATCTATGCGTAGGTGCTTTGCACCGGTAGTACACATATGTTTATATGTGGGCGATGATGATCATGTTATTGCTTCTTTCGTGTATTTTGGATATTGGTGGCATACTGGGATGAAGCGGCCCGGACCAACCTTACATGTCATCGCACATGAGACCGGTTCCACGACTGACATGCAACTAGTTATGCATAAGTGGCTGGCGAGTGTCTGTCTCTCCTACTATAGTCAACATCTGATTTACAACGAGTTGCTAATAACTTGGTTATCCTCGTTGTGGTTCCATGTTCGTAGGTAAGACCGGTTCTATCTCCAAAAGCCCTAAGCCACATAAAACTTGCAATGGATAAATTAGAGGCGCCTAGTTTATTTCGTTGCTGGGCTAGTGTCTTGATATGGTAATGTTGCAAGTAGATGTATGGTAGATACTCTTACAACACACTTAACGTGTCAGTTCCATAGACCTTGGCCTTACACACAAAGGAATGATAAATATCATACCACGATGCATATGATAGAGATCAAATGCATGGACCATATCATCCCACTTTACACATTAGATGTTCGCATCTTATATTTCTAGTTTGGCGCTTTTAGTAGCATTGTAAAATGATCCCTCATTTAAATATCAAGATAAAATGTGTTCTTCCTTAAGTATGCACCGTTTTATGGATCGTGTTTCGAGACATCACGTGATGATCGGGTATACTCAACTCTACGCTTTCATACAACGGTTGTAAGACGGTTTTACACACACGAATACTAAGGTTCTTACTTGGCGAGCCTAGCATGTATAGACATGGCCTCGGAACACGGACTGAAAGGTTAAGCATGAGTCATATAGTTGATATGATGCCCATATAGATGCCCGCCTTTGAAGCTACACCGACTCACGTGATGATCGGACTTGGTGTAGTGGATTTGGTTCATGTAATCACCAAAAAGACACGACGGATGTCGTTTTTGAGTGGGAGTTCATTAGTAATTTGGATTAGTTGAACTCAATCTATCATAAACTTAGTCTAAATAAACTTTACAAATTTTGTTGTAGATGGCACCACCTACTTTTAATTTCAATGTGTTCATGGAGAAAGAGAAACTTGCTACGAATGGTAGCAACTTCACCAACTGGGCTATGAATTTGAGGATTCTCCTCACTGCTGCACAAAAGCAATATGTTCTAGAGGAGCCGCTAGGCCCCCCCACCAGCTCCTGATGCCCCTGACGAGGAAAAGAATGTCTATATAACTCGTCGGGAGGACCACAACTTAGTTCATTGCAGCATACTGTATGGGCTAGAGCCAGAACTTCGAAAACATTTCGAAAATGGCAATACTTTTGATACCATGGGAGAATTGAAAATAATTTTCGATACCCATGCTGCCGTAGAGAGTTATAATGCTTCTGAAATGTTCTTTATCTGCATGATGGAGGAGAACAACTCCATTAGTGAGCACGTACTCAAAATGTCTGGGTACGCCGATAAGCTTGTGTCCTTGGGAATAACGATTCCCATTGACCTAGGCATACATCATGTTCTCCAATCTCTGCCACCTAGCTACAAGAGCTTCGTGATGAACTATAACATGCAGGTCATGAAGAAGTCTCTTCTAGAGTTTCTGTCAATGCTTAAAACTGCAGAAGTGGAGATTAGGAAAGAACATCAAGTGTTGATGATCAATAAGACCACCGGTTTTAAGAAAGACAAGAAAGGCAAGCAAAAGGGGAAGAAGGGCGACAAATCTGTTGCCACACCTGAGAAGAAATCCCGAGCTGGCCCTAAGTTTGATACCAAGTGCTACTATTGCAAGCGGACTTTCCATTGGAAGCGCAACTGCCCCAAGTATTTGGCAGACAAGAAGGCTGGCAAGGCAAACAAAGGTATATGTGATATACATGTTATTGATGTGTACTTGACTAGTACTCGCAGTAGCACCTGGGTATTTGATACGGGATCGGTTGCTAATATATGTAACTCGATTTAGGGGCTATGGAACAAGCGACAGCTAGCAAGGGATGAGGTCACGATCTTGAATTGACAATGGATCAACAGTTGATGTGATCTCCATCGGAACGCTGCCTCTCCATATGCCGTCGGGATTAGTGATAAATCTAAATAATTGTTATTTGGTGCCTTCACTGAGCATGAACATTGTATCCGGATCATGTTTGATGCAAAGTGGTTATTCCTTTAAATCTAAAAACAATGGTTGTTCGATTTATATGAATGATATCTTTTATGGTCATGCACCTGTGATGAACGGTTTATTTCTGTTGGATCCCGATAGTAGTATTACGCATATTCATAATGTTGATGCTAAAAGGATTAAACTTGATAATGATATATCTGCATATATGTGGCACTGCCGTCTAGGTCATATTGGCGTTAAACGCATGAAAAAACTCCATTTTGATGGACTTTTGGAATCACTTGATTTTGAATCATTTGATACATGTGAGCCATGCCTTATGGGCAAGATGACTAGAACGCCGTTTTCCGGTTCAATGGAACGGGCGGCAGATTTACTGGAAATCATACATACTGATGTATGTGGACCAATGAGTGTGTCGGCGCAAGGTGGATATCGTTATTTTGTTACTTTCACAGATGATTTGAGTAGATACAGGTATATCTATTTGATGAAACATAAGTCTGAAACCTTTGAAAAGTTCAAAGAATTTCAGAATGAAGTGGAAAATCATCATAACAAAAATATCAAATTTCTTCGGTCAGGCCGTGGAGGAGAGTATCTTAGTTACGAGTTTAGCACACATGGTGTGTCGGAAAGACTGTGGAATAGTTTCACAACTCACGCCTGCCGGAACACCAGAACATAATGGTGTGTCGGAACGTTGTAATTGTACTTTATTGGATATGGTTCGATCTATGATGTCTCTGACTGACTTGCCACTGTCATTTTGGGGTTATGCACTAGAAACCGCTGCATTCACTTTAAATCGGGCACCATCTAAATCCGTTGAAACGACACCGTATGAGTTATGGTTTGGAAACAAACCTAAGTTGTCATTTCTTAAAGTTTGGGGATGCGATGTTTATGTGAAGAAACTTCAGCCGGATAAACTCGAACCCAAAGCGGAAAAATGCGTCTTCATAGGATACCCTAAAGAAATGATTGGGTATACCTTCTATCACAGATCCGAGGGCAAGGTTTTTGTTGCCAAGAATGGATCCTTTATTGAGAAGGAGTTTCTCGCGAAAGGTGTGAGTAGTCGGAAGGTAGAACTCGAAGAGGTTATTAAACCTTCTCTTCATGAAATGGCGAGTGGCACAGCATCAGAAATTGTTTTGGAGTTGACTTCACCTGATAAAGAGAGAGCTAATGATAATAATCATGAAACTCCGAAAGAGGACACTACCGAACCTCGCAGGTCAAGCAGGACACGTACAACTCCTGAACTGTATGGAAATCCTGTTATAAATTTCATGATTGATGAAATAGATGACCCTGTAACGTATGAAGAAGCGATGATGAGCCCGGATTCCAACAAATGGCTAGAATCCATGAAATCCGAGATGGAATCCATGTACGAAAACCAGGTTTGGACCTTGGTGGACTTACCTCATGATCGAAAGGCCATTGAGAATAAATGGATTTTCAAAAGAAAAACTGATGTTGATGGTAATGTGACCATCTATAAAGCTCGACTTGTCGCAAAGGGGTTTCGACAAATTCAAGGAGTTGACTACAATGAGACATTCTCTCCTGTAGCGATGCTAAAGTTAGTTAGGATTATGGTAGCAATTGCTGCATATTTCGATTATGAAATATGGTAGATGGATGTCAAAACTGCGTTCCTCAATGGTAATATTGAAGAAGAGTTGTATATGATACAGCCTAAGGGTTTTGTCGATCCTAAGGATGCTGATAAGGTATGTAAGCTTCAGCGATCCATCTATGGACTGAAGCAAGCATCCCGGAGTTGGAATCTCCGCTTTGATGAGGTGATCAAAGAGTTTGGATTTGTCCAAACTTATGGAGAGGCTTGTATTTACAAGAAAGTGAGTGGGAGCAATGTGGCATTTCTGATATTATATGTGGATGACATATTATTGATTGGAAATGATATAGATCTTTTAAACAGTGTTAAAAGTTATCTAAACAACAAATTTTCGATGAATGACCTTGGTGAAGCTTCATATATATTAGGCATTAAAATCTATAGAGATAGATCAAGGCGCCTAATTGGGCTATCGCAAAGTACATACCTTGATAAGATATTAAAGAAGTTTAATATGGACGGAAGTAAGAAGGGGTTCTTACCTATGTTGCAAGGGAAGACATTGAGTAAGACTCAAAGTCCGGCTACAGCGGAAGAAAGAGAAATAATGGATAAGATCCCCTATGCCTCAGCCATATGCTCTATAATGTAGGTCATGCTATGTACAAGACCTGATGTGGCACATGCTATTAGTTTGACTAGTAGGTACCAATCTGATCCAGGTTCAGAACACTGGATAGCGGTCAAGAATATCCTTAAGTACTTAAGAAGAACTAAGGATGTGTTTCTTGTATATGGAGGTGAGGAAGAGCTAGTCGCTAAGTGTTATGTCGATGCTAGTTTTGACAACGATCCGGATGACTCTAAGTCTCAATCCGGATATGTATTTCTCTTGAACGGAGAAACAATTAGTTGGAGGAGTTCCAAACAACATGTGGTGGCTGGATCAACGACGGAGGCGGAATATGTTGCTGCTTCAGAAGCGGCCCAGGAAGCGGTTTGGATGAAGGAGTTCATAACTGAACTAGGTGTGGTTCCTAGTGCATTGGACCCAATGGTGATATATTGTGACAACAATGGAGCCATAGCCAACGCCAAGGAACCAATGTCTCACAAGAATTCAAAGCATATTAAGTGCCGGTTTCACTCCATCCGCGAGCATGTCAAGGATGAAGATACAAAGATTTGTAAAGTACACACGAATCTAAATGTAGCAGATACGTTGACTAAAGTTCTCCCTAGGGCAAAACATGATCAACACCATGTCAACACCCGGGTTTTTAATCCCAGATGCCCGTTATGCCATACCTCGCAATCCCAGGATTACCATTTTTGCGAGACATAACGGATTGGATATCACAGTACATCATCCATTACAAACCATACATAAGGTCTTACACAAATAAGCATCTCATGATCCAGTCTTTAATACAACAAGCAGCGGAAATAAAAGATAAGCTTAGCGGTGGGGTCCATCTTCAGGGGCACAGGCAATGCTGACGAAGGCAGATAGTCCTAGTTATCATAGCCGTCCTGATGGCCATCCTCTTGATAGTCTCCTTCATAGTCTGGCCATGAGAATAGCCAGGGACAAAAGCCATGAGTACTCTTTAAGTACTCGCAAACTACTATTACCAGGTACTATAGTTCTAAGTTAAAGTGCTAAATCTAAGTTTAACTATAAAGTTAGGTTTGAAACCTAAGCTGAGTTCTAAAGCAAAGAAAGATAAACTAAAGTTCTAGAATCACTTAAGTTGGGAAGCTATTGTCATAAACACAACCCTATTGTGGTCAAGTCAAGATTCATCATTCATTTCAAGTTATTGGGAAAACATATGACAACGAAACAGTATGGCCATTCCAACTGTCCATAACCGCGGACGCGGCTATTCGAATAGTTTGACACTCTAAAGAGGTGGTACACTTTCACCACAAGATTCGATACATCTGTCAGGGATAACCCTGAATCATCATACTTAGTATGCAAATAATCAAACATAACCTTGCCTTTACACACCCTAGTATAAGCACCTCTCCTATGAGCATGGCCTCCCAACCATGACCATCAGTCATCTTGGGCACTGCATAGGTGGACAACATTGAGAGGTAGCCTCAGCTCATACCTCTCCCGCGAGGGAACTAATACTAATGCATATAAACTTTTAGCTAAGCCTTACCCACTTCAGGTAGTGTGGTTGTACGGTAAATTTGGAATGGTATCGCATCCGAATCCAGCCATCAGTTTTATAAAAGGGTTAAGGCTCATGCCTCATCATTTTCATCATCATCAACCATTTGTGTTTCTCAACACATGTCAAAACATCTCAATAGAATGACTCATCATTCCAAGGTTTTCATAATTCATTTTCACCAAGTGTTCCAATCTAAAGTGACTCAAGTTTTTGATCTACTCTAAACTACTAAGTTAAGAGTGTTCACTAAGGTGGAAGTGATGGGTTCAATCTCATGCCATAGAATGACATCTAAAGGTTTCTAAATAGGTCAAGTTTTATACTGTTTATGCTACCTTCAAAACAAGTAAAGAACTTGGTGTAAACTAAGGGAGGTAAAACTTGTAAACAAAGACTTGAGGTAACTACTAGCTAAAAAGGGGTGTGATCAAAGCATGCCTAAAGCATCCTGCTAAACCATCTAGTTTAATCCTAGCTTGCTAAGAATTATACTTGCAAGTGTTAGCTTGCATTACTAATGGTGGCTTGCCTTGGTTGGTGCAGTGGTTGAAGTTTTCTTCGTCTTCGTCTTGATAGCACTCCTCCTCCTCGTAGACTTGGTCGGTACTATTGTCTATAAATACATACGGAACACACAATCACCAAACAATACTTAACTAGTCTAATTAGCATTCTAAGACACACCTTTGATGATCTATTATCATCACAAGCATCACAAGTTTAATTCAATAGTTTCATCCTTTTTATTTTAGAAAAGTAATTTCTACTCATTGAAAAATTAACTAAGATTTAATATTCACCACTTAAAATATGGGATCATGTTGACACATGTCATCACCACATATTCTAATATGTGGGAATGGGATTTAAAGGTTGGATCATAATTACTTTGGTTTAAGTTCATTATTTAATGATTTAAAGTGACTAGAAATGCCTATATAGCATTATTTTGGTACTAGTCCAAAGTCACTGCATGTAAACCTTAATATTATTACATATTTAGATAGATATGATGAATTGTGATTTTTGAGAGTTGGAATCAACTCAAAAGCTAACTTGGTTGATTTTATAAAAATGTTGCAAGTTGCAAATACTTCTGTTTTGTTATTTTTATTAGGACACATCTATAACTCTAATTGAATTAAATCCAGCGGGCTTGGATAGATCATTTCAATACCTTTCAGGCAAAATTGGTTTCATGCAATTTGGATTTGTAAAACTCCCCGAATTGAATTTTAAACTAGTGGACAGAAACTAGATTCAACTTAAAAAGAAAAAACCAAATTTGAACGGTTGGGCTAGCGCGGGAAAGAACATGGGCTGGCCAAGTGGCGCTCCACGGCGCGGGGCTCAGCTGACAGGGGGGTCCTGCTTGTCAGTGGCGCTTAACACGCGAAACGGTACGCGCGCTGTGGGCCGTAGGATTAGAAGTGGGATCTACGGCTAAGGGTTATCGTCGACGACGAATAGGTCGTCGGCGAGAGTTTACCCTAGCGGCTCGGTGGGGGTCTATCGGAGACGTACCAGGGCTCCAGCAAGGTAGGTGAGGCGGGCAAACAAGCTGGAAGACGACGGCGAGGCGAGGCGCGGTTGCGGTGGAGCTTGGGGTGCCCTAAATCACAGGCGCCCTTCTCCTCCTGCTGCGGCGGCTCCGGCTCCAATTCTGGCGAGGCAGAGCTCGATTGGCTCCGGCGAGAGAGGGGAAAGGATCAGTGAGAGGTGTGGATTGAGTGGGTGTGGAGAAATGATGCTGGAGAGGCCGGCTTATATAGGCCCGACGGTGAGACCGAATGGTGTGGGCAGGCAACTCCGGCGAGGGCGGCACAAGGGTCTAGCGGCGTGGATCGAGGTAGGGGGCAGTGGCCTGTCTCCTGGCGATGCGCTGAGGCTTAAAGGCATGGCAAGGCGGGCTCTGTGCTGGTCGGGAGCGTCACGCGCTCTGGGCGGCAGAGGCGGCGGGTCCGACGACGAGCGGTGGCTAGGGTGAGTTGGGAGGCCAGCGGGGGTGTCTGGGGTGTTCCCTAGGTCATGGCGGAGCGGTAGGCGCGGGCTGCGGTCAAGGGACGGTTTGTGCACACGGGGACAAGGCGCGCTCTGCGAGCGGCGTCGGCATGGTCGACCAGCTCCGGGCGCAGCGGTTCCTGGCCGCTCTGCTCTCTGTCTCTGGGGTGGGGCTGGTTGGACGGTGGTGGTGGACCACTGGCTAGCTTGTAGACATGGCGAGAGGGGGGGGGAAGCGGTCTGCTGCTGCGAGTGCATGGTCGACCGGCGAGGGGTGGCTCGGCATGGCCTTGTAGTGTAGTTAGGAGGTAGAGGAGGTGTTGGTGTTGGTCTGGTTAGGCTTGAGGGAGACAAGGGTGATCAAAGCACTTCAAATTGCTAGACAAGATCAAGCCCAAAACAGTAATAGTTAGGCCACTTTGATCTTGTCTACAAGGTGTTTGATAGAATGGCCGAAAGAGAAATTTTTTGAATTTTGGTTTCAAAATTTTTGGGTGTTCTCCACTAGTGCTAGGTAGTCTCTGGTTGCAAGGGTTTTGAAAGTGGAGCTCAAATAGATGGTTTTTGAAATAGGGGTGATCTATGCATATGCATTGGATTCAATTTTCACATGCCATTTAAAGTAAGCAAAAGAATGTTTTTAGCAGATCAAAAGACGGGCCTTGGTACCTCATTATGTGTACTAGCAAGGGGTGCAAAGATCATGAATTGTTTCTGTTAAGAAATGAGTGCTAGGAACACTCAAAGTAGTGTAGTGGATTAAAATGGCCAAAATGACCATTCCTCCTTTTTAATTGTTTTTGATTTGGTTTTCTTTGGGAAAAGTTTGGGAATGATGTAGATGATGTTTAAATCACCTAAGAAACATTTTACAACCAAAGAATCACAGAACCATGGCAATTCAAATCAATCCCTATTTTAAATGCACATACACATGAATGCTTTCATTTTTAATTTGGAAAAGTTTTTGTTAACCCTAATTTTGATGATTTAGATCTTGATAAGCTTGGATTGAAGTTTTGGGATGTTACAAACCTTCCCTCCTTAAACAAAATCTCGTCCCGAGATTTACAAAGACAACTAGGAACTAAAGAGATCTGGGAACTCTGTCCTAATGTAATCTTCGCGCTCCCAAGTGACTTCCTCCTCGGTATGGTTACTCCACTTAATCTTGAGAAACTTGATGTTCCTGGTTTTGGTGGTTCTGTAGGCTTCTTCTAAGATACATATGGGTACTTCTCTGTAGGTCAGGTCATTGTTGATTTCTACAGCTCTGTGATCGATGTTCTTGAAAACTTCAGTCTTCTCAGGCACTTCCAAACATTTGCGAAGTAAAGAGATATGGAACACATTGTGGATGGCTGACATCTCTTCAGACAGTTCCAGTTGATACGATACTTCTCCTCGACGGTTCAGAATTTTGAAAGGTCCGATATATCTGGGGGCTAACTTTCCCTTCAGACTAAAGCATTGAGTTCCCTTCAATGGTGAAACCTTGAGATATACAAAATCTCCGACATTGAAAGTCAGGTCTCTCCTTCTCTTGTCAGCATAACTCTTCTGTCTGGATTGGGCGGTCTTGAGGTGCTCACGGACTTTGTGAACTTTCCCTTCTACTTCTCGGAGAATGTCGGGTCCAAAGATCTAACTCTCTCCAACTTGCGACCAATTCAAAGGGGTACGACACTTTCTTCCGTATAGGAATTCAAATGGTGCCATCTGTAAACTAGCTTGATAACTGTTGTTATATGAGAATTCATGAAAGGCGAGTCTTCCCATTTTGATCCATATTCCAACACACAAGCTCTAAGCATATCCTCTAGGATCTGGTTGACTCTCCCAGTCTGTCCATCTGTTTGCGGGTGATACGCTGTGCTGAAGTTCAACTTGGTCCCTAACCCTTCTTGGACTTTCTGCCAAAATCTCGAGGTAAACTGGGTTCCTCGATCTGATACGATGGTTTTGGGGGTTCCATGCAGACTAACAATCCTGGCAATATACAGCTCTGCTAGCTTTGCACTCTGGTAAGTAGTCTTGACAGGTATGAAGTGAGCTACCTTGGACAGTCTATCAACTATGACCCAGATTGAGTCATTTCCCCTACTAGAAGTAGGTAAACCGGTGATGAAGTCCATTCCGATGGAATCCCATTTCCATTCCAGAATCTGCAATGGTTGCAACAGTCATGCGGGTCTCTGATGCTCTGCTTTGACTCTTTGACATATGTCACATTTGGTGATGTAGGTTCTGATCTCTCTCTTCATCTTGTGCCACCAAAATTGCTCCTTCAAGTCCTGATACATCTTTGTTCCTCCGAGGTGGATAGAATAAAGAGTATCATGAGCTTCCTTCATGATAACTTCCTTTAGGTCTGAATCTGCTGGCACACAGATACATCCTTTGTACCACAGTACTCCTTCCTCGTCTTCGGTGAATCCAGGTACCTTTCCTGTACCAATACGATGTTTAATTCCGTTGATACTTTCATTCCCCTTCTGGGCTTCCTTGATTTGGCTAATCAAAGTGGGTTGAAGTTCAATGCTAGCTAAGAATCGTTTGCTAACTAATTCCGTCCTGAACTGCTCCAACTCTTCATACAAACTTGGTTGCTTCTCCTTGATCATGGTGTTAAGCCTACACGGCAATCTGCTAAGAACATCCGTTACCACATTGGCTTTGCCGGGGTGATAGTGAATGTCAAGGTCATAATCCTTGATTAACTCTATCCATCTCCTTTGCCTCATATTCAGCTCCTTCTGAGTGAAGATATACTTCAAGCTCTTATGATCTGAGTAAATCTCACATCGATTACCCATCAAATAATGACGCCATGTCTTCAACGCTAGAACCACAGCTGCTAGCTCAAGATCATGGGTCGGATAGTTCTGCTCATGCTACTTCAGTTGTCGAGATAGATACGCGATGACTTTGCCTTCTTGCATCAATACACATCCTAGACCAATCTTGGATGCGCCACAATACACATCAAACGGCTTCTTGATGTCTAGCATGACCAATATTGGGGCTGATATCAATCTCTTCTTCAGCTCTTGGAAACTGGCTTCACACTTGTCTGTGCATTCAAACTTCTTGCCCTTCTTCAACAATTGGGTCATTGGTCGGACTATGCTCGAGAATCCTTCTACGAACTTGCGGTAATATCCTGCTAATCCGAGAAATGCACGGACTTGGGTTTGAGTGGTTGGGGCTTCCCATTCTTCGACATCTTTGATCTTGGCGGGATCAACCGAGACTCCTCCGGCAGACACAATATGTCCTAGGAATCCTACTTCTTTTAGCCAAAACTCACACTTGCTGAACTTGGCATATAACTGATGCTCTCTTAGGGTTTCTAGGATAACTCTCAGATGTTGCTCATGCTCTTCTTTTGACTTGGAGTAGATAAGGATGTCGTCGATAAACACAACTACAAACTTATCTAGGAAATTCATAAAGATCTTATTCATGAGATTCATGAAATAACCAGGGGCATTGGTTAATCCAAAAGACATAACCGTATACTCGTATAAACTATAGAGAGTAGTAAAGGCAGTCTTCGGAATATCTGTTGCACGAATCTTAAGTTGGTGATAACCAGTCCTAAGATCAATCTTTGAGAATACCTGGGCTCCAGTCAACTGATCAAATAGATCCTCTATCTTTGGCAAGGGGTACTTGTTCTTGATGGTGACATCATTCAACTTTCTATAATCTGTACACAGACGGTTGCCTCCATCTTTCTTGTCGACGAATAACATCGGTGATCTCCATGGTGATGCGCTTGGTTGAATCAAGCCTTTCGCCAACATGGCATCCAACTGCTTCTTCAGTTCCACTAACTCTGAGGGGTTCATGCTATAGGATCTCTGGGCTATGGGTCCGGCTCCGGGGATTAGTTCGATAATGAACTCAATATCCCTATCCGGGGGCATACCTGGCAATTCATCTGGGAATACGTCGGCGTATTCATAGACCACTCTGACTTGGTCTATGGTGGGCAGAGCTACACTCTTGTTGCACTTGAATTGACGGGGTAAGGTTTCAGAGATATGCTCTACTATTACTCCAGAACTACTGGTCATGGTGATGGATTTCTTAGCACAGTCTATCAATCCTTTATGCCTTTACATCCAGTCCATACCTAGTACTACTTCCAATCCTTTGGTTCCAAGTATAATTAGGTTGGCATAAAAATCTATTCCATGTATTCTGATAGGTACAACTTTGCAAATTTTTCTAGCTTTTGTAGTTGAACCGGGGATTTGAACTATCATGACATGCTTCAGGTTGGTTGGGTGAATCTTACTAGTGCATGCAAATTCTTCGGTGACAAATGAATGCGATGCTCCAGAATCAAACAATACTCTTGCTAAAACTGAGTTGACAGAAAACATACCCAGCACTACATCTGGCGCTTCTTGGGCTTCTTCTGCGTTCATGTGGAAGAGACGACCGTTGCAGTTGTGAGGGTTTCCTGGGGCAAATCTTCTTCCTGGTTGAACACGATGTTGTTGCTGACCTGGGGCATTCACATTGGCATTGGTTGCTGTCTTCTTGGGACACTCATTGGAGTAGTGACCCTTCACTCCACACTCGAAACAAGTGATCTGGGACTTGTCCTTGACTGCGACAGGCACAGCATTGCTGCCAGTTCTGGGTGCAGTGTTGTTGTTGTTGTTGCTCTTGGGAGGTGCACGGTTGAAATTGTTGGCATTATCGGAGTTGTGGTTGTTTCCTCTGGACTTCACATTGCCTCCGCTACGGTTGTGGTAGCTTGGATGAGAATTTGGGGGTCGGTTGCTCCTTGGTGCATATCCTGGTGAAGGCTTGGGACGGTACTTCTGGTGACTACTGGATCCAGACTGCTGCATCATACGACGCTTGCGATTGTCGTTTGCCTGGTTAATCTTCCCTTCCATCTGAATGGCAGAGTCGACTAGCTCTTCGAGGTCCTAGAAACGGATGTTGACGGGGCGATGCGCATCTCATCATGCAGTCCGTTCAAGAATCTCTCCTTCTTCTTGGCCTCCGTGTTGATCTCATCAGCTGCATATCTGGCAAGTGACAGGAATCTGTCATGGTACTCCACCACAGTCGTTCTTCCTTGCTTCAATTCGCGGAACTCATCTCTCATTCTATTGACTAGACCTTACGGCACGTGGGTGCGGCTGAACTTAACTTTGAATGCTTCCCATGTCATCACTTGACCATGGTTCATATTGCGGATGCTATTCCACCAAGCTCTTGCATCTCCCGCCAGCTAGTGGGTGGCGAAGAGAACTTTCTCATTTTCATCAACTCCTGCAACTTCGAGGTTGTTTTCCATGGTCTGTAACCAGTCGTCAGCATCTAATGGGTTTTCAGATTGGTTGAAGATTGGGGGATTGGTATTCTGAAATTTTTTGAGTTTGGATCCATGGTGATCCTGATTTCCATGTCCTTGGTTGTTGAGAGCCATTTGGGCGATCTGCTGCAATGTTGCTAAGTTGGCTTGGCGCTCGGCCCTGCTTGCTTCATGGTCTGCGATGAGGTTCTGCAAGATCTGCAGCATTGGGTCTTGCGACGAGCTGCTCCCTCCTTGGTTTCCACGAGTCATCTGAAGATTGAGATAGATATAGGGGTAAGAGGGAAATTCCAAGGTTCATGGTTTTGGGGTTTTCAAAGCTAAAACTTTGAGTTAGACTCAGGTTTTCAACTAACTTCATTTTCATTCATGCAAGCAAGCACACGCTACAACACACACCACAACAAACAAAGGGAAAACAGATGGTTTGAAGAACCATTCTGCAAGCTACGATACATTGGGACCGATACATCTCATGCTACGATAGTGCTCTAGTTCATCTACTCATCGTCGATGAAGTCGGAGTCCTCATCATCAGTGTAGAAGTCCACGGCATCCTCCTCCAGAAAGTCATCATCGTTGCTAAGGTAAGAATCCATGTCTCCCTGGATGTCTTCACCCTCATCTTCTTCTTCCTTGGCGGCAAGTTGAGCTTCCTGCTCCTTGACAGTCTTCTCGAGGTCAGCCACCTTCTTGCGAAGACGGGTGATGGTGCGATCCTTCTTGGCACGCTAGCGGCAAAGAGACTGGCGGTCCTGGACGAGCAGTGCAAAAGTCTGGGCCTTCTGGTCGGCAATGGCACAGTTCTGGTTGGCTAACTCTTGGGCATTGTCCAGTTCCTGCTATCTGTCGTGTAGCAAGAAGTCAAGATTCTCCACTTGACGCCTCAACTCTGGGTGACTTGGCATCTCCATCGGCATTCCCATGAAGTCATGTCTTTCATAGTGGGCAAAACGGGTTCCTTGGATCTTGTTGATGCTAAGGGCACATAGACGTGTGAGAGCTTCATGCATTGCCCTGGCTAATCCATCTAGCCAGTTGTTCTCTCTCACGGAGAACTGAATTCTCCCGGAAGTTGGTGCTTCGATGCTTCCTCTAAGATCTGCGGTGACTAGCCACTGTAGGTCTCCTCCTAGGGGTCCTGGAAGTTGAGCTCCAAGAAACTCCGGATGTGGGCGTCCTAGTAACTCCGACAGTGAATCCAGATACCTCTCGAAGATCAACTGACCTCCATTTCCCAACTAGTAGAACTTGCTGAACTGAGTCTCCATCTACAAGAATTAAGGACGAGAAGTTAGTGAAGTGATCAAGTGTGTCAAATTTTAAGTAGTAATGTAAGAATTTTAAAGAACATGAATTTTTGAGAAAGAATGAGTTCACAAGGATAAGAGAGGAAATAGTTTTTCATAAATACTCACTTTGGTTTTGAAAATAAGTTTTTGTTTGGACGTCCATTCTAACTAGGGTCTCCTATGGTCAAGATGGCTCTGATACCAACTTGTCAACACCCGGGTTTTTAATCCCAGATGTCCGTTATGCCATACCTCACAATCCTAGGATTACCATTTTTGTGAGACATAACGAATTGGATATCACAGTACATCATCCATTACAAACCATACATAAGGTCTTACACAAATAAGGATCTCATGATCCAGTCTTTAATACAACAAGCAACGGAAATAAAAGATAAGCGTAGCGGTGGGGTCCATCTTCAGGGGCACGAGCAAAGCTGACGAAGGCAGATAGTCCTAGTTATCATAGCCGTCCTGATGGCCATCCTCTTGATAGTCTCCTTCATAGTCTGGCCATGAGAATAGCCAGGGACAAAAGCCATGAGTACTCTTTAAGTACTCGCAAACTACTATTAACAGGTACTATAGTTCTAAGTTAAAGTGCTAAATCTAAGTTTAACTATAAAGTTAAGTTTGAAACCTAAGCTGAGTTCTGAAGCAAAGAAAGATAAACTAAAGTTCTAGAATCACTTAAGTTGGGAAGCTATTGTCATAAACACAACCCTGTTGTGGTCAAGTCAAGATTCATCATTCATTTCAAGTTATTGGGAAAACATCTGACAACGAAACAGTATGGCCATTCCAACTGTCCATAACCACGGACGCGGCTATTCGAATAGTTTGACACTCTGCAGGGGTGGTACACTTTCACCACAAGATTCGATACATCATCAGGATAACCTGAATCATCGTACTTAGTATGCAGATAATCAAACATAACCTTCCCTTTACACACCCTAGTATAAGCACCTCTCCTATGAGCATGGCCTCCCAACCATGACCATCAGTCATCTTGGGCACTGCATAGGTGGACAACATTGAGAGGTAGCCTCAGCTCATACCTCTCCCGCGAGGGAACTAATACTAATGCATATAAACTTTTAGCTAAGCCTTACCCAATTCAGGTAGTGTGGTTGTACGGTAAATTTGGAATGGTATCGCATCCGAATCCAGCCATCAGTTTTATAAAAGGGTTAAGGCTCATGCCTCATCATTTTCATCATCATCAACCATTTGTGTTTCTCAACACATGTCAAAACATCTCAATAGAATGACTCATCATTCCAAGGTTTTCATAATTCATTTTCACCAAGTGTTCCAATCTAAAGTGACTCAAGTTTTTGATCTACTCTAAACTACTAAGTTAAGAGTGTTCACTAAGGTGGAAGTGATGGGTTCAATCTCATGCCATAGAATGACATCTAAAGGTTTCTAAATAGGTCAAGTTTTATACTGTTTATGCTACCTTCAAAACAAGTAAAGAACTTGGTGTAAACTAAGGGAGGTAAAACTTGTAAACAAAGACTTGAGGTAACTACTAGCTAAAAAGGGGTGTGATCAAAGCATGCCTAAAGCATCCTGCTAAACCATCTAGTTTAATCCTAGCTTGCTAAGAATTATACTTGCAAGTGTTAGCTTGCATTACTAATGGTGGCTTGCCTTGGTTGGTGCAGTGGTTGAAGTTTTCTTCGTCTTCGTCTTGATAGCACTCCTCCTCCTCGTAGACTTGGTCGGTACTATTGTCTATAAATACATACGGAACACACAATTACCAAACAATACTTAACTAGTCTAATTAGCATTCTAAGACACACCTTTGATGATCTATTATCATCACAAGCATCACAAGTTTAATTCAATAGTTTCATCCTTTTTATTTTAGAAAAGTAATTTCTACTCATTGAAAAATTAACTAAGATTTAATATTCACCACTTAAAATATGGGATCATGTTGACACATGTCATCACCACATATTCTAATATGTGGGAATGGGATTTAAAGGTTGGATCATAATTACTTTGGTTTAAGTTCATTATTTAATGATTTAAAGTGACTAGAAATGCCTATATAGCATTATTTTGGTACTAGTCCAAAGTCACAGCATGTAAACCTTAATATTATTACATATTTAGATAGATATGATGAATTGTGATTTGTGAGAGTTGGAATCAACTCAAAAGCTAACTTGGTTGATTTTATAAAAATGTTGCAAGTTCCAAATACTTCTGTTTTGTTATTTTTATTAGGATAGATCTATAACTCTAATTGAATTAAATCCAACGGGCTTGGATAGATCATTTCAATACCTTTTAGGAAAAATTGGTTTCATGCAATTTGGATTTGTAAAACTCCCAGAATTGAATTTTAACCTAGTGGACAGAAACTAGATTCAACTTAAAAAGAAAAAACCAAATTTGAACGGTTGGGCTAGCGCGGGAAAGAACATGGGCCGGCCCAGTGGCGCTCACATGGTGAGGCTCAGCTGACAGGTCCCGCTTGTCGGTGGCGCTTAACACGCTAAACGGTACATGCAATGAGATTAGAAGTGGGATCTACAGCTGAGGGTTATCGTCGACGACGAACAGGTCGCCGGCGAGAGTTTGCCCTAGCGGCTCGGTGGGGGTCTACCGGAGACATACCAGGGCTCCAACAAGGTAGGTGAGGCAGGAAAACAAGCTAGAAGACGACGGCGAGGCGAGGCGCGGTTGCGGCGGAGCTTAGGGTGCCCTAAATCGCAGGCGCCCTTCTCCTCCTGCTGCGGCGGCTCCGGCTCCAATTCCGGCGAGGCAGAGCTCGATTGGCTCCGGTGAGAGAGGGGAAAGGATCAATGAGAGGTGTGGAGTGAGTGGGTGTGGATAAATGATGCTGGGGAGGCCGGCTTATATATGCCCGACGGTGAGACCGAACGGTGTGGGCAGGCGACTCCGGCGAGGGCGGCACATGGGTCTAGCGGCGTGGCTCGAGGTAGGGGGCGGTGGCCTGTCTCCTAGCGATGCGCTGAGGCTTAAAGGCGCGGCAAGGCAGGCTCTGTGCTGGTCGGGAGCGTCACGCGCTCTGGGCGGCAGAGGCGGCGGGTCCGACAGCGAGCGGTGGCTGGGGTGAGTTGGGTGGCCAGCGGGGGTGTCTGGGGTGTTCCCTAGGTCATTGCGGAGTGGTAGGCGCGGGCTACGGTCAAGGGACGATTTGTGCACGCGGGGACAGGGCGCGCTCTGCTGGCGGCATCGGCATGGTCGACCAGCTCCGGGCGTGGCGGTTCCTGGCCGCTCTGCTCTCTGTCTCTGGGCTGGGGCTGGTTGGACGGTGGCGGTGGACCACTGGCTAGCTTGTAGACATGGCGAGAGGGGGGAAGCGGTCTGCTGCTGCGAGTGCATGGTCGGCCGGCGAGGGGTGGCTCGGCATGGCCTTGCAGTGCAGCTAGGAGGTAGAGGAGGTGTTGGTGTTGTTCTGGTTAGGCTTGAGGGATACAAGGGTGATCAAAGCACTTCAAATTGCTAGACAAGATCAAGCCCAAAACAGTAATAGTTAGGCCACTTTGATCTTGTCTACAAGGTGTTTGATAGAATGGCCGAAAGAGAAAAACTTTTGAATTTTGGTTTCAAATTTTTTGGGTGTTCTCCACTAGTGCTAGGTAGTCTCTGGTTGCAAGGGTTTTGAAAGTGGAGCTCAAATAGATGGTTTTTGAAATAGGGGTGATCTATGCATATGCATTGGATTCAATTTTCACATGCCATTTAAATAAAGCAAAAGAATGTTTTTAGCAGATCAAAATGTGGGCCTTGGTACCTCATTATGTGTACTAGCAAGGGGTGCAAAGATCATGAATTGTTTTTGTTAAGAAATGAGTGCTAGGAACACTCAAAGTAGTGTAGTGGATTAAAATGGCCAAAATGACCATTCCTCCATTTTAATTGTTTTTGATTTGGTTTTCTTTGGGAAAAGTTTGGGAATGATGTAGATGATGTTTAAATCACCTAAGAAACATTTTACAACCAAAGAATCATAGAACCATGGCAATTCAAATCAATCCCTATTTTAAATGCGCATACACATGAATGCTTTCATTTTTAATTTGGAAAAGTTTTTGTTAACCCTAATTTTGATGATTTAGATTTTGAAAAGCTTGGATTGAAGTTTTGGGATGTTACACACCAGAACTCCATGGGTGTTAGATTTATCACTATGTGAACTAGATTATTGTCTCTAGTGCAAGTGAGAGACTGAAGCAAATATGCCCTAAGAGGCAATATTAAAGTTGTTATTATGTATTCCTTGTATATGATAGATGTTTATTTTGCATGCTATAATTATATTGATAGGAAACGTCAATACATGCGTGTTTAATAAACAAATAAAAGGTTCCTAGTTAAGTCTCTCTTATAGACTAGCTCGTTGATTAACAAGATGATCAAAGTTTCTTGATCATGGACATTGGATGTTGTTAGTAACAAGGTCACAACATTTGTGAAATGATGTGATGAACATTCATCTGAAGTATAGCATTACGATCAAAGTCATTATGTTTATATTGCTATAACATCATACAAAGTAATCTTTATCCTTAGACCATGAGATCATGTTAATTGCTGACATCAGAAGAGTAACTTGATAACATCAAACGTCACACCGTAAAAGGGTGACTATAAAGGTGGGTTCAGATACTCCGAAGATGTTATGTTGAGGCTCATGGATCAAGAGTGGAATTTGTCAATCCCGATGACGGATAGATATACTCTGGGCCCTCTCGGTGATATCACATTAAGATAGCTTGCAAGCAAGTGATGTGATCACTAGAATGTTATACCATGGGAACGAAAAAAGAGTGCATGTTGGTAACGAGATCGAACTAGGTATTTGGATACCGATGATCGAATCTTGGACATGTAATATATCATGAGACAAAGAGATTAAGTTACTACCGTTAAAGGTTCAGAAGTCATCGTTGAATGTGCAGGAGTCAGTATGGATCTCTAGGTCCTGCTTCTGATTATTGATTTGAGAGGAGTCTTAGTCATGTCTGCATTATTCGCGAACCGTAGGGTGACACACTTAAGGGTTGCCAAACACCATTTTGGAGCATATATGTTTCAGACGAAAGAATTGCAAAACGCTGAAATTATTTCGATGGAAACCGGAATTGTTTCGGGTGAAATTGCAGAAACTGATTCTGCATGTGATATTGAAATGTTACAAGGGGTTTTATGTAAATATTTGTTAATTAAAGTAATTAACAAAATTCTGAATAAAATAAATAAAAGAGTTTTATTAAATGAGAGTTGTATTAAATTTGGTGGAAATTTAATGCATGTGAGTGAAACTTTGGGTGGAGGCTAAATTGATGTGAGTGGAGCTTCCACCACATGAATGAGGAAGAGGTGGGGGCACCCCCCATGGGCGCAGGTCATGGGAGGGGAGGAGCCCCCCTTCTCCTATAAAAGGACCCCCTCTCCTCCCTCACAAAGCACACCTCGTCGTGAAGGATCTCTCTCCCTTTCTAGATATATTCCCCATAGTCTCGGATTAGCGAGATACATGTTCCCAGTGGCATTTCGTCTGGACGGAGTTGCTGCTTCCGCTGATTCGCTGGAGCGAGGAGGTGGAGGTTGTTCGGTGGCCTGAACATGTGTGCGAGGACAGATGCACTGCTGATTTGCGGCGCTAAGACTTCCACATGATCTTGAGATCGGCAAGCGTACGACTACATCATCCACGAGTTCCAACTCGTTAACAAAGCTTTGTTGTCTTCGAGGGTAAGTTCTTATCGTAGAATTTTTTTTGTTTTCTATGCTGTGAACCCAACAGGTGGCCCTCCAGCTCAAGATCGACAAGGATCCGGAGGAGTTTCTGGGCCAGCGCGTGGCAGAGCGCGTCCTCCGACTCCGTGTCGCCTGCGATAGAGGAGTTTACGGAGGCGTGGGCTTCGAGGAGTACTGAGCGAGCAGGCCGAGAGCGCACGCCGCCTTAGTCTCTTAATCGACCTGCAGGGCGACGACCACGGCTAAGGCTACAGCAGCCGCCCGACGCCGAAGTAGGAGCCGACTCCGACTTCGACGATGACACAGACTACACGGCGTCGATGTACCGTTGCCTAGGCCTGAGCCATCGCAGCCGCCGGTAGATCGCATCGCCAGTTTCTTTTTTAATATTTTGTACAGTTAAGTTTGAACTATCAGTGAAATCATCGTTTGTGTTCGAATTTAACGAATTTCAAGTAGTTTTAAATATTTTAATTTTTTATGGGACATGGCTAGGAGCCAGCCCCCGTTACACTGTCCACGCCGTCGCCATCAATACGGCCCAAAAAACCTCTCCATGCTCGGTCAGTACTCCATCCAAGCCTATAATGGAGGTGGAAGGTTGAACCACCGGATCAAAGAAACACGAGTGTGTGCCGTGATAATGCTTTATTAAATCTTTCGCGTGGCAAATTGCTTTCCGTTCGCGTAGGGGATTCCCATGCAACGGGAATAACAAGGACGAGCCCCGATTCGGCCGATTTTCATACGTACTACTCCGTGCTAGTAGTACGACCCAAACACTTGGTTCAAAGCTTCTCGCCGTCAGCATCAGTATGGATCACCTCGATGATTGTGCAACCGTTGAGGACATTAATAATAGAGAAGCCATTCATGCCAGTCCCGCCTCTATGCGCGAGCCAGCACAAAGAAGCTCTACGAAAACGACTTCTTTGTTGGAGACTGTCGTAGACGACGTACTACTCGTAGTGCGCATAATCTCTTAATTTTTTTTCCAATAGCTGAACTCTTGTGATATACCCCTGTTATCTATACTTCAATTTCATGTTATAAAATTAGTTAGAACCAGAACATGCATACGTGTACAGTGTACTCTACCAATAGCACTCTTTAACTGATAATGTGATGCTCTTTCAATTTGTAATTGTATGATGTTTCAAACATACATGCACACATGTTTATATTTTATACTTATATGTTAGCAAAACAAATACATATACAATTTCTACTCTGAAACTAATGATGCTCTTTCTGTCTAAAAATAACTGACTTAAATTTGTCTAGATTCACAAATATCTACACACTAAAATTCCACATATATCTTGTACTCCCTCCATTCGGAAATATAAGACATTCTAGCTTTGTGAAACGAATGTATCTAGACACCTTTTAGTTTATAGGTTCACTTCGAACCTCTAGGAACCTATACACTAAAAGCCGTCTAGATCTCACAAAGCTAAAACATCTTATATTTTCGAACGGAGGGAGTACGTACTAAAATAACTAGGCCCTCTTTTCACTTCATTATGCCAAATAGATATTGACATGTGTGTCAACCTCATAGCTGAAGATGCTTGTCTCGGATAAGAATATTCAGGCGGGAATCCTCCTTCCTTGTGATTACCTAAATACAAACTACTCCCTCCGTTTTAAAATATAAGATGTTTTAGCAAAACATCTTATATTTTGAAACGGAGCGTGTACTATTGATGGCTGCTCTTCTTGTCTGTATCAAACGTCTGCGTGTAGAGGGATAGATGCAGATAAACCATCACCCGAATCCGAATCGATTACTTATAAGCAAATACTGAGAATTGGGAGTAAACAACACAAATATATTTGTAAAGCGGGACGAAATTCCATTTCAAGGAGTAAACAATAAAATATTAAGAATTAGCAAGTACTCCCTCCGTTTTGAAATATAAGATGTTTTAGTTTGTAGGTTCAGTTCTTTCACAAAGCTAAAACATCTTAGAGCTTGTTTGGCTCCTATCATTTCATTTGATTTATATCGTTTCATTTGGCAATTCCACAGAAATAACAGGGTAACAAAATGAATTAAGGTTAGACATAAAATGAAAAGTATGGAGTTTGCAAATGAATTCTGTAACCAATTCCATGGCAGCCAAACAAGCTAATTCTTAGAATCACAAGTGCATTCCTTGATTCTAGCTCTAAATGATGGGAGGCAAACGAGCTCTTATATTTTAAAACGGAGGGAGTAAAAGTCGTTGAGTACGAATTTGGCTAAGTATTTTCCCCCCTAAAAAAGGCTAGCACTTTAAAGCCTTTCACAATGGATGTCTCTTAACTCGTTGTCCTAGGCAGGGGTGTATCATAAGAGCAAGTATTGTAGAGCCGGTCAGCTGGCTATAAGACTTTAAATAGTATATTTTAGATAAGTTGGAGGAGAGAAGAGGAGAGAAAAGGAAGGTGGGCTGTCATGCAATAGCCAGCTCTTGCACGTGCTCTAGGCACTTTATGAGAGTGAAAGGTGGATCCTGTGTTAGTAAAATACTCCATTCTTATAGCCAACTATTGTACATGTTAGCTATATGTTAACTACAAATGGTATGGCATTTTCTTATAGCCAACAGTTAGCTATATTATTCGAATTGCTCTAAGAGACAACTAGCACAATGAATTGTATCTTAAAAATTTGTATCTACATTTAATGACTTTGAGTACATGCATATATGTGATTAGGCTAACCATGTATTTTGCCTATGATACCGTGCAAGGCTTATATCTAAGCTAAGAGCAAGTACAATAAGTGATGTAAGCAGGCTATAAGAGATTAAATAGTATAAACTTGCTTAGTTGGAGGAGAGAGAAGAGAAGAAAGAAGAGGAGTGGGCTCTTGGCTAAGAGCAAGCTGCATCACATACTCCTAGGCATTATGTGAGAGTGAAAGGTGGACCATGCATTAGCTAAAGTAGCATAATTTATACTTCTGTATTGTACATGCTAGTTATTATGTTGGCTATAGATGACATGGACCAGCCTTATAGTCGGCGGTGGGCTCTTCTAAGATACAATGACACCTTCTCTCTTCATTAAATATACATAAGCAATTTTCCTATAATATCGTGCTAAGAAATGTCTATTGAAAAAGCCCTAACTTAACAACCGCAATTACTCCCTCCGTTCACAATTACCTCGCATTCTGAGTTTAATCAAAGTTAAAATTTGTAAAGTTTGACCAACAATACAAGAAAAAACATCAACATCCATGATTCCAAATACATATAATATAAAAATATGGTTTATGATAATTCTAATACAATAGTTTTTACATTGTTAATGTTAATATTTTTTCTAAATATATAGTTAAAGTTTATAAAATTTAACTTTGACTAAATCTAAAATGCGAGATAATTGCGGGAGTACCGTAACTTAACAATCGCAATTACCACGATCGCTTCGATGGTCGTAGCGCTCTCTCTACCTTATCGCTTCAGTCGCCGACCGCCGTTGAATTCAAAGGAGGTTGCACATGCTGACATGCATGGGCTTCCTTCCAGAGACAAAGAAAAGGAATGAGCCCCTGACTGATGGGGACAGTAAGCCGTCCGTGACCTGGAGTCATAGACCAGTGCTCTGGTTTGAGAGAAGACATGGATGTTGCCATCCGTGACCTAAACAGTAGGGCCCACAAAAGGAAACGGATAAAACACATGATTTAATTATAAAGGCTAAAAACATGTGGTGTTTTATAGTCGGAAAATATACTCAGCTTTGTACATAGAACAAAATAAAATTCTCTGGTCTAGAAACTAGGAGAAGTCTGCCTATACATGTTATAATCAGAGAAAGACATGTGCAAAAAGGGAAAAGACATGTGACAGAAAAGAAGTACTGGAGCCCATGTATACCTGCTTGCCTGCCTATCTTTTCTTTATTTATTTTGTAAACGCCAGGCAAAAGATCTCCTCGTTCCATTGATTAAGAAGAAGAGAGTTACCTAGTTAATTATATGAAAACAGCTTGCCTGTGTATCACAATCAGCTGCAAACAAAAAAGAGCATGTGGCCAATTCAGATCAGGTGATTCACCTATGCAAGGACTGGACCAGTGGTTGGTCAAAACTGAAACACTAGTGTATATATATATTGTTTTTCCAGCTCGATCCTCCTAATCATATAGTAGAAGCATCTGGACCATTATTTATGAGTCTTCTCTGTTTCTTGGAGAGGAATTCGGACCAGATCAGAATAACATGTCAACCTGCAAGATATTAGTTAAGCAAAGGCTGTATATTAGAGGAACATGGATGCTGCCTACATGCCGACATTGTTCGAGTATTTTTCTGAGATGGAACCGACAACACGTGTCACTGCATGATCTAGTGTGTAGGTTTATCTAGATTTAGAGTAAACCTATACACTAAAAAGCGTCTAGATATATTCATTTCACAACGCTAAAACGTCTTATATTCCTGAACGGAGGGAGTAATAAATAGTATCCATAACCAACATAGATAGATCTTAGGTTTTGGAGACAAAATGTGACTGTGGCAGAAATGTCACAACAGCTTAGCAAGCAAGCAACAACTTGACTTGTGGTGCACAATGGTAAAAATTGTCCAAATATATTCAGGCTTAGCATACGCAAGAAATCAAAACTAGACAGACTCACCAAGGCCGTTCTTCAGGCTATATGAGTTGAGTAACTATCTTTTCTGCAAACTTGTTGGTGAAGACCAAAAGCAGAAGGAGGCCCTAAGGATTCTGAAACGGCAAGCAACTTTGAGCAGGCAAACAAAAGATGCCAGAGGCAATTATGTCTCGTTGATAGTTATAACACAGAGAAACAAAGGGGAATCAGGTGTCGTATAAAAAAGAAAAAAGACACCCAAAACAGAGGAAAAGTCTGAGAACGATGTCTGAAGATTTGCCAAGTAAAGGATTAAGAAATAAAAGCAGGCATCCTCGGTAAAAAATTGTCATATCACTAGCCAAGACAGTAACTTCCTGATAACTTATTTAAGCTATATCATCTACCAGACCATTTTCTATCTATAAATTTTGAATACATGTTGCTTTCATCTCGGACTTTACGCGCGGAAAATGTGAGCCCAGTTACAAAATAAACCTACATAATAGCACGCCATCACCATCTATTATTAGACATAAGCATTCGTAGTTACATAGTTATATAGCATTGATACCTGGACTGAAACTGCCACCACATGGCGATCTTTTTTGCTGTAGACAGACAGCAACCAAGACCATGATGCTGATAGCCACAAGCTCACGACGATCAGGGCACCAATCATACCTCCTGTTAAATCCTAAAATATCCAAACAAAGAGTAAACTTTATCGCTGTCTGCTCTTAGATAATCCAAGTTACACAGGTAAGTTCATGAAAGTGATCGTGTGCATCCCCGAGGACCGTTCGATCGGGCACGGCAGGACCAGATCATGCTGTCTGCATATACTCGCATAAAGTCAGTAGTGGCTGCTATGGCTGGGGAGGGTGGGGGGTAAATTATTGTGCTATATGATGGAGAGCAAACTTCCAAAAGGCAACATAATACATGGCCACGATTGCTTAAACTAGGATAGACAAGACATAAAGCAATGCAGCCATAAGTAACGACCGTAGGAATAAACTAGGTTAGGACAGCAGAGACGGGGACCCCCAAATTACAGATTATTGCATGGAACTATTTGGTCTGATGCATCCAGGAGATCAATACCACCTTTTTTAGGGTATCGCTACTACTATTTGGGGAGTGGCCCTTGGGAAGAAATAAAGAAAGAAAGAACATGAAAATACAGGGAGATGTGAACGAGTGATGGCGAATAAGCAAGAAATTCCAACAGTCAGCCTTGACTGAAAGCATGGTAGTACATTTTTCTCCATGCTACAGGTTGCTGATAATATATTTACTATATATAAATAAATGTTCTCCCACCTTCCTAAGGTTACAAGAAGTGGCCAGATGCTCAACGAACCACATGCTGGAATTGCACTTCCTCGCCACATATATATGGGGATAACCCTTGCCACATATATATACCGACTAAAATAATAATTCATTCCAAGAAAAAGCAGTCCACTCTAAGTCTCTAACAACAGGCAGGCATAGCATCATTGAAAATGGCTTCATCATATGTACGTATTATGCTGCCTATAAGTGTAAGTGGGGTATCTTTCCTTTCCTTTTGTTTAATGCAAGTCAGGGGGCTTGACTTGAACTCTATGTGATGCAAGAAATTGTTGGCTAAGACAGCATCTGGGTCCCCAAAAGGCCAAAACCATCACCAACCAACACGCCCACACACACACTGATACCAAGTCAGGGAACTCCAAAGTTCTCTTGTGAGC
Organism: Avena insularis; assembly: GCA_023614405.1. Classification (NCBI taxonomy): domain Eukaryota; kingdom Viridiplantae; phylum Streptophyta; class Magnoliopsida; order Poales; family Poaceae; genus Avena; species Avena insularis. The sequence goes on from CM042692.1 coordinate 133,284,430, forward strand.
AGAAAGATTTGTTTACTGTAGCAGGAGCTTTGTTAGTATAGGTCTTGGGCTGATTACTATGGATTTTCGCAGAAGGTCGTGACAGAAAAATTGTACAGGAAACCGACGGCAATGACCATCTTGAAACAGGATACAGAGTGTGCCAGAACATTGTGGAGGTCGATTGCCATTACTCACTTAACAGGAATGAGTCCTACCATGTCTGTGCTAGCCTGCTAGGGATCTCTCTTGGATGATTTCTAAAGCTCCAGTCTCCAGTGGTTGAGATTTCAGAGAACCGTGACATTTCATGCAACTGAGTCTACCTTTTGATCAGCACCAGTGGTGATTATGGGACACACAAGTGCACTAAATTAGGATAGTCCAATTAGTTCAGCACTGTTTCACAGGATAGCGAAAGTAGGGAAGAAACTCAACCATGGAATCTTTGATAGCTGTCAAGGATATTCAAAGTCAACAGGGTGCTGTCTAGATTTTGGATGTTACTACTCCCATTTAATGTTTCACGAGAAAATTAATCTTACAAGTTCAAACAGAAAAAATATTAGAGCAACAGCATTAAATACAGGCAAGGGTGCAAAAAACATCATAACCAACAACAAAAAAAGTACTTAACTGCACTACATCTCTACATGAAAATGGCAATCTGCACTGTGTTGCATGGTACTGTCATTGTGAATAACATCTATCAACTCTGAGCTAAGGGCTTCCAACTGGAAAAATGTTGGAAGTACATCGAAAAATCCATGTACTCCCTCCGTCCCAAAATAAGTGACGTGGGTTTGTCTAGATTCGGATGTATCTAGACACGTTTTAGTATATAGGTACAACTGAATCTAGACAAACTCAAGTCACTTATTTTGGAACGGAGGGAGTATATCTTGTGAGTGGAGCTAATTACAACATTGGGTGTAATTGGTATCTTCGCTTAATATTATACTCGTTGTCAAAAAATAAATACAACACTGGGCTGTAACTTGACGGAAATACTTTTTTAGCTCATATGTTATTCGGTTTCTAAAGCCTGTTACAACCTATAGGGTTAAGCAGTATACATTGGCTTATCCCACATACACATAACAGCAAAGTTGCAGGCGACGACTCTATTCCAGAAAGCAACAGAACGTCTCACAGCAAAAAATCAATAAGATTTTTTCAAATTGACTATAGGCTGCAGGTATTATTTGCAATCTATATTGGTTAGTTCTGCAACGACAAGAGCACAAAGAGAATACTGAAATAAACTCTTAAAGCGATGAAGAGTGCAATTGTCACCTTCAGAGAGATCTCAACTTCATCCAGCTTATCTAGTATCAAATCTCCAAGAAGTTGCACCTGAAAGATTTGATGTATATGCATTAAAGGTTCAAACAACATTTTAAAGTACAAAGAGCTAATCATAGTATATATCATATGTGACAACAAAACAGGAGTATCTTAGTTTGTAGAGAAATAGAAACTTTAGTCCAAGTATCTTGTTACAAGAAATAGGTCATTAGCACCAAAATTCATCCCCAGTCATAAATTCTCACCCACTTGAATCTCAGAAGGCAGCATACAGCTACCCATCCATGATAGAAGAAACATGTACTAACTTGTGTTTTCATTGCTGAAAATCATCGTAGCACTCATAGTTTTACCTCAAACATCGCCAGAGTTCGCTACTGCATAATGGCTAAAACTAAGAACAAGAGAGGGGTAGCAGACAGTGAACTTGTAAGCATAATTGTCCCATCCGAATTCTAAAATGCAAAAACTGTAAATAATGTTTTTTCTTGAATAGATATAAGATTGATCATTGTTGTGATTGCTAAATGATAGGTATACACTTGTGACAGTTACAAGTAAACGTTTTTTAAGCAACGGGATGGGAGCATTCACAAAAGAAATGCTACTATACAGTTCTGCCTATTTAGATACAGTTGTATGTCATAGCTGCAGCTGCAGGGCTTTACTAACAAGAAAATGCACAGTTTTCAGTGTTTCGAGGTGCCACCAAAGTGAAATATGAAACTGAAGATATACCAAAGCACCAGTTATTAGAAAGGAGCTCTGGCAATCATAAGATGCATAAGCTTCCCGAATCAAACTCAGGTCTAGCACACATAAATCCATATTGGCGGGTACGACAGCATCAGGAGATCCACTTCCCAAGATAAGGTTAGCAGGGTAAGCCATCAAATGAACCAAGCAATCTGATGCATCTCAGAAGATTTCATCCTCACAGGTTACATTTTAGTCACTTCAAGATAAACCAACCAATGTGTCTCTAATGCATCAGCCATTTATAACAACTATCAAAGGCCCAAAATTTGCTTCCCTTGGGCTGCCCAGCTGCAGAGTTCCCGCTCACCTACCTAGGGATCCCTCTCACTCTGCGCAAGCCAACATCAGCACAGATGCAGCCCCTGATAGACAGAATGGCTGGCAAACTACCCACCTGGAAGGCACGACTAATGCAAAAGCCAGGGAGATTGGCGCTGGTGCAGTCGGTCCTTGGAGCTACCACAATCCACCAACTACTCGTCCTCGCGCCACTGAAGAAATCCATCAAGGCCATGGAACGTATCGAGAGAGGATTCCTTTGGGAAGGCCGAGAATCGGCCAAAGGGGGAAGCTGCCATGTTAACTGACAACGCGTATGCAGGCCTACTTCGCTTGGAGGGCTGGGCGTGCGAGACCTGACCACCACTAGAACCGCGTTGCGCCTACGTTGGCAATGGCTCAGCAGAATGGATCCCACCAGGACATGGAGTGGCCTAGACCTACAGCTTAGAGAGGAGGAATGCGGCCTATTTTTTGCCTCCACATACATGGAGCTGGGAGACGGTCTATCGGCGCGCTTCTGGGAGGACAAATGGATCCAGGGCAGATCCATTAGCAAGATCGCCCCCCAGCTATATGACTGCATCCCCAATCGGCAGCACAGGACACGGACGGTGGCTGATGGACTCGCAAACAACAGCTGGGCACAAGACATACAAGGCATCCTCGAAATTCAGGAGGTGGGTCAATATCTACACATTTGGCAGACTGTTGCGCCCACAATTCTCATCTCGGAGCCCGACCGATTGGTCTGGAAGTGGACAGCGGATGGCGCTTACACCGCAAAATCAGCGTATCTTGCCTCCTTTCATGGATCAACAAGCTCCAAGTCCTGGCAGCTCATCTAGAAATCTTGGGCGCCCAACCGCATCAAGTTCTTCCACTAGCTCGCTGACATGGACCGGTGCTGGACTGCAGAAAAGCTGGAGCGGCAGCACCTCCAACACCACCCCAGGTGCCTTCTCTGCGACCAAGCCCAGGAGACCATGCTCCACCTGACCATGCTCCACCTGACCATCACTTGCCCAGCACACAGTTATCATATTGACACAGGAGATGGCATAAAGAATGTGCCCTTTCCATCCTGTGGTAGTTGTTCTTGACCTTATCTCTCACGCTCTCAATGACCTCAGGATTCAATGGCAGCTGCTTCAAACCTGCCCGTTGATTCCTTACCTGCCATTGCTTATTAGTCTCAGGATGCTCCACCCTATCTATACCCTCACAGGCAATGACATTCAGCGCAGCACACCCAAACATGTTCTGCTCAATCAGCATCCTATTGGGGATATACTTTTCGGGTATCCTCAACGTACCTCACTGACCAGGATGGCCCACTTCGGGTTAGAGCTTTGCTTCACGGGCGGCCCAGTCAGAGAGAAGAACGGAGTCCAATCCGGCTACGGGAAGGCCCAGAAGACTTACTGACATAGGCCCATAATGTTACTTGTAGTTTAAGATATACTCTGTAATCTCAACTCGCACAGGAGAATGTAACTCATATTCCGGCTCTGCCATGTTACTGGATTGCTAGCAGGAGTAGGATCCATCCAAAGTCGGTGGATTCGAACCTGGGTAAACTTGTGTGCTCACCGTCCCGGAATACTGTACGAACTCATACCCCTCTCTTCCACACGCCTCGAGGATGCCCTCATGGCGTACTTGTCATCAATCCAACGACAGTTGGTGCCCACCATGGGGCAAGTGAGCTTCGGATCTGCGTTCCGAGCAGAATCTGCAAGAATCGGAATCGGCAAGACTATCGTCGTTGGTCGCATCTTCTACGCCAATGACGTCCCGCTAATCGTTCTCGACGAGACTTGGATTCCGGCCAAGGAGGCCGTGACCACCTACACCATCGTGTCTTTCGGTGAGATCGATGTTTACATCGGTTTTGCTGAACCTGCCCACCCACCCCAGCGGTGATGATAGAGGCAGAAGAAATTTCTGGGTCCCCTTTGTCAGCGGAGGCGGCAAAGTTCCGGATCTCAGAAAACCCTAATCCCACCCAGCCCGCACCAGTTGCGGAGATAGTGGAGAAAGCTGAACCTAAGGCAGATCTCGCAGCACAAGTCGAATCTAGAGCAGATCTCCCTAGCGAGGTCGAATCCTAGATCGATCCACCTGCGGAGGCCAAAATCCAGGGAGAGCAAGAAGATAACTCTGGTTCCGGCTCTGCTGACGCGGGACAGACAGGCCTTTCCTGAGATACACGTTGAGGCGCATGATGTTGCAAGACGCAAGTGTGGATGAAATTCTCGAGACCATCAGGCGTTTCGAGGAGGCCGACCACGAAAGCCGCAACTATCTCAGGAGGCACGCGTCGCACTTTGTCGGATATGTTGGATCCGGATCCGGCTCTGCCGATGCTGGAGACAACGAAGACTCTGTCCTGGAGGCTATCGGAACAAGCGTCGAACTACCGGCATCCTCGGATGACTCCATGATGTCGGCAGATTTCCGGAAGTTCTCCGCGGAATATGAAGAGGAGCTTAACTCCACAGTTGCTGCAGAAGGAGAAGACATGGACGAAGGATCCAGAGAAAACTCTCCCAAAGCGCAGGACAACATGGAACTCGGAGATGATCCCGAGAACCAAATGGCCGAAAGTACCGATCAAAGTTTGACTCCGGGAAACGGGCCCAAAGCCGTCTTTGCTACCGGCACTACCAAGAAGGCAAAGAATAAGAACAAGAAGAACAAGACCCCGGCAAAAGATCTTCCGATAGAGGAAGTGATTGCCGAGGAATACGAAGAAGACTCAGATGGAGCACTTATCCTCGACGAGCCAAAAGAAGAATCGGTGGATGGACACGTGATCACTGAAGGTGCGCGTAAACTCATTGATGCTGCATTAACCACACCTATCCCTACAACTGCAGAACTTACTGCCGAAGAACTGGATGAAAGGGCTCAGGCTCTAGAAGCGCGTCGTCAAGTACTCCTGGATGAAGCCAAAAACATCGAGGAGGAGAAGAAACGCATGGCAACTGCGGAGAAGTACATCTCTCGGCAACATCAGAAGACCCGGAAACGTCACACACGTGACGATCAATTCCCGGAAGTGCACAAGGTCTTTTTTGAAGGAGACCCAGGGATGCCTCGTCTTGACAGCAAAGGAGATCTGGTGTATCCAACACCAGTATAGAACACTGTTGCAGCTCGAGATATCCTATCGAACAATCCAGGCCTAGAATAGGTTCGACTGGGCATTAAGCTACTCACCAAGGGTCTGGAACAGCAAAGGGCCGTGAAGTCTGGAAGCAGAAAACTGGTCTCGAAATCCGACCAATGTCGCACGGACACGGCCTGGAATGATATAAGGCCTCAGCGTGTTCCGGAATAGCATTACCGTTCCGACCGCGGGAAAGACAACTACTCAAGAACCGGATCTTCAGGACAACATCACAGACCTGCACGTGACTTGCACAATGTCGCTCTAGCTACTGAGCAAGAAGCAATTGTTGCATTGTATCCGAGAAACCCTTCCCGACGAGAGTCGAACGATCGTAGGGGAGAAGATAAAGAGAAACATCGGGAGGAGGACCGTCAAAGGATGCCACCTCCTAGACCTACAAACCGTCCAGCTGAGCCCCACCATGGTGGGAGTGACGGACGAAGGAACGACGGAAACCATGCCGAGACAAGCCGGCAGGGGGCTCGTCGCAATGAAGACCCTCCCTAGAACCGGAATAATGATGCTTCGGACGGAGGCCGGCGATCAGCCGGAAACAACCCAGCTGCCACACCCTCTCCACCAAGCAGCCATCACAACGACTCTCAAGGAGGCCAAGAAGGGCGTCGTGGCGGAGGAGGTGGTGGTAGAAGCCAAAGTCCGGCTCCAAGGCACCGCAGCCATAGCCGTCACTCAGGACGACGATCTTTGTCTCCAAGTGATGCGCGACACCGGATTAACTCCAACATAGAGGCGCGACACTATGAAAATGATGATATATACGTGTTCCAAAGTGCTTCGGACCACGCATAAGAGCAACAAAATTCCCGGAAGGATTTTCTATTTCAAGACACATTCAGGCCTACGACGGTATAGCACGGCCAGACACTTGGCTCTAGGATTTTTTCCAGGCTTGCTGCATCGCCAAAGGCGGAAACAGCCTGGTCACAACCTGATATTTCCCACTAATGTTGCGGAAGACGGCACGATCATGGCTCAATGAACTTCTAGAGAACACCATCCACAACTGGTATGACATGCAAAGTGCATTATTTCGGAATTTTAAAGGCACGTACCGGAGGCCCTGTATGGTAGGAGACCTATAGCGTTGCACCCAGAAAGCCGGAGAAACTTGCCGAGATTATCTCGGATGATGGATCGATACCAAGAACTCCTGTGAGGGAGTAAATGATCAAACTGCGATTGAAGCTTTCATTGCAGGTCTCCCAATTGGTCTACTACGTCATCGCTTGAAGTGTGACAAGGTCACTGATTTGGGAGAGATGATAGAAACAGCGAGCAAGTATGCAGACGCTGACGACGATGCAGAGGGATTACTGAATGCCCTAGCTGTGCCATAGTCGGCAAAACAACCAAAGCAGCAAGCTCAGAAGCGCAAGAACACCTCGGAAGAAAAACCTAACGCGGAAATGGCAGTGGTTACTGCTACTTTCGGGTCTGGAGGATGAGGAGGATGTGGCGGTGGCCGCGGACGTGGTCGTGGGACATCAAGAGTTCAAGGTAGAGGAGACCAGCAGCCTGGCAAAACCTACTCTTGGGCCGACATAGCCAATAACCCATGTGTGCATCACCTCGACGCCAATGGGGGCTCGTCTCACACAAACGTCGAGTGTCGTTTCAATGACGACATTAAGAAAGATGACACCGCTGGCTACAGGGCTAAGCGGAAGAAGGGAAAGAAGAATCCTGAAAAGGACAAAGAGACCAAGGAAGATTTCGACATGGAGGAAGCTGATGCTTCAAATCCCAAGTTGGAGGGGAAGAAAACCTTTCCCACAAAGAAAGACACCTATGTCACCTTCCTCGGATCTCAACCAGCTAAGGTCAAGAAAGCAGTTCTACATGAGCTCAACGCGATAGTTTCGGCTATCCCTCAATACTTGGACTGGTTGGAAGTTGCAATTACCTTTGATCGTGCTGATCATCCGCCTAATTTGCACAGGCGAGGAAAATACGCCTTAGTCGTCAATCCACTTATTGACGGCAATGGTTTCTCCAAGACCCTCATGGACGGTGGTAGCAACATCAACATTTTGTATGTCGAAACGCTACACCGGATGCAAATCTCGGAGACCCAGCTGAATCACAGCTCCGTGATCTTTCATGAAGTTGTCCCAGGAAGACAAGCAAATTCCCTGGGAGAGATCACTTTGGATGTTACCTTTGGAACTCCAAAGAACTACCGGACGGAAGCACTTTCCTTCGAAGTGGTCCCATTCAAGAGCACGTACCACGCTATATTTGGACGTCCGGCTTACTGGGCTTTTATGGCTCGTCCGTGTTACATTTACAATATGATGAAAATTCCAGGTGCCAACGGCGTGATCACCATCAGGAGAGACCCAAAGAAAGCGCGAGAGTGCGAGGATAGAAATGCCGCCTTTGCTGAAGCCGTGTTGCATGCCCAGGAGTACCAGGAGATCAAGAAGACCATCGATCTGTCCGAGATGCCCGCAATGAAGAAGGAGGTGACAAAGCCGAATCCGGAGTTCAAGGCATCGGAATAGACGAAGAAGATGCCGTTGAAGGATGATGACCCCTCCAAGGTGACCTAGATAGGCGTAGGCCTAGATAGCGCATAGGAAAGCACTCGTCAAGTTCCTCCAAGCAAATCAAGATATCTTCGCATGACAGCCATCTGACATGACAGGAGTACCTAGGGAACTTGCCGAGCACTCTCTAAATGTAAACCCAAACGCTAAACCCGTCAAACAGTCACTACGATGTTTTGGCGATGTAAATCGTAAGGCAATAGCTAAGAAACTAGCCCATCTCGAGTTAGCCAGATTCATAGAAGAGGTCATCCATACTGATTGGTCGGCCAACCCTATAATAGTCCCTAAAAAGGACACCACCGATTTAAGGATGTGTGTTGATTATACTGCCTTGAACAAGGCTTGTCCCAAAGATCCATTCGCTCTGCCTAGGATTGATCAAGTTATCGATTCTACGGCGGGCTCGGAACTCCTCTGTTTTCTCGACGCATATTCCGGTTATCACCAAATTCGGATGAAGGAATCAAATAAAATCAAAACTTCATTCATAACCCCCTCTAGAACCTTCTGTTTTGTTACGATGCCTTTTGGGCTGAAGAACGCAGGAGCTACGTACCAGCGCACTATGCAGCATTGCCTCCATGATGAAATCGGACGCAACATAAATACATATGTGGATGATATTGCGGTGATGTCCAAAAAGAAGGAAACATTAATTTCCGACTTGGAGGAGACGTTCGCCAATCTATGAAAATACAACATAATGCTCAATCTGAAGAAGTGTTTCTTTGGAATCCTAGTTGGAAAATTGTTAGGTTTCATTGTGTCTCAGAGAGGCATAGAGGTGAACCGATACAAGATTAAGGCTATACTCAATATTTCTAGGCCAACTCGCCTGAAGGACGTTCAAAGACTCACTGGTTGCATTTCTGCGATCGATCGGTTTATGGCCGGCTCGGAGAAAGAGCCGCACCACTTTACAAGCTCTTGAAAAAGACCAAAAAATTCGTTTGGACTGATGAAGCTGAAGCTGCACTACAAGACTTGAAAGAAGTACTCTCATCTGCTCCTATCCTTGCAGCACCGGAACCAAGGGAACCGATGTTTCTCTATCTCGCTGCGACAAACAGGGTCGTCAGTGTCGTCATGGTAGTGAAGAGACCGGAGGAAAATCAGGAACACTTGGTGTAGCGTCCGACTTACTATCTCAGAGAGGTCCTAACTGAATCAAAACAACGGTATCCGCACTATCAAAAGTTGGCTTATGGTGTGTTCTTTGCATCTCGTAAGTTACAACACTACTTTCAGGAACATCCAATTACCGTGGTGAGCACAGCTCCCATGAGAGATATAATCAACAACAGCGAGGCTACGGGACGCATCACAAAATGGGGCATAGAGCTTTCAGCTTTCGATATTGAATATAAACCTCGGACATCAATCAAATCCCAAATCCTTGCTGACTTTGTTGCTGATTGGACAGAGACAAAGAAGAATATGATCCTCCCTGAGTTGGAATATTGGACCCTATATTTTGATGGGTCTAAGGCTCGCGGGGGCTCGGGGGCTGGCGTGGTGCTCAAATCACCCCAAGGAGATAAACTTCTATACGTGTTGCAGATCCACTTCACAGCAACAAATAACATTGCCGAGTATGAAGCACTATTGCATGGAATCTAGATTGCTAAGGATATCGGCATCCGACGATTGATGTGTTACGGAGATTCGGATCTTGTTGCTCAACAAGTGTCGGATATTTGTAATGCAAATAAACACATGGCAGCATACAAAGCTGTCGTGGATGATTTATCTAAATCGTTCGAAGGGTTTGAGGTTCAACACATCCCTCGAGCAGAAAATGAGGAAGAAGATGCATTATCTCGAATAGGCTCTGCTCGGAAAGAGGTCCCAAATGGCGCTTTTTAGAGCACCTCAAAGTTCCCTCCATAAAGGGAGTAGACAAGGAATATCCGACCAAATCTGACTCACCTTTAGTAGCAGTTATGGCTGTAATTCCCAGCTGGATTCAACCCTACCTTGTTTTCTTGGTAGATGGCAAATTACCCAAAGACGAAGTTCTGAGCCGACAGATCGTCCGATGAGAAAAATCCTACACTATAATTAATGGTGAGCTCTATAAGCGGAGTGTATCTGGGGTTTTTCAGTGCCGAGTATCTCCGGAAGAAGGAGTGGAAATCTTAAGGGAGATCCACGAAGGCGAGTGTGGTCACCATGTTGCAGCCAAATCTTTAGTGGCAAAAGCTTTTCGACACGGTTTTTTCTGGCTTACAGCCAAGGCAGATGCCGAACGGCTGGTCAAGACGTGCAAGGGCTGCCAAAAATACGCCAAACAAGCTCATGTTCCGGCTGATCAGTTGCGAAAAATACCTATAACATGGCCTTTTGCGGTCTGGGGGCTTGACATGGTAGGACCGTTCAAACGGGATCCAAGTGGATTTACTCACCTCTTGGTGATGGTGGATAAATTTACCAAATGGATTAAGGCTAAACCTGTCACTAGTTGTGATGGAGCAACAGCTAGAAGATTTGTCGAGGATGTTATAATCCGGTATGGTTATCCACATAGCATTATCATGGACAATGGGAGTAATTTCTCTATGGGAGAGCTTGCTGAATTCTGCAATGAACAAAGTATCCGGCTTAACATTGTGTCAGTCGCATATCCGCAGGCTAATGGATAGGTCGAAAGGGCAAATGGTTTAATTTTACAAGTCCTAAAACAAAGACTCGAAGCACCACTTAGACGTGCTGCGGGGGCTTGGGCAGAGGAATTACCCTTTGTAATATGGAGCTTGCGAACAACTTCGAACAGGTCAACGGGATACACACCTTTATTCTTGGTCTATGGTGCTGAAGCAGTTCTTCCTAATGATTTAATTCATAATTCTCCTAGAGTTGCCACGTATATTGAAGAGGATGCCGAGATTTCTCGACAAAATGATCTCGACTTAGTCGAAGAAGTTTGCGTCGTTACCGAAATGAGATCGACAGCCTATCAACAGAAGTTACGCAAGTATCATAGCCAAAGAGTCAGAAACCGGTCTTTCAATAAAGATGATTTGGTTCTCCGGCTTGTGCAACAAAGAAAGCACAAACTTTCCCCAGTATGGGAAGGGCCTTTTTTGGTTAGTCGAGTAATGCACAATGGTTCATACTACCTAACTAATATGCGGCCAATCAAGGAAAGACCTGCTACTAAGAAGAGAAAGAGAGCTGGAGGCAGTACAAATCCGGAAGAATTAGACAGGTCATGGAATATTACTCAGCTACGTCCCTTTTATTCTTAGTTTATCTTTCTTTGTAATCATATATGTGTACATGTTCAGTGAGAAATAAAAGTAGTGGTTGCCTCAAAAAAAATCTGAGAAGTTGTTACCATCTTATTTCCGAATGATCATGTCATAGTCAAAAATCTCAGAATACTTGAAAGTACTTTATGCTCATGTTTGTTCTGGTTTAGATTTTTGATTCTAAAAATGCTACCTTCGGGTATAAGTCTAAATTTTCGAGTCTATGATTTGGTTATTTGTCTGATTGCTGGATGCGGGCATTTTTCGAGTAGTGAATTGTTGGTACTGGAAGCCGGCTTTGTTTCCGAGTTTAAACTGGTTTAGCAATTGAGCTCCGTTGCTCGACAAAGTTTCCGTGCTAAAGGTTTGCCGGCTCACGAAAGGGACGAGGAGGAAAGCAAGATAAACGATAAGTATAGACAAAACACACAAGTGCTTATGCAAACATTTCAGGCACATAAACGTTTTAAGCCAAAAGTGTTAAATAGATATAAAAACTTGGCACTAGCAAAAGCATCACACTACTTATTTACATATCCATAATGTTTTTCAGAATAACACATTTGTTCTGATGATATATGATGCATGAGGAGAGGTAGGAGCTGCCGGCTCGCTAGATACATCAGCCACACCTTGATAACGATCCGAGATGTTCAAATCCGATGCGGTTTGATCATCATCAGAAACTTCAGCCATTTCTTCGGAAGGCGGGGGCAACGTTTCCATGCGGGTGAAGAAGGGAGTATCGTAGCTGGTCAGGTCAGCTACGTGACACCCATATCTGGCGTAGGAGTCCATGATGTCCTTGATGTTTTGCTCCTGTACGTCTTCGTCCATAGTAGAATATCCTATGGTCACTTGCCAGATCTCCATGCTTTCATGGTGGGTCATGACCATTGTGAGAGCGTTATGCGCTGCGGATCGCGGGGTAGGACATGTTCTAGTCCTGAACAAGCTGTGACATCTCCTTTGCCTTGTCCCGCACCTGAAAATTGGACATGCTATGCATATCTAGAACCTTGAGAGCTCCGCCAATATCCTCGATAGATTGGCGGAAGTCATGAAGAAGATCGCCGACTTGTGTAAGCCGGCTGGTGCGAGACTCGAAAGAGGTGGAGTCCATTAAGTTCAGAGGACTTATGCATATAATGCAAAACGGTTAAAGAAATTCGACGTCAGAGTCGAAGAATGTAGACAAGTCAGAAAGATGGAAACATACCAAAGATGACATCGTCGACTTTGGTTTTCTCCTCACGAAGACTCTAGAGTTCAGCCCGGAGTGCCTCAGAAATATCCCTCTCTCTGAACAAGTCATTGGTGAGATCCGAGATTTTCTTCTCGTGGAGTGCAATCTTGCGATCACGCTCCAGGGTGGACATGGAGGAGGATTCGAGAACTTGAGCAATGCTCTTCTCATGATCCGCCTTGAGCTGGTCTAGCTCTTGGCGGAGATCTTTGTTTTCCACCACCAAGGTCTTCAGATTCTCGGCCTCTTCAATCATAGCGCAGGACTGCTTTACCAGTGCTGTAAGTCAAAAGAACAACATTTCAACAAAATATTCGACTATGAAAATGCAAGACAAGGTTTGAGTCTCGGAATATTTACCTTCGGCCTCATCCTTGGAAACTTTTAGTTCGGCATTTTCAAGTCGGAGAGCTTTGATCTCTCTCCGCTTATTGCAGATATTCTTCAACAATTCCTGGTTATATGAATTAACTTTCTGTAAATCAGAATACTTAGAGTCAGAAGTCTATTAAAGACTTGGGCTAATATTGCAGCTAATATCAGCACGAGCCTTGGGGGCTACACTAGTTCATTCTTGTCATCCTAAGGAAGCATAAATTTGTAGGGGTTCCGCGCATGAAAACAATAAAATTTTACCCTACGCCCCTGAACCCCTGAAGCTACCAGGACCTATCTATTAATGTCTGATAGCAGGAGGGATTTTTGCGAACTTACCCTTGAAGACCGAAAAGCATTGTCAACGCTCAGGAGAGCGTGGTTGATGTAGACGAGCCGAAGCCAACCTCAAGGTCGTGATGAAGTCCTTGCGCTCCTTCTGGCTCCAACGACTTGAGTGCCTCAAGTGTGACACCTCGTGGGAGTTACACACGTCCGGTGCCTGACGATGACTCCCGCTTCCCCGATCCAGAAGCAGTTGCGGAAGTAGAGCTCTCGGATCCGAATCCCGCAGCGTGACGGTTCTCCGCAGTGAAGATGTCTCTCGTTCGCGCAGTCAAGACTTGGGACCACGGTCACGAGAGAGAGAGAGGGGGAGAGAGAAAATATCAATTAGAGGTCCTCCCAAAAGTGGGGAGACCTTTATTGATTATTGGTTGTATTTTTCTAGGCCAAATACCCCACTTTATATAGGGGGAGGGGAGGTACTACCTTCCCTCAAGTCCCGGGGTGGGACTAAAGGAGAGGAGGAGGTGGGGAGGTGGCCGCCGGCCACTAGTGGGCCCCATGGGGGGGCTAGGCCCAGCCGGCCTCCCCCTTGGCCCCTTCTCCCTCTCTCCTTTCCCCTAATGGGCCCTCTCCCTCCGGAATTGGCCCATTAAGCCTTTTGACCTTTTAATTGATTTTATCTTTATTAAATAATTATGAATAGATGATTAAATCAATATTTAACATTCATTCACATATCATTTAATCTCTGTGGCCATGGAACACCTTCCACCTCCACTTCGGACATCCTCCGAACTTACCGAAACCCTTCCGGTTTTCTCCCTTCTTTTCTTCGGCGATTCTACCAATCCCATAAACACTCTCTAAGCATCATCAAGCCCTTAAGCATGATACCCTACGGTTTGGGAACACTCCAGACATGGTCGGGATACTCCCGCACCAATGATCGACAGAGGGACCTGGATGGCCATGTGACCCCTGTGCGTTTCACGAAGATCTTTTGTCGTTTGAACCGGGATAGTCGTGTCTTATTCCCTTTGTCATTCGATACTTGCATTGCCCGAGATCTGATCAATGACATCACCATGTCAGGTTCAATCTCGTTACTGAACAATGCTACTTAACTCGTCCCGACAAGTGATATCCCCGTGATCTAATCACACGTTGCGCAGCTATTGGATATAACTTCTCCGAGTGGGCCCTTGAGTATCTTTCCGTCAGATGGACGGACAAATCCCGCTCTTAACATATATCGCCTCTACGGTTTCCTCCGAATACCTAAACACACCTTTATAACCACCGTTTTACTAGATGGCGTTTGATGCTATCTAAGCACTCTCGGGAGACAGTGATTGATATAGCCTCACGGTCTAAGGAATAGTCTACGAGGATCCATTTCTAATCATCGTAACTTGAACTTCGTGACATGATCGGGTCATGATGTTTAGGTTGGGTATTGGTTCATCATCTCATTCTCCGAATGAGATGACCTCATTTCCAACTGGCATAAATGCCACATGATCAAGAAACATGATCATCTGTTGACCAATGAACCAGTGACTAGAGTTTCACTAGGAACCCCTGGTTGTTTGTATATCACACGTGTATTGATGTTTGCACTCAACATAGTTATAGCATGATATAAAAGTTAATCATAAACTATATGAAATATGATAATAGTCCTTACTACTATTTGTCTCTAGGGCATATTTCCAACAGTCTCCCACTTGCACTAGAGTACAAATACACTAGCTACATTTGTTCTCAATCATTGGCACCAAGTATCCGATACCCTGAACATGCTTGCTCATGGAAGAGGTTGAGTCTTGGGTCTGTACTTTACAGTCCCAAATCCTTTGCAACTTACTAATGTCACCTTGATTGACATTAACACTCTATCATCACATGATAGCATCTGTGTGTATGCATTGTCGCCATGGCAGCAGAATGAGGCCTGATTCCAGGAGCCTACAGTGACGTTAGATCAACCTCGAGGGCTTTCTCATGGGCACTGTGCCCTGGGACACATCATTCTACGTTAAAAGCGAACTAGCCCCGCCATAACATTATACAACACTTTAGATGGTACCCTTATCTATTATTATAAATGTATTCATCGAAACACTAGTGCACTCTGTGCAACTTTTGATGTTTTGTTCACCTTGCTTCCTACTTGACTTCAGTTGGTACCTACAGGAGTTTCCAACATATTCCCTTATAACATAACTCTTTATGCTTTAAGATATGTTATCCTTTATGGATTTGGAAAACATATCCATAGTTCTCTACTAGACACTGCGGACAAACTTAGCTCAAGCGTTCTGTGATTCGAACTTAATCACTTTTAAACGTTCTTTATTTGGATTACATATTATGCCAAGTTATCATCATGGTTTCTAAGATAGAACCTATGTCTCAACATAACGAATGACGATCATCCTTTTCGTTCTTTCAACCATTGATGTTAAACTTAGTGCTATTCCTAATTTGAGTTGTTAAGGACCAGTTCCTTAATTAACTTCTATTCTGAAACACTTTTCAGAATTCCTTAAGGAATACAACATAATATCATAATACACCTATTATCAACTTCTACATCTTATGAATCATTATTCGTAAGTATTTGTGCCTTTCATTCTTAACATACTTAAGAATTACTCCTATAAGCTCCCACTCAAAATATGTTCCTACATATTTGAATTTGAGCCTTACATTGCTCCCACTTAAAAATATGTCAACCACATATTGTTTCAGGAAGACTTTCATAGCTCCCACTCAATTTTATGCAAATTGCATATCTCCTTTACTATTTTGAATAACTTCAAAATCCTTTGATCAAATATCAAACTTGGAGATTTACTATGAGATACTAGTACTTTACTAGTTTTAAATCCACTAGACATTTAGCACATTTGAATCAAATTCATTTGAATTTGTCCAATACCTGACAAATTGTGCTTTTGTCATTCACCCCCTTTTCCTACTATGGCTTTGCAGTCATTTGGGAAAATTCAAGTAACTCCTTTTACTTGTGAGATTCAGCAACGAATTGCTTTCTACTCTCAAGGGAAGTTTGCTTCTAGGATTTCTCATAGTTTACCATCATTTCCTTAGTAGTTCGTAGGTATGTCATATTCCAAAAATCATGACAAACGATTCACAAATGTCTCCATACAAGATATGGATTTACATTTTGAATCCTACTTCATGTAGTGAAAAACAATAGTGGAGGAAAAACACAATGATCAAAATCATTGATTCTTTCCTTCCATGAAGAGAATCGTTCAGGAACGCTGTCCGTTGCGCTTCTCAACACTCTGATGCAAGTTTTTGAATCCTCATCGTGTTTTACACTATTTTCCATTTGCTCATAATTGAGAAACATCACTAGAGGTGAGCTTTCTCAAGAATGCACCAAAATCCAAGCAATACAAGTTTTGCTTTCCTTTTGGTTTAGCTATGGATTTCGTATTCAAAGTTTCCAATGAATACGCTACAAGGACTTATTCGCTATTGTTTTGGTTATATCGAATAACCCCAAAACTTTCACGAATTCAAATGGTTTACTAATTCTAATTGAGTGCTAACTATTTCTAACTAATGGTCTCTACATATACTCTACAACGATTTATTTGGTGCCTTCTATTCAACCCCTTTTGATATCTAATATCACATTGTGATGCTTTTCATTTTGATGTTTCAAAACACTTTGCATTCCACAATTTCTTTTATGCCATTCTTATAAAGTCGAACTTCATTACTATTGATCAAATCATAGCAATTGGATTCTCTTTTATATTTATACCCTTTGTTGATGAAACACTTTGATCAAATCAAATAGTTTCATATTCATGTTTCCTTTGGTAAACTTACTTTACACATTTAAACAATTATTTAATGATAGTTACCATTTTCCCAATACATCGGATATGTATATACTTTTAACAATTCATTAAACACTTTGTATTCAAGAAATACACGGTGTTCAAGTTATTTTGCCGAACTTAGGCATGATTTATATGTGAAAAGAAATCAAATGACTTTCACATATTATCATTATAACTTTGAATTTAAACAATGGTTTCATTCATTCATTAATGAACATTTCATTAAATTGGGTATTTTAAACAAGGCATTTTGATGTTTTATAAATGTTCATACATTATCAATTAGTTTCAAACAATAAGGATAATTCACAAGTAATCAAACAAGGTATGAACATGAATAGAAATCATTCATAAAAGTAGAACAACTGTTTGTTACAAACTTATATGAATAACCGTCTCACGAAGTGTGAGACACACTAAAGAAGTTCAAATCTCTCGATTACATTAATCATCCTAAAGCACAAACTAAATGATAAATGTCGAGGGAGTGTGTCGTCGACCATCATCATCATGCTCGCCATCAACACGCAACGTCACCTCCTCTCTAGCAAGCACCTCTATGCAGAAGGACCTGTTTTCAGTAAAACAGAACAAGTATCAGATATACTTAACACTGCAATGTGTTTGCAAGATTATAACATTTATAAAACTGTATATCAAATATATACCTTGGTCATCGATGACCTCTCCGGCGATTGGTTCAACCTTTACGTTCCGGAAACGTAATATGAACTCATGGAAGTCCAATGCTTCTGTATCACCACTCATGATGCTACTCCGGACATGTCCTCTGTAGCTGGGAGGCAATGACCGAAGCAGTACATCTATTGCAAATGGATCAGCCATCCAGTAATCCACGAAGTGAACCAGTCTCGTGTGTGCATCAAACATGCGCTCCAAGTGACTCTTCAGACATGTATGCTCCTCCATCTGTATGGAAAGGAACTCTCCAAGCAACTCGTGCTTCCACATGCGCACATGGCCTATGAACTCTGCTCTCAGCTGATCCACCATCGAATATGGGTCAAGATCACCCATGAGCGGATGTAGTTCATCCACCATCCCGTAACGCATTATTATCTGAATGTAAGTGGACATCTCTTGGCGATAGTAGCGGTCTGCCAGCTCTTGTGGGGTCTCATAGTAGTCTGGCTCAGTCAAATCCATCGTGCGGCGTATGTAGTCTACCACATGATTCCTAGTAAGGAGATCATCTAGGCGCACAAGCCAACTAGGGAAGTTGGATCCATCAAGTCTAAGTTTCTCACCTTTTACCCAATCCTTAATCTCAAAGTAAGCTTCACGGTGAGCCATCTACATTTATAATTGCAAAAGGAATTTAGACTAAGTTTATAATGAAATGAGTTAATAATAACTCCACTCAGAAACACCTATCCCCAAAGAGGGTTCCTAGTGATAACACGACCCCTATCAGCCACATCTCCCCCGATCATCACGGCCATCAATGTGGGTTCAAGGGTGGACGCTAAACGTCGGTCACATCATTCATGCGACTCGTGCTCGATCTTTCGACCATCCGCGTTCCGAGGCCATGTCTGTACATGCTAGGCTCGCCAACTCAACCTTAGTGTTTTCGCTGTGCAACATGGCTTACACCCACTGTATGTGAACGTAGATATGTCTGACACCCGATCATCACGGCCTGCCTTATACCGAAGAACTTTCTTGGTGGTGCACACTAAGGGGGAACACAATCGTTGGTTATTTTAACAGGGATCATCTTATTAGGCTACCGTCGAGTATCTAATACTAGCACACAATAAGACATACAAACAATAACATTGAATGTAAATGCTATGTGATATGGTCCTTCACGTCGTGATCTCCATCCGCCGTCACCGGGTTCCGGCGCCGTAGACACCAGGGTACCGGTGTCATTCCAGCGTGGTAGTTTGTCATTACCGTGACTATCTACTACTATGCAACAAAAGGTAATCACTTTACCTTTGCCACAACCATATCACAAAGCAACGCCCCCTGCAAAACAAAGTTAGACGCCTCTACTTTATCTTTGCATGTTTTACGTGGCTGAATGGGGTTTCGTACAAGAACCATTCTTACCTACGAACTTTCAGCACAACGCTGATCAAGTAGTTGTCTATACTACACCCCTTTCGGGGCCCTCCATTGCAAATGGTATACCAACTAATGCGAGAGAGACAGACACCCCCCTAAGCCACTTTATACGGTACAAGCCGTATGTCAAGCGTGGACCAGTCATGAATGAGCAGCGTAAAGTTGGTTGGGGGCCGCTTCATCAAGCATTACTGCGGTATACACAAGTACACGTGGGAGGGTAACAACTAAAAGATCAACGCCCACACGCTACATCTCGTGTGTTCTACCCGTACTAGCATTACTACGCATAGATCTAGCTCTGATACCACTGTAGGGGTTCCGCGCATGAAAACAATAAAATTTTACCCTACGCCCCTGAATCCCTGAGCTACCAGGACCTATATATTAGTAATACAGTAACGGGAGGGGCTTTTCGCGAACTTACCCTCGAAGACCAAAAAGCGTTGTCAATGCTCAGGAGAGCATGGTTGATGTAGACGAGCCGAAGCCGACCTCAAGGTCGTGATGAAGTCCTTGCGATCCTTCTGGCTCCAACGACTTGAGTGCCTCAAGTGTGACACCTCGTGGGAGTTACACACGTCTGGTACCTGATGATGACTCCCGCTTCCCCGATCCAGCAGCAGTTGTGGAAGTAGAGCTCCCAGATCCGAATCCCGCAGCGCGACGACGCTCCGCGGTGAAGATGTCTCTCGTTTGCACAGTCCAGACTTGGGACCACGGTCACGAGAGAGAGGGGGAGAGAGAAAATATCAATTAGAGGTCCTCCCAAAAGTGGGGAGACCTTTATTGATTATTGGTTGTATTTTTCTAGGCCAAATACCCCACTTTATATAGGGGGAGGGGAGGTACTACCTCCCCTCAAGTCCCGGGGTGGGACTAAAGGAGAGGAGGAGGTGGGGAGGTGGCCGCCAGCCACTAGTGGGCCCCGCGGGGCGGGGGGGGGGGCTAGGCCCAGCCGGCCTCCCTCTTGGCCCCTTCTCCCTCTCTCCTTTCCCCTAATGGGCCCTCTCCCTTCGGAATTGGCCCATTAAGCCTTTTGACCTTTTAATTGATTTTATCTTTATTAAATAAATATGAATAAATGATTAAATCAATATTTAACATTCATTCACATATCATTTAATCTCTGTGGCCATGGAACACCTTCCACCTCCACTCCGGACATCCTCCGAACTTACCGAAACCCTTCTGGTTTTCTCCCTTCTTTTCTTCGGCGATTCTACCAATCCCATAAACACTCTCTAAGCATCATCAAGCCCTTAAGCATGATACCCTACGGTTTGGTAACACTCCAGACATGGTCCGGACACTCCCGCACCAATGATCGACAGAGGGACCTGGATGGCCATGTGACCCCTGTGCGTTCCACGAAGATCTTTCGTCGTTTGAACCGGGATAGTCGTGTCTTATTCCCTTTGTCATTCGATACTTGCATTTCCCGAGATCTAATCAATGACATCACCATGTCGGGTTCAATCTCGTTACTGAACAATGCTACTTAACTCGTCCTGACAAGTGATATCCCCGTGATCTAATCACACGTTGCGCAGCTATTAGATATAACTTCTCCGAGTGGGCCCTTGAGTATCTTTCTGTCACATGGACGGACAAATCCCGCTCTTGACATATATTGCCTCTACGGTTTCCTCCGAATACCTGAACACACCTTTATAACCACCATTTTACTAGATGGCATTTGATGCTATCTAAGCACTCTCGGGAGACAGTGATTGATATAGCCTCACGGTCTAAGGAATAGTCTACGAGGATCCATTTCTAATCATCATAACTTGAACTTCGTGACATGATCGGGTCACGATGTTTAGGTTGGGTATTGGTTCATCATCTCATTCTCCGAATGAGATGACCTCATTTCCAACTGGCATAAATGCCACATGATCAGGAAACATGATCATCTGTTGACCAATGAACCAGTAACTAGAGTTTCACTGGGAACCCCTGGTTGTTTGTATATCACACGTGTATTGATGTTTCCACTCAACACAGTTATAGCATGATATAAAACTTAATCATAAACTATATGAAATATGATAATAGTCCTTACTACTATTTGTCTCTAGGGCATATTTCCAACAAAATTCGGATTATCTATCCAACTTCATGCTTGGGGCTAGAGGATATGATATAGAGTATCATAAAGGAAAACGTGAGTTGGAATTCTGACTTACATGATGTTCATGTGTGAGCTTGCTTAAGCACATGTTCACTTTAGTGGTAACCTTATCGGCAAGGGTGAGTGGAATAATTGGAGGTGGTGGAAGCACACCAGCTCTTAATCCCTCGTCACGAAGGAGAACTTGTTCGAGAAGTTCGAAGAACTTGACGTCCTCCGCTTCTTGTGCTTCTTATTCAGAAGAAATGGTTCGGCTTTCAAGGCATTCCTTGGCCAACCGTATGATCTCCTTTGCAAATTTCTGAGATAAGCCAAATTTGGCAAGTCCTGGATTGCTCAGGAGGTTGTCAGCGAAAATTTCTGCCAAGGGATCATTACCTGAAGAGGGTTCACCCTTATCAAAATCCGAGTCACCCATAGTGACGTCAGTCTGCGACTCAAGGATCGCTGGCTCTGCTGAGGGAGCCGGATCTTCTGCAACAGTAAGAGATGGAGTAATCTTCGGCGCTACAGAAGGCTGAGGGCAGGAGTCGGAGGAGCCACAGCAGGAGAAGCCAAAGTTAGCTTCGGCTGACGCAGGGACTTAGAAGTAGCTCCCTTCCCTTTGCCCATGATGAGTTGTTTAGCTCTGAGAAGGTAATAGAATGAAGAACATTACATCTCGGAAGAAATCACAAGTGAAGTACAAAGGCGGAAGTTGTGAGGAAAGTTACCTCTTCACAACTGACACTTCCTTTGTGCCGATAGCCACTATCAGAGCTTTACGCTTTCTAGGCACAACATCCGGCAGTGGAACCAATTCCTCCTCCTGAAGAAAACTCGGGAGGATATCCCTCGATAGGAGCTAATTCCGACTCGGGAAGGTTGGCAAGCTGAAAAGAAGATAGTATCTCAGTGTTGCAAAATAACTTAAAGGTGAAACACATAAAAGGGTTGTTGCTAAAGCTTACCAGCACAACAGGATCGTCCGCTGTATGCATGTCTAGGGATAGCTTCGGAATCTTCCTCTCGATCCGCTCCCTTATCAGCCATTTGATTTGGCTTATATAATCTTACGGCTTTAAGGCCTTGGGGCTAATGCGGAGGGAGTCTTTTTTTTGACGTCGTGATGGAATGCATCAGTCGGTCGCCATGGTGTTGGAGAGGCTGAATCCGGCGTGCCACCTAGCATTGAACTAAGTCGGACCCTTTCAGGCCCTTGTGCTTCATCAGGGATTCGATCCGTCTCTTGGCGAGAAACAGATCGTCATTGAGAGCCGGAGCGACCTCGTCCCAAGATGCTCGGGGCGTGGCGGCTCCATCGACGAAAGCCGACAAAGCAGTAGCTTTGTCGAGAGCGGGAATATCCTTATGATAGAAAAAGGTAGCCGGCCATTGTTTGACCGACTCACTAGCTAAAATCCGAGGATAAACACGCTCATGCCTAACCGAAAAACTAATTGTACCGGTAATGTAAGGATTACCGGCGGTGATGGAATTTCTCTGGACATGAAAATAGTATCGGAAAAGAGTGAGACTCGGCCTAATGCCGAGATACCCCTCGCACAAAGATGCATAAGCACTCATCTCTAAGATGGAGTTCGGGGGGAGATGGTGGAGTTAAACACCGTAATGATCTATCACCTCAGAAAAGAAATCTGAGGGAGGAAAGGAAAACACCTCTGTCCAGGTGAGTGCCAAAGTGCACTCGTTCGCCATTGCGAGGGTTGGGGATGGCTTCACCGAAGCCGCTCCGCCAGTCACCGGCGTGGAGGAGCCCTTCTTCTTCTACACCGCGGAGCTTGTCATCATCGAGGACGCACGGGATCTAGACCCCGCGATTGCTCTCCTTTTCCGCCGTCGCTGCCGTCGCTGCTGCGCCAGAAGATAATGTGGAAGCCATTTTTCCGGCGCACCGGTGACCTTGGATGGTCGGCGCTGGGAATTTTTGGAGGCAAGGGAGCTCTGTGCACGTGGGAGAAGTAGGGAGAAGGAAACGACGCTGGGAATAGGTGAAGAAGATGAGGAAAAGAAATCCTCACCCCTTATAACCACCAACCATGCCAAGATTCGTGCAAATGCCATAGTAAACGTGCCACACGTCGTGGAAAGGACAGGGAAACCTCCGCGCGATGATTACGTCGCCTCGATCTCCCGGCACGCATTGAAACGGCGCCTCGGTTCCGCGAAAGGTGGACCCACCAACGGTCGTGCTAACAACAAATGTATGTCAGTGACGTGACTTGATCATGGCTGGTGTCAGGCTACGCCAGAGATCAAGTTCCGGCTTAGTTTGAATTACGAGTTGGAAACACGACTAACGTACTGATAGGTCTGACTTATTTTTGAGACCCGGGTCGTATTTTTTGTTTTGAAGTTTCAGGAACCCTTCAAGATTCTGCAAGCCGAAGATCAAGCTAGATGATGATGAATCTGACTTTGGATCTTGGAGACTTCCGGGGGCTGCTGTTGGGGATATACTTTCCGGGTATCCTCAACATACCTCACTAACCAGGGTGGCCCACTTCGGGTTAGAACTTTGCTTCACGGGCGGCCCAGTTAGAGAGAAGAACGGAGTCCAATCCGGCTACGGGAAGGCCTAGAAGACTTACCGACATAGGCCATAATGTTACTTGTAGTTTAAGATGTACTCTGTAACCGACTCTTAGTCGTAGCCGGATAGATCTCTCTGTAAACCCTAGGCTGGATATCTATATAAGCCGCCCTAGGGAGAGCCTTTAGGGCAACCAACCTTTACAATAGTCTACAATCTCAACTCGCACAGGCGAAACCCTTGTAACCCATATTCCGGCTCTGACGTATTACTGGATTGCTAGCAGGAGTAGGATCCATCCAAAGCCTGTGGATTCGAACCTGGGTAAACTTGTGTGCTCACCGTCCCGGAATACCGTACGACTCACATCCCTCTCTTCCACACGCCTCGAGGACCCCCTCATGGCGTACTTGTCATCAATCCGACGACACATCCTATGTTCATTATCCCTTGGGGTGGTTGTGTCCAGAACATGAAAATGCGCCGAGTAGAAGAACAACACCTCCCGAAACCGGGTTGCAAAGAATGGTGCACTGACTGAGCCATTCACAATTGCATGGATGAATGTTTAGGGCCGCATCTTCCGGATGTTATTGAGCACAATATCCCTTGGACTCTCAATCACAACACTCTCATCCATAAAGTTCTTGAATTGAAACAAACAGTTCACAATGAGTGCCACTTCAGGATCAATGTTCAGATCCTCTTTACAGACCGACTCCATCTTTGCCGCCGCGATGGCCTGGAACTTGAACGGCACATTGAACTCACTGGCATACATACTGAGTCTGCAGCCTGTCTCCTCAATGCGCTCTTTTGGGCGGAACCCGGGCTAGGGGAGGTCAATACCGGTGATCCTTACCTCGGGTGGTCCTCCCTTCCTTCCTGACATCATTGGCAGTAACACTTGTGGTGCTTCAGTACAATGGTCAAAATTGTCAAAATATATTCAAGCATAGCATACGACAAGAACTCAAACTAGACAGACTCGCCAAGGCCATTCTTCACGCTGTATGACTTGAGTAACTATCTTTTTTGAAAACTTATTGGTGAAGACCAAAAGCAGAAGGAGGCCCTAAGGATTCTGAAACGATTAGCAACTTTGAGCAGGCAACCGAAAGAAGCCAGATGCAATTATGTCTCATTGATTGTTATAATACGTATGCACAAAGGGGAATCAGGTCAGGTGTCGTACGAAAAAGAAGAATAGGCACCCCAAACAAAGGAAAAGTCTGAGAACGATGTCTCAAGTTTTGTCGAGTAAAGGATTTAGAAATAAAAGTAGGCATGTTCCTCAGTAAAAAATATCATATCACTAGCCAAGACAGTAACTTCCTGATAACTTATTTATGCTACTATATCACCTAGCAGACCATTTTCTATTTATAAATTTTGAATACAAGTTGCTTTCATCTCAGACTTTATGCGCGGAAAATGTGAGCCCAATTACAAAATATACCTACACAATAGCATGCCATCACCATCTATTATTAGACACAACGACACGTAGTTACATAGAACCAAACTGCCACGACGTGACAATTTCTTTGCTGCAGACAGGTAGCAACCAGGACCGTGATGCTGATATCCACAACGACTAGGGCACCAGTCATATCTCCTGTTAAATCCTAAAATATCACAATAAAGAGGGAACTTTATCGCTGTCTGCTCTTAGATAGTCCAAGTTACGCAGGTAAGTTCATGAAAGTGATCGTGTGCCGCCCCGATGACCATTTGATTGGGCATGACAGGCTCAGATCATACTGTAAAGGCACTAGTGGCTGCTATTGGAGAGTTGTTTAGTTTCCTATTAAACCTTAATTATTGTGCTAAATGATGGAGAGCAAACTTCCAAAAGGCAACATAATACATGGCCACTATGTGCTTAAACTACTATGGATAGGACATAAAGCAATGCAGCCATAAGTAACCACCATATGAATAAACTAGGTTAGGGGCTTAGGGCAGGTCCATTTCTCCTCATACAGCAGAAAAGGGGACCCCAAAATTACAGATTATTTGCATGGCAAGATTTGATCTGATGCGGCCAGTACTAACTTTTTTAGGGTGTCACTGTTACTATTTGGGGAGTGCTCCTTGGAGGAGAAAAATATATGAAAATACATGGAGGTCTGAAACGTGAAAGTGATGGAGAAGCAGCAGGAAAAGTCAAGCAGTCAGCCTTGACTGAAAGCAGAGTAGTGCCTTTCCTTTTGTCCATGCTACCGGTCGCTGATAATTATTTGCCGATATATATAAATGTTGTCCCACCTCCCAAGGCTACAAGAAATGACCAGATGCTTAAGGTTCAATGAATCACATGCTAGAATTGCATGTTCAGGACAGGTGGAATTGAGATACTGAGGGGAAAAACCATTACCCCCCCCACACACACATACATACATACATACATAGATATATATATATATATATATATATATATATATATATATATATATATATATAGCAAGTAAAACAATTCTTCAACCTTTCCAAGAAGAAACAGTCCACTCAAACAACAGGCAGGCATAGCATCATCGAAAATGAGCTCATCATATGCATTTGTGCAACCTAAAAAATATATATAACAGTCAAGTGTAAGTGGGGTATCTTCCCTTTCCTTTTGTTGCGTAGATGCTTCTGCAGAAATGCACAAGATCATAATTTTTATTTAATGCGAGTCAGGGGCTTGACTTGAACTCTGTGATGCAAAAATTGTTGGCCAAGACAGCATATGAGTCCACAAAACAACCACCAACCAGCACACTGATACCAACCTCAGGGAACTCCATAACTTTCTCGCGAGCAGAAAAGTTTCCTTACCAGATTACAATGGATTCCCGCAGCTTATTACTACAAACTTCATAGTTTTGCTATTTATTTATAGGAGAAACAAAATCGGAACCTCATAACTTATCAACTTCTGAAAGGTTCTACTACAGGTCCGTGACAAAAATCGCACAGGAAACCGACGACAATGACCATCTTAAACAGGATGCAGACTTGCAGAGTGTGCGAGAACACCGTGGAGGTCGGCACAACCGAGATATTTCCGAGTCCAGCTTTGCAATCAGGAGCAGTGGGGGCGATGCGACACACAAGTTGCACAGAAATTAAGGCCAAGAACTAGAGAACAATGACTTGGGATAGTCAAATAGGTCAGCACTGTTCCAGAGAATAGCAGAAGTAGGGAAGAAACTGAACTAGGGAATCTTTGACCCCTTACAGAAAATATTCAAGTCAACTGGGTGCTGTCTACATTTTGGATGTTATTGCTCCCATTCTATGTTTCACGAGAAAATAGATCTTAGTACAAGTTAAACTGGTAAAAATATTTTTTAGAGAAGTATGTCGAATTAAACGCGGACATGAGCGGCAAAAAAAACATCATATGGCCATGGTGCTGTCATTCTGTGTGAATGACACCTCTACTACATAAAAATGACAAATCTGCATCAGGTTGCATGGTACTGTCATTCTGTGTGAACAACATCTATCAGCACTGAGCTAAGGGCTTGCAACCGGAAAACTCTAGAAAGTACACTGAAGAAAGAATCTATGCCTATCTTCTGTGAGGTAATTTCAACATTGAGCTGTAACTTGATGGATGTACGTACATGTTTCTCAGCCCACATGTTACTGAGCTTTCTGTAGCTTGATATCACCCATAATACTAAGCAGTAAACATCTGGCTTATCCCACGTACACAAAACAGCAAAGTTGCTGGTGATGACCATTAGAATCTCCTCGAAACAGGCATACGCCCAGCTATATAAATATAGCAACCAGTTGAGATCATTCTTTGGTAGAGACATCGCCCAAAGAAGACAAAAAGAAAACACAAAAGAAAAAGAAAAGCAAAGCGATAGCAGCGGCTTGAGCAACGAGGACGACCGCAACCGTTATGCCACCAACTAAGTTCCACCGCAAGCCTACTCTGACGCCACGCACCAAGCAACACCTCCAAGAAGGAAAGCGGCGATGGCAGACTGCTGCCGGACGGTCCTAGGGTTTCCCGGTGCACATCGGGAGGTGGAGAAGAGGTACACCGGCGCCCGCCGGGAAGGACGGTGGCGCCCGTCGCCTTGTCGGTGTCAAGAAGACAAGGATTTCTCCGACCCTCGGAAAAACACACTCCCAGACGCAAACGTAATGCTCCACCAAGCTCGTCGCCCACCAGTGCATGCCACCACGGTCTTGTAGCCGCCACCGCCGTCGCACCGAGACCCGCGAAGTAAGACCGGTAGGATAGAAAAGAGCAGGCTTCGACAGGGTTACCGGAACAGCAATACGCGGGAGGGAACAACCTCCACCACCAGAAGGTGGTAGCCGACCGGATCTGGCCCAGGGCAAACCAGGCCCTTTGACTGGCCGAGCCCGAGGGCCCGTGAAGCCCGCGCCGCGCTGCGGCAAGGGACGCCGTCCACGCCAACCGCGCCTAGCCCTGCCGGCCCGTCCACGAGGAACAAGCGCCACCGTTGAACCACCGCCAAATGGCGGCACCGTCACCATCGCGCCCGCTGGGACATCCGGACCACCGTGATGCGAGGGGCGTGTCGACTCCCGAGCGCCTCGACGAAGGACACTGCGCGGACCACCTTCCAGGCCGCGCCCTTCCCTCGAATCCGCAAAGCGGTAGTCATCCGCATAAGCCACTACATAAGCAGGCGTCCGGCGGACACAAGAGCGGTGGCGGAAGGTCAACATGCAAAGCGAGAGCATCTCCGTGTTGCCGCGCGTTGTGCCCGCAACCCTAGCGATAGTATGCGGCCGCCGCCACAGATCCAGCCCGCCTAGGTGGACCTAGTGCTGACCAGCCAGCCAGAGATCGCACATAGTGGCTGCAGCTAAACCCGCCAGCCACTCATCGCCATGGCCCGAAAGCCAGCGCCATCGTGCGAATCGGCGACCGCCGCCACCGCCCACCGGGCTCTGCCCGCTGCGCCCGTCGGCACCGCCCTCGACCATCCATACGGTCGAGCCGCCACCACACTCGCCGGTAGCTGCAAGGAGGGCGGCAACCGCCGCCGCCAAGGCCCCGTCGCCCGAGATCAACCGCAGCACCGCCCGCCGCCGTCCGTCGCGAGGAGGCTTCGCCAGCTCATCCGCCCGGCCCCGGCAAAGACCCATACACAGCGGCGCGCGCCGACCAACCGACCCACCGAGCAAGACGCGGATGGCCCCGCCGCCCGGCACCCGAAACTTTGCTCGGTATGTGGCGGCGAGGGAGGAGGAGTAAGGTGGAGGAGGGCCTGGCGACGGCGAGCTAGGGTTGCCTCCCCGTCGCCTCGCGGGGGCGGCGTGGGAGGAAGGGGGCCCCGTTCCGTCGCGAATCTAACTTGCGAAGAGGCACGTCAAAACACCGATGACCATTAGAATCTGGATATACATATGTTCTCTATTCCCTACAGGAAACAGAAAGTCTAACAGCAAAAAATCAATGCACTAGCGTTTAAAATGACTATAGGTTTGCTCTGCAGGTATTATTGGCAATACTTGTCTATATTGGTTAGTTCTGCAACGACATGAGGACAAAGAGAATATTGAAATAAATTCTTAAAGCGACAAAGAGTGCCTGTGTAATTGTCACCTTCAGAAAGATCTCGGCTTCATCAAGCTTATTTCGCATCAAATCTCCAAGAGGATACACCTGAAAGGTTTGATGTATATGCTTCAAATGCTCAAACAGCATCCAGAGTACAAGGTTAACATATTCGGTCCAAGTATCTTGTTAGAAGAAATAGGACATTAACACTAAGATGCATTCAAGCCTTAAACTATCACCAACATCTCAGGAGGCGGAATACAGCTACCCATCCATCACAGAAAAAACAAAAAACTAATTTGCGTTTTCATTGCTGAAAATCATTGCAGCAATTTTATATTATTACAATACATACCAACAGAGTTCACTAGGGCATAATGGCTAAAACTAAGAACAAAATAGGGCTAGTAAACAGTGAACTGGTAATATATGATGAGTGATCTATCCTTTTTTGGTTGGACCTATATTTTCCATTTTGTAATACACAATGTAGAAATTAGGTAATCTATACTCCTATATAACAACACATCGAGTCCAGTGAGCAAAGGCTACTAACCAGACCATGGGTTCATACACAGCACACAACCATTATATTGACATAACTAGAACTATATTTGTAGCCAAGTGAAAACAGCAACAGCTAACAATTAAGAGCTAGCATCGTTTGTCGCCCATGTCGAGATGGCATAAAGAATGCGCCCTTTCCATCCTGACAAGAGCCAGTGGTGATCTACATCAATCACAAAGTCCTTGTGGTAGTTGTCCTTGACCTTGGCTCTCACTCTCTCAATGACCTCTGGATTCAATGGCAGCTGCTTCAAACCTGCCCGTTGATTCCTTACCTGCCATTGCTTATAGGTCTCAGGACGCTCCACCCTATCTGTACCCTCACAGGCAATGACATTCAGGGCCGCACGCCCAAACATGTTCTGCTCAATCAGCATCCTCTGTTCGTTATCTCTTGGGGTGGTTGTGTCCAGAACATCAAATAGCGCCGAGTAGAAGAACAAAACCTCCCGAAACCGTGTTACAAAGAATGGTGCACTGAATGAGCCATTCACAATTGCATGGATGAATGTGTGGGGCCGCATCTTCCGAATGTTATTGAGCACAATATCCCTTGGACTCTCAATCACAACGCTCTCATCCATCAAGTTCTTGAACTGAAACAAGCAGTTGACGATGAGTGTCTCTTCAGGATCAATGTTCAGATCCTCTTTACGGACCGACTCCATCTTTGCCGCCGCGATGGCCTGGTACTTGAACGGCACATTGAACTCACCGGCATACATACTGAGCCTGCGGCCTGTCTCCTCAATGCGCTCTTTTGGGCGGAACCCGGGCTGGGGAAGGTCAATACCGGTGATCCTTACCTCAGGTGGCCCTCCCTCCCTTTCAGACAACATTCGCAGTAAGCATGGCCACTGGAACCCATACTGTATACCATAGTCGATGATGTGTATCTTCTTCTTTCCCAGGGCGGCATTACAGATTGTAGTGTTTGAGAATAAGTAGGCCACCTTCTTGAAACTGATGGCTGCCATGTAGAGCTGGTAAGTTTTGAGCATGTCCACAGCTGAGATGCGTGTTGCCATGAGCGACTGGTGAACCATGTCCCCAGTGCCCAACAACCGTGCCTGCAGGCCCTCCGCAAAGCAAAGCGCGAGGCGCTGCATGCCATCGCCATCGTGTCGAGCGTGTAGCTTGATCTGCTTCAGCAGCTCTGTAGCGCTCCGGCGGTCGTCAGTGGCAACAGCCTGTGCGCAATGAATGAGCAGCGTACGCAGGTCCACCACGTCAGAACCACCACGCCGGGCCCTGCCCTTCCCATTGGCCCCCTTCCCGCCACCGCTGATTTCATTCTTGGCCACCTCCTCCTGCATGGCGATCCGAAGATTCTGCAGCTGCTCGACGCACATCTCGTCTGAGGGCCTCAGAACCCTGTCAAACATCTCCCGTGCAGTGACGTCGTCCCCCTGCATCGCGCTCTGCTTGCTGCTCCTGCCACCCTGCAGCTCCAGCTCGTCTTCATGGTACGGGTTCTTGCGACCTCGGCCACCATGAGAGTTGGCCGAGACCGCATCAACCGCTCCCTCCTTCTTCACGCTCACCACCGCTGGAGGAGTGGCGCGGCCATTGAATCCAGCCAAGATCATGTCCTGGGTGGGCAGGAACTTGTTACCCTCCTCGAGGCCCCTGAAGAAGTTTCCAGAGGAGGCCTCGAGATCGATGGTGAGCTTGTCCTGGGTGGGCAGGAACTTGTTGGCATCCTCCATGCCCTTGAGGAAGGCGGAGCTCATGAGGTCAGAGTTGGCGCCGGCGCTGAAGAAGGCGGCCGGGTCGAGGTCGACGGGCTCGTACTGGAAGCGGTCGTAGAAGTCAACGGCGGCGGGCGTGGGGGGCAGCAGGGCGGATGAGTCGTCGGATGGGGAGCACGGGGAGGCGACGCGGTTGTTGCTGTCGTCGGAGGTGGAGTTGGATGATGGATCGGAAAGGATGTCGAGGAAGGGCTGCTGCGCCTCGAGGAGCGCGGCGTTGTTGGGGTAGAAGAACTTGTCGTCGATGTCCTCCTCCATGAGCATGCGGGAGATGAAGGGGAGCACGAGGTCGCCGCCTCCGCCATGGACGTCGGGGGCGGGCTGCTGCTGCTCGTGGTGCGGGGTTGGGGGGAGGTCGAGGTAGGAGGAGGGCGAGTCCGGGATGAGGTCGGAGAGGTAGAGGGAGTCGGCGCCGGGGGAATCCATGAAGGCGGGGAGGTAGAAGGAGGAGCCCATGGCGGCGGCGGCGTGTAGGTGGGGAATAGGCAACTGGGGGGGTTTAGCGGTTTTGTAGAGGTGGGGAGCGGAAGGTTCCTGGAAGGAGCCGACGGTGGGATCGGAGGGCTCCGGGATTGGGATTGGCCGCGGCCCGCGGGAGAGAGAGAGGGTGGAGCCGAGGAGGGAGGAGAGGACTGGGGAACTTGGGAGAGGGGAGTCACTAGTGACTAGTCAGCCTGGCCTGGGTGACTTTGCGGAGCAAAATTAACGAAGCGACTTCGCCTCCATTCTAGATCCAGTAGAGATTAGATATAGTCTGAAATTTCAAACTCAAAAATTTTAACGGTTCAATTTTTTTTGATAAACCATAAATATTTGTTTTGTATTCTGAGGAAGTGTCAAACCATAAGGGCATCATTTTTGGATCAGATATCAGCTGGAGTGGTCTGGAGGTGGAAGTGTGGAGCGACGTGTTTTCTTCCGCACCGACGCCGACGAGTCTCGGCGGCGTGGCACAACGCGGTTTCAGTGGCGAACACGATACGATGGAAGTGTGTAGGGTGGAGGCGCTATTTGGCATCGATGGCAGGCCTGTCAAAGGCTATATGCGGATCCCTGCCCTGAAGATGGCTCAATGGTCTGATGGAGGTGACAACTTCTGTAGCATGTGCATGAGGTACTCGGTAAGAGTCTGCTAGAAAGGATGAGCATTCCTATTTCGTCTAGAGAGTGCCTCGGAATATGCTATGCTCTCGACACCTAGTTGATGGGGTGTTCTCGTGTTTTTAGGGCATAAGGCCCTGCTAGCATATGATTTTCACCCATTATAGGGTATAGGTGGTGTGTGTGATGATTTTGGTATTTTGATGTATGCTCTTTATCGGGCCTTTGTTGAATAATTAAATAAAGAAATCATGCTTACAACATAAAACGAAGAATTATACAATTTTGATTGGAAGAAAAAGGATGTTCTTCCGTCTGTAATGCATTCTATGTCCCAAAATAGGTCATATTCTTCTACCAGGCAGATGCTCCTATTACACTCGTAGTCTATGAAGGATGGGAACCCACTATGTAGCATCTATATCGGTAATTCAAGCATTGTATATGTCATTAGTCTGTTTCTTTGTAGGAACTACCTATAATAACGCCAAAGTGGATTGACACATACTAGCACTACCATGTAATAACTTCACTAAAGGCAATCCTATTACCGGAATGGCATCAGGTACATCTGTCATAATTTTGACTCACTAGGACCAAGACACGACCCATACTCCTAGGGGAGGCATCAGTGAAAAAATTACTGCAATGGGCGAAAGCCTAACAGAGCAATGTCGTGGGGAGGTGGAAGGCCTACGGGTCGTCAACTTCTTTTCTCGGAGGTTGTATCCACCTTTTCAATATTGAGGCCGGGGTCCAATCCTACATTTTGAAAAAAAAGACTAGCTATTTATTCAGAACACAAAACTATGGGTCATCCTACGCAGCATCGTCGATTCACCAGGGGTGTAGGCCGTTGAGATCAAGCGGTGGCGGTGCACGGGCAAAAGTCAGCGAGTCGTCGACCTCCGGAGAGTCGCTCCATGGGGAAAAATGGCTCATGCTTGGTAGCATCCCATTATCGGGAAGAAACCCATAGGTCGGCGGGGATATGCTCCGGGGAGGCCGTAGGAATCTAGAGGAAGCCAAAGGACTGACTCGTGGTGCTCGTCGAGGCATGTTGTGTAGCCATGGCATCGATACAGCCTACTAGTTGAGCAAGACAACGCTTGTTGGGCGTCTAGCTGGTTGTTCGGTCACATATGTGGCAGTGACAGCGGCAATTCCCGGGGCCGCGACTTGCTTTTGCTTCTCATATTTTACCTTGAGGTGGCGACCATGCCTCTTCTTGCTCAGTTTAGGTGACTTTTTAGGCTTCAATGCTAACGTGGCAAGGTGGAGACGGAGAACGGAGGCGGGATGGCATCCATGGAGGCTACTACAACGTCGGCAACACACATGATTGAAAGAGGAGGAATGATTGAGAGAGGGAGGGGGCTCGTAGGCCGACAAGTGGGCCAGGCATGGACATGGAAGGAGATAGTATACACCCGTACATGTACGGGCGAAGAAGTATGCCCGTACATGTTATACTACAATCAAATAAATAAATGTGACCTCTATAAAGTTTATACTCATTCTAAACACCAGGTTAGTGTTTTTTTTCTCCTCGCATTTGTAATAAGAGCAGGCCCGATGGCTACAAGAGCTAAAATACTATATTTGTGTTAAGTTGGAGGAAAAAGAAGATGAGTGGCTGTAAATTCACATGCTCCTAGGAGCTTTGTGAGAGTGAAAGGTAGACTATATAACTATTGTACATGTTAACTAAATAGATGGTTATAAATAACGTGGCAATGTCTCATAGCTAACAGTCGGCTATACTATTAAACTTGCTCTAACCCAGCTCATAAGCTAGCGGCTTTAAGTGTAAGTGTAGCCTACGAAGACTATTTATTGGGGATAATGAGTTATCCTTGATGGATCTAATCTTTACAATAGATTAGACTAAAGCATTATTGACCACACAAGATTACACCTAATATGCATTAGTGCCATAAAACTGGATCACTTGGGTTGTCATTGCCTGCTTGTTGCAGGCTTGGGGAAGAGTTGATATAGATGAGGTAGTCGTTATAGCAGAAGATGATCTGGGGATCATCCTGATCCCTCAGGCCTCCACCTGCACTGTCCAGGGACAGCACGTCGAGGCTCCAGCGAATCTCGTTATTGTGCGCAGCCTATGATTGGAGTAAATCGTGGGATTTTTGGGAGCAGCTGGGCTAGGCACTAACGAGGGTAAGTTACCAGCCGTCAGACTCCCTCTTAATATATATGCGCACGCAACAGGAGGCCAGAACCAATATTTAGTTAGAACGCCCCCGATCAGGGTGCTTTGGTTAGCGTACAGTTTAGCTCGTGGGCCTCCCTTCTTTATTGTCAGTTTTGACTTATCCTTTTATCCCTTTATCTCCTATTTATTTAAACGTGACACAGTGCTTGTTAAATCGTGACAGGTTTAACTTCATTCTCCCATTTATCCATAGGAATAATATATCAAAGTGAAATGTTACAATAGCCAATGAAATGTTGTTGAACGCCAACACTTATGGTACACAAGTCCATTTCGAAATGGATAACATTTTCCTTATTGGGAGTGGTTCTCTATAGTTGTCCCTTTATTCCAGAATCATAAGGCTTCCAGTAATCCCATGCCGGCAACATGCTCATGAAAATACTGGGTGGTAAGTCTTTGGTAAACGGATCCGCAAGCATATAAGTCGTTCATATATGTTTAACATTAATTGTTTGATCCTGGATCCTATCTTTCACAACATGATACTTAATGTCAATATGTTTGGCAGCAGCACTTGACTTGTTGTTACTCTATAGAAGACCACGTGCTCATTGTGGCAGTATAATAAAAGTGGTCTTGAAATGATGTCCACCACTTTAAGTCTGAGTATAAAATTCTTTAACCATACAGCCTGCTCAGTGGCCTCATAACATGCTATAAATTCTGCTTGCATCGTAGATAAAGGGGTTATTGTTTGCTTGGAGATTTTCCATGATATACCTCCACTGACAAGTGTGAATATATAACCTGATGTGGATTTCTTGCTATCCATAGAACCGGCATAATCAGCATTTGAGTAACCAATAACTTCTAGGTTATCAGACCTTCTATAAGTAAGCATGTATTCTTTTGTTCCTTGCATATATCACAAGACATTCTTTGTGGCCTTCCAGTGGTCTAGTCCTGGATTTGATTGGAATATGCTAAGCATCCCGGTTATAAAAGCCAAGTCAGGGCGCGTACAGACTTGCGCATACATGATGCTTCCGACAGCTGAAGCATAGGGAACCGACTTCATCTAATCAGTTTCAATTTGGTTCCTTGGACATTGAAAAGTCCCAAATTTATCACGCTTGACTATAGGAGCAGGTGAGGGTGAGCAATTGTGCATATTGTATTTCTTTAGTACTCGCTCAAAGTATGCCTTCTGTGATAGTCCCAACACACCTTTAGACCTATCCCGATGAATCTCTATTCCAAGAACATACGAGGCTTTGCCGAGATCTTTCATATCAA
This sequence comes from Avena insularis, assembly GCA_023614405.1. Taxonomy (NCBI): domain Eukaryota; kingdom Viridiplantae; phylum Streptophyta; class Magnoliopsida; order Poales; family Poaceae; genus Avena; species Avena insularis. Next base: position 133,320,756 of record CM042692.1, read on the forward strand.
AGTTAGAGGACAGAAAATTATTGGTCTCATGCAGCATATCCTTATCGCTACATGCCAACAATATGTCATCCACATATAGGACCAATATTGTGAACATACTGCCTTTAAACTTGACATAAATGCTGTTGCGGTATTGCCGATGAGTACGCCATGGAGGGGTCCTCACAGTGCGTGTTTAGAGACGTGGGGTAAGGCGGAGAGTTGGCGGGTATAAGGTAACACAACTTACCCAGGTTCAAGTCCCACAACGGTGGCAGAACTCTACTCCTTCTATAAATCACTATAATGGCAATACGCCGAGTTACAGGGATAGATTCGATGTGCGAGGTGTTGCACGTTGTACGTAGCAATCTAAGAGGTTGTTCCCTAAAGGCTCCCACATGCCGGCTTATAAAGGTGCCAAGACCTAGGGTTTACAGGGAAAGGTCCTTGCCGGACAAGGTAAAGAGTCCTACACTAATACGAACTAGTCTTCCGTGTCTTGTACTCCAAGGCTCTGAGTATGTCGATGACTCCTGCGTAGCCTTCCTTTATTCGGCATGGGCCTCCCTTCTGAATCCGTCTAACTGGGCCGCCCAGCAGGCCATGGGCCCTGCTACCAACTATGGATCATCCGGGTTAGTCGGATTGGTGACATGCTATGAGGATACCCATATAGAATATCCCCAACAGTAGCCCCCGGAGGACTTTGAAATCTTGCGCCGTCTTGCCCATTGATCTTTGAATATCTCGTCTAAGTGATGTCGGCAATTCGTCAAGCAATATCTCAAATGTCTCCCATAGAACCCTGCAATCCTCTCTGGCTTCGTAATGTAGCCGGAGATTCCTTGATTCTTCGTTTCCAGAGTCGAACAGTCTCTGTCTTTGATGGAATCTTCGGACGTGACCCTTCACTACAACTGTTAGGAGGAGGATGTAGGGTGCAGCCTACGCTACCTCGAAACTCACAGAAATAGAGAATTAATCATCAGCTATTTTCACGCGCGCGAAATCCAAAACGGCGAAGCGGCAAAAGACGGAGGATGTGGCGAAATTACCACGCACGTTCACTTCCACGCCGACAATGTTCCATCCATTAGATCCCTTTGCATGAATCTTGACGCGGGGTCTATATATTTTCACCGCGGTCAATTTATTTCTCTTTTACCCACATTCGCCTTCCAGTCTTTGTCTTCCTCTAGCCGCGCGACCGTTCGAGCTCTTCTGCGAAAACCCTAGCCAGAGCCCTTCTTTCCTCCACCTTATCCCCATCGTAATGGCCTCCAGCAGCTCCATCTCTTCAATGGCGGCAACCCCCGAGGCTACCTGCGAGCCATCTCAGGGAGTGACTGTCCCACCGAAGGGGCTGGTCATCCCTGTCAACACCGTGGTGGAAACCACCGGCGACGACCAAGAACAAGCGGCGCCCGAAGTCGCTGAAGAAGAAAACGACTCCCATAAAGGGGTGTGGAGAGGCTCTGATCTCTCTGTCGAAGATCTGTAGGAGCTGGTTACCGAGGGGTATCTCCCTGCGGCGAAGGAGTTGGTCTGGCTGGCGGCGCCGGCCGACGAGGTGGTCCCTTCGCCCCAAGCCGGGGAGAAGGTGTACCTCAAATCTCAGCTGGTACGTGGTGTTAGCCTGCCAGTCTCCGACTTCTTCTTGGATGTCCTCCAGCACTTCCGGGTACTCCCCCACAATCTCTCTCCCAATAGCATTCTAGTCCTTAGCAACTTCGTAGCTTTGTGTGAAGGATTCCTAGGCATAAAACCTAGGTTAGATCTGTTCATGTAGTTCTTTACCATCAAGAGAGAGTCCGTAGAGTCCAAGGACGAATTGCGGATCTGCGGAACCATTAGCTTCAAGATCCGGCCTAGCCGGCGCTTTCCCGACATTGTTGGGCATGAGTCCTACAAGAACTGGTAGCGTACGTATTTCTACGGGCCAGATATCCCTTTGCCTGACTGCCTTAGACTTATCCCGACTTCGTCGATGGAGCTGCCACCGAAGTGCCCACATGGCGGACCCCAGCCTCCCTTCCCTCTGACGACAAAGCTAATCGCGCCGTAAGGAGGATTGAATGGCTCGTAGACGGAGGTCTGACGGGCTTGGATCTAGCCATGTGCTGGTTCGTTAGGCGGATCCAGCCTCTGTAGCACTGCGCCGAGTTGATGTGTAAATACACTCAAGACATGAGGGATCCCATGTGAATTTCGCGGGATAACTTCTCTACTGACTCCATCAAACTCCGGCTTAAGGACATCGTCAAGGTGAAGGACAAGAAGCGGGGCTTTAAGATCGCCTACGACATGTTCGATTGCAGCACATGCCCAGAGGTAGCTTTTGTTTCCTTTGTTGCTCGTTACATGCTCTAAGGTTTTTCCAACTTGAAGTTGTCAATCTAACACTCCTCTGCATCCCAGCTGGCAACCTTGGCGGCGGATAAAATGGACTCCCAGGTCTATGATCCCAAGCTGAAGGATATCCAGGTGGTGTCCGACGACGACGCCCCCAAGGATCAACCATCTCCAACAACATGAAAGCGGAAGAGCTCCACCTCTAACGCTGCTGCCGAGGCTAAGAATAAGAAATCGGAGAGTGGAGTCTCCAAACGATACATTGCCTCCTTAGAGGCGGAGAAGAAGAAGAAATCCACCGGCATTCCCCTCACCAAGGCTCCTGCCATGGAGTAAGTACTTTCATTCTCCGGCTTATATTTTTTAGCTCATACCTTTTTTCAACTCTTGTACTTATACTTAGTACGTTTCAGGAGGAAAGCTAGTGTTAGTTTGAAGCGATCCTCCAGAGATGCTGGAGGGTCAAAAAACATTCGTGACATGATGACCAGGGACGTGGCCGCCAAGACCTCTCCCGCTACTGCTCCCCCTACTCCTGCTGCCAAGCCTTCTGTTGGCCCCGCTGGGACGTCATCCCTGAGATCTCTGCCATGGAGACAGATGTCAATCCAAATCTTGATATCTCAGGCTCTGTCGAGGCAGACGTTGCTCCCAGCGTCCATACGACACAGGAGAGTGTTTCTTCTAAAGTGGCTGAAGCTCCGGCTAAGGATGCCATCGAGAAAGGGAAACAAGTGATGGAAGAGGCGGATGCGGAAGCAACAGCTAAGGCGGGAGCCTTTGCGCCATCAACTGTTTTGAAGATGCAATAGGTGGCTAGGGCATCCTCCACACCTCCGGCTTCAACAACTCCTTTGGTCGCGACTCCTCCGACGTTGTGCCTAGATGATCTCATAGCTCAGGCAGATGCTATTTATAACAACACCCGGACCTTCCATGATTCATATGCTCATCTGGCTAACAATCTTAAGCTTATTTCCATCGTAAGTCTTTTGATCTTCACTTCGTTTACTTTGCGTAATATATCCCTCTATAGCACCTGAGCTCTTAGGTGGATAAACATAGGTTATTGGCCCGAGTGCTCCAAAGAACTTTTTAAGAGTAGAACTTGATAGTGTAGCCCCCGAGCGTCTAGGTGGAAGCTTAGTAAAATTCCAGCTAGATGCTCTAAGAGTAGCATACTTGTTGATTGAAAACCTGTGATGTAGCCCTCGAGCGTGTAGTTGAAACCATATAGTTCCGACTAGATACTCTAGAGAAACTAAACATGCTTGTTTGTTTGCGGAATGAGAATAGGCAAAGGATCACGACCAATTAGAGGTTTGCTGCATTGCGGAAGGAGATGGACCATGAACAGGGTAAAACATCCTTCCTGAAGCAACAAATCAAAAATAGCCAGAGTCTGTTTCTTGTAACAGCTCCCTGCTTTTCTTTATGGACATGACTCTGCCGTATGCTTATAATACTTTCTGATTACCGTCTTACAGAAGCCATTGCCAAGGCCAAGAACATTGATGAGCGATCCAAGCATATCCAGGAGTTCGATGATGAGAATAAAATTCTGAAGGAGGACCTGGCCAAGGCCGTCAAGGGCCATGAGGCAGCGATGAAGGTGCCGCAAGAATCTAAGGACTCCGAGATGCAACGCCTAAAAGATGAGATTGTATAGCTCAAGGAACAGAACCAAGCTGCCAAAGAGCAGAACGCTAGGAACCTTGAGTTGTACAAGATAGTCCAGAAGGAGCGGGATGCATTGGCGGAGGCATGCTCATAAGCAGAGATGAGCATCTTTGGTAACCTTTCTCTGTCTTGGTCATTTATGTATTTTGGATGATTCTTTGATTGTTTTGAACTCATGGTCCTTGTTTCTATTGCAAACCATAGCCCCTATTAGCTTAGCCAACTTGGGTGAAGGTGCTCCAAACCTCAAGGAGCGCATGATTCTTGCCGGCAACTTCGTCACCACCGCCATTGCTCAAGGCAAGGAGATGGCCCAGCCTTTGGGGATTAACATCAAGGCGGCAGACTCAGCGGCCAAGTACGCGGAAATCCTACACCGAGCTCCTCAGAAGGTTAAGGACTGGAAGGTCTCTTACGTCCGGGATGGTGCTAGGATGTCGCTATCTTTGGTCAAGGCACACTACGACAACACCGACATCGACCTGGTGACCTCCGGCTTTCCCAAGCTGGATGAGGAAGGGAGGGAAATCGATAGCGATGCTGAATTCCCTTGCCGGCTTCGACACCAGGGTTGCCAGGATGGTCAACACAGATGTCTTCGTGCCTGCCGAGATCCTTGACGAAGACATGGCGTTGTCTGAGTCTAGCCCATCTCCCTCCGAGTTTGACGAGCTCTCCCGGCCTGGCTCTCCTGATGATGCCATCATGAAGCCCCCCGCAGCAGAGCCATGAAAAACAAATGTATGTATTAAATGTATCTCTGCAATGTGTATGCGGAAAAACTTATGTTTTGCTAAGGCAGAAAATCTTGTACTCAAGTTTTCCTGCTACTTATCTGTTTCCAGCATGTGTATATTTTTTAAGCAAGTGCTGGCTTATCCATTATTCTAGTTCATATGCTTGACCTTTCGTGAGACGGAAGACTCGTAGCATAGAACTATGCCCTTAGGCGATGATGCTTAATAGCACCGTCAAGAACCTAAGAATAAAATCATCGTATTTGAGTGCCGAGAAGTCACTACTCTGGAATCCACATAAAAACTTCAGAAAACGTGTAGACCAGAAGCTTAAGCTAACACCCATAGGAGGAATTTTCACAAGTGCAAATTCAAACTTGCGCATAAAATGGTTTATATGATCCAACAATGAACAACTAAAGGAGGTAAAAGACTCAAAGAATATGAGTGAACCAACAACTTTATTTCATTGATCATATAAGAAACTTATTACATAATATAAATGTGCTAAGTGTAAAAGGGACGTAGATGTGCTATGTTCCATGGCCGATCTGTCTTCGGGTAATCATCATCAGAGTCACGTTGCTTGCGCTTGCGATTTTTTGTCCTATATTTCAACTCGCGGATATCAATGAGGTAATAGGAACCATTTAGCAGTGCTTTGCTTATGACGAACGGTCCTTCTCAAGGCGGGGATAATTTATGTGTTTTCTCCTGCTTGAGTCTAAGCACCAGATCCCTCTCTTTAAATGAGCGATGCTTTACACGGCGAATATGGTAGCCACGTAGCTTCTGCTAGTAGATGGCGGATCTCTGGCATGCCGACACGTGCTCTTCTTCAAGTAGGCCCACAGATAGGCGTCTGGATTCTTCAGCATCATCCTCCTTATAGGAGGAAACTCTTGGTACATCGTGGAGGATGTTGGATGGGAGGACAGCTTCTGCTCCATAAACCATGAATAAAGGAGTCAAGCCGGTGGATCTATTGGGTGTTATTCATAAACTCCAGAAGACAGATGGTAACTCCTCCGCCCAGGCTCCAGCTACTCTACGTAGGGGTGCCTCTAAGCATGACTTGATTCCTTGCAGAAATAGTCCATTGGCCCTTTCAAATTTCCCATTTGACTGTGAGTGTGCCACATATGCTAGGTCAAGGCGGATGCCTTTTTCATGACATTACTCCTCAACTTCTTCGAGAGATAAATTTCTGCCATTGTCGGTGATTATGCTGTGTGGGAGACCAACTCTCACCACTAGATCCCGGACAAATTTTAGGGTTGTTGCCCCATCAAGCTTTCTAATGGGGTTAGCTTCAATCCATTTTGTGAACTTATCCACTGCTACTAGCAAGTGTGTGAATCCACAAGGTGCTGTCTGCAAAGGTCCCACCATGTCCAGCCCCTAGACTGCAAACGGCCAAGTTATTGGTATTGTTCGCAATTCTTTAGCTGGAACACTTGGTTGTCTTGCATAGAACTGACACCCAAGACATGTTTGTACCAACTTGTCGGCGTCCACCTTGGCAGTTATCCAGTAGAATCCTTGTCGGAAGGCTTTAGCCACCAACGACCAGGGAGCGGCGTGATGCCCGCAATCTCCGAGATGTATTTCTCTAAGGATTTCAATACCTTGCTGTTGGGAGACGCATCGAAGGAAAACTCATGTGGTACTTCTTTTGTATAGCTGGATGATGCACTCGACGATCGACGTAGAGTTCGTTGGGAACCCCAAGAGGAAGGTATGATGAGCACAGCTGAAAGTTTCCCTCAATTATGAAACCAAGGTTTAATCGAACCAGTAGGAGCAAGGAAACACCCCAAAGGTGTTGCTAGGTGAGCTTTGGCAGGGCGCACTACCGGTGCTAGTAGCAACATGGAGACCTACACAACACAACCACAGAACTTTGTCCCCAACTTGCGATGAGGTTGTCAATCTCACCGTGTTTTACGGAAAACAAAGGATTAAACGTATCGAATGGAAAGAAGTAAAAGTTTGCAAAAAGTAAACACAAAGCAGTAAACAGTTGTAGATTGTATGTAAAGTAAAAGGACCGGGATCCATAGTTCACTAGAGGTGGCTCTCCTTAGATAGATAACATGCTGGGTGAACAAATTACAGCGGGGCAATTGACAAACACCGAGAAAGCAATACATGCATATACTAATCATCTTGACTCCTCTGAGACTTGATTGGGCAATACAACATAATACATAGACCGCCATCCAACTGCATATATGACTAATAATCCACCTTCAGGTTATCATCCGAACCCCCTCCAGTATTAAGTTACAAGCAACAGATTATTGCTTTACGAACTGCGTGTAAGGTAAACAATACAATTGTTCTATGAACAAAGGATTGTTGTTTTCTCCCTAGTAGCAACATCACATCTAGTACCTTAGAGATTTCTATCACTTCCCCAGATTACCAGAGGCATGAACCCACTATCGAGCATAAATACTAACTCTTGGAGTTGCTAGCATCTACTTGGCCAAGATAGCTACTAACAACGGAAAGCATGCAAGATCTCAAATAACAAAGACATGATAGAATCAATAATCAATCTAAAATAGCATCTCAATATCCATCGGATCCCCGCAAACACAACATGTATGGATTACAAATAGATGATCTTGATCATGAACGGATCTCACAAGATCTAAACATGAAAGCACAAAGGAGGAGAAACCAGCCATCTAGCTACTACATGGATTCGTAGTCCAAGGATGAACTACTCACGCATCACAACGGAGGCTTGCATGGTGATGAAGAAGGCCTCGGTGAATTCCCTCTCCGAGGTGCCGGAAGAGCTCAGATCCCTCTGATCTAGGGATGGAGATGATGACTCTGAGACTCTTCGTGGATTTTGATCGGGTACTTAGGGTTTTCCCCGAGGGCAACCTATAGGCGGAAGGAGAGGCCGAGGGGTCTGGGGCGGCCAGACCACCGGCGTGGGCTGGCACGCATGGCCAGGTGGTGTGGCCAGCCCCCAACCCTTCTCCGTCTCGTATTCAGGCACTTGATCCCTTCCGGAAAAATAGGCACTTTGGCTTTTGTCCCGTCCAATTCCGAGAATATTCATTTTCTGACTTTTCTGGAACCAAAAACAACAGAAAACAGGCAGCTGGCACTATGGCTCTTGTTAATAGGTTAGTCCAAGAAATCATAATAAAAGTACTCCAAAGTTGGAACAAAACACAAGAAAGTGGATAAAACTAAGCATGGAACATCAAAAATTATAGATACATTTGCAATGTATCAACATCCCGAAGCTTAACTTCTGCTCGTCCTCAAGTAGGTAAGTGATAAAAAGAAAGAATTTTTGAGGTGACATGCACCATCAAAGACTTGATCAAAATATTTGCAAAACTCAAAGCTGGGATCATAGTACTTCAATCATAACATGAAAGACAAAGTTCTAGCAATAAGCAAAGAAACTATGATGCAACATGAAGAGGCACAAACAAAAGATTCATGAATAACATGCTTTGCCAGACATTTGTTTGTTTCACATAAATAAAACATAGCATAAAAGTATTCAGCTTGTCCCTTAATAGAGTAGAAAATATAAATGCATAGGACACCTTCAAAGTTCATAAGAGTGACTAGATACAATAGTTTCAAACAAGCAATAACAAGTTATGCATCAATCAACTAGTCTTGGGACAATGCACATAGAACTAAGAATGGCCACTATGCTCTCAAAGTAGGTGCATAAACATAGAAGGTAGAGACTCAATATAATGGTGGAAGAAAGGCCTTTTGTAAAAGGAAGTAGGAATTCAAGTCTCATAAAGATCTTCCAAAAATTATGGTACTTGTAGCTTTCAGCTCTCATTGCCCCTATCATAAGCATCTTGAAGTGATTAAGGTTAAAGTGAACAAACTATGGTGTACATGCTTGACGAAGTATGAGTCAGAAATCTCATGTCCCTTGTATACGAGGGCCGCTCCTCATGCTACTCAAGTTTAGTCACCGGTAAGTTCTTGTCATTGTAAGTACATGTGTATCATTGAGAACCGCCAATGGGGTACCCCTTGCCCGATGATACGGAAGAATCCCCATATCAAAATGACAAGGCAAGCAGACAACGAGCATCTCAGCATTCTTCTTATTTACCATGGGAATATGGTGCTTTTTTCTCTCTTTCCTCTTTTCATAGTATCTCTTTTTTTTCTTTTCTCTTTTTTGCTCAATAGGACTCTTTTTTTATAAGAAGAATGCTTTATAGACAGCTCATTATGGTTACGCTGCAGGTTTCCACCATGTCAGCATGGATTAGACCAGCGACCCAGGCGTTTCTCTAACACATACATAACTCCATGGACTTACAAGCTCCCCTTTCATTTCACACCGACGACATCCATATACAAAAGAGCATGATATCAACTAGGTACAAGTACCAAGTGCAATGTTGAAAGTGTTCCCCATGAAAGCATGGTTCTGCTAATTCCTGACAAATAAGTGCAAGCATATACAACATAGACGACACAATGGTTCAAGTTTATTAAGGGCAAGTAAAGTAAAGTGTGCCATCAAGTTCGTGAGAGCTTTAATCACTAGTTTTCTCATAACAAGTGAAAGGTAAACAAAAGCATGAATATACTTGGAATAGCATAAGCCAGTAGGTAGGTATGGTGGACTCTTTGGAAAAACTTGGTTTAGGGAGTTGGATGCATGAGTAGAACTCATACTTTGTTGTGGAGGCTAGCAAAAGACTTGGAGCGACAAACTAAGAGAGCAATAATGGCCATAATCATGCAGTGCGACAAAACATCATTGATCAAAGCATAAAGTGATACTACAAGTTGAAAACTAAAGGATCATGAAGGCTATGGTGACTTGAGGTAGTCATAACATGGTGTGAGCATGTGCCAAGTCAACCCAAATAAAGCATCAAAGGAGAATACCACTATACTATGCTTTAATATGCTAAAACAACGCATGATTCATCCAAGGCACATTAAGCAATCTCAATTGTTTATAACAAGTCATGCTACAGCAAAGAATACTAAGCATAAAGCCAAAACAATATCAAGCATGGCATGACAAAGCATAGCCACAGTCAAAAACGAGCTCTTTTTACCACATAAGTATGAACTTTCCTACTCTTTTCCAAACCAAACCAAACTATTCGCAAACCAAAGTGTGAAAGAGGGGGTCCAACCAACTTATTCAGAAAACTAAGCAAACCAAGCAAACTAAAAACCAAAATAAAAACGAAAAAGAAGACGCTCCAAGAAAAACACAACTGTGCATGAAACAATAAAAATGAAGCGTTTGGAAGAAACCTGGAATTTTATTGATGAAGAAGGGGATGCCTTGGGCATCCCCAAGCTTTGACGCTTGTACTTCTTGGATATTTCTTGGGGTGACACGCGTGGCATCCCCAAGCTTGAGCTTTAGTCCATCCTTCATCTCATTACTCATTCCTTCCATACACCTGAAATTTTTCCTTCATACAAAACTTCACACAATCTCATTAGCAACATTAGTGCACTTAAGATACATAAGTCTCAAGGTTCAGTTCTAATACCAAATAAACTTCCATTAGAACACTAGCTGTTGTAGCACTTCCCTCAAAAAGCTCAATTCCCAAAGGAACTCAAGAAGGAACTAACAAGAAGCAAATGCAGAAAATGGCAGAAATCTGTCAAAACAGACTAGCAGGTAAAGATGAATTTTTTCGAAGACCTTCTGTTGCTCAAATAAAAAAGTGTTGAACTAACGGAAGTTAGATAACAACCTGTGGCAGAAGCACAAAAAAGTACAGCTCAATCCAACATACAGAGATCTCTCAGGAATTTTTACGGTGAAGCACAGAAATCTGTTTCGGGACAGCAACTTTCCCAATCATTACTTCACTCTCATTAGAGGTTACTCTTGGCACAAAAAGCAAATAAAAAGGATAAGGAGAGGTTATTACAGAGGTAATAACTTCCAAGACTCATCTAAAACTCTTAGGTTATCTCCCAACAAGTACTTTTCTTTAATGCCTTTAAGTTAGGCATGAAAATTTGAGAAGATGCTCTCATAGGAAATATGAATTGAAGTAAAAGAGAGCATCAAGAAGCAAATTTAAAACACATTTAAGTATAACTCACTTATTATGCATAGGAATCTTGTATGCAAATAAATGCACAAAGAGCAAAGTGACAGGCATAGGAAGATAAAACAGAAGTAATTTCAAAACTTTCAGCAGATAGAGAGGTGTTTCATTACCATAAAAACTTCTATAACCATATTTTACTCTCTCATAATAATTTTCAGTAGCCTCATGAATAAACTCAACAATATAACTATCACATAAGGCATACTTTTCATGATCTACAAGCACTAGAGCTTTATTATAAACATTTTCAAAAGAATCCTCGGGAACATAACATTCACCCTCCTTTGATAAGCATGGGGGACAATCAAATAATGTAAGGGATAAAGAGTTACTCTCATTAGAAGGTAGGCATGGGTAGATCCTGTCGTTGTATTGGGAACGACAGTACCTGGGGAGGTTAGATAGAGGTGTGGGGACTAGCAAAGAAGCTATCGACGGCGTCCACAGGCGAGATTGGATACAAGCGAGCGTAGCGGGACGCAAGAAGTACCCAGGTTCGGGGCCCTCGTGGTGAGGTAAAGCCCCTACTCCTGCCTGATCTGTCTATGTGGGATATACGAGCTGCACGTGCTCCTTGAGCTGTATTCTTTAGCTACTGCCTTAAATGCACTGAGACCAACCCTTTCTACTGAGGCGCTGCCTCTCCTTATATAGGAAGAGAGGCGAGGGTCTCGCTGGCTAGTCCGACTGGCGGGCCCCACAGGCGGGTCCCAGCCGACTAGTCATCTACAGTGTCCAGCATGGCTTGTCCTTTCGGTGTATGAGCTGTATGGCTGTCGTTGGCACAGTGGACGCTGTGCGAGCCCATCGTCAGCACAGGCCACTGTTCCAGCATCACCCGCGCAAAGTCTTTGGCATGGGCAGGTGGTTGCCCGTCTCGTCATCGTACAGGGCATACCGTGCACTAATACACACGTCGTCCTGTCTCTCTGATTGGACCCGGCTACGCCGTCGTATCCGGCTGCCTCCTTATGATCCGGCTACTGGGTGGTAGCCGGCCCATCCTAACCTGTCCGGCTGCATCTGGTCAGCCGGACGCGATCCAGCTGTCCTGTTTCTTATTCGGGTGGGGTACCCGGGGATCATCCCCCTGACAGATCCATTCTTCCTCCTTTTGTCCATCACTCTCCTCCTCTTTTTCATCTAATGAGGTTTCAGGTTCAGCAATTTCTTCTTCCATGGAGGTTCTAGCAGGCAGTGGTTCATCTATTACCTTAGTAGTCATAATACTGTTCCCAAATAGGAAACTGAGTGAGCTATCCATAATGAAATAGTGATTGGAGCATAGCTAGCCATAAAGGCAACTTAAGAAAGGAACTAATTTTTTTGTGTTTTTGAAATAAGGAAGCAAACTTGTAAACTAATTTTTTGTGTTTTTTGAAGAACAAAACAAGCAAACAAAGCAAAAAAAAAACTAAGCAAACCAAAAACAACAAAGTAAAGAGATTGGTTTGAGGGACTCCCCTTGTGAAGATGTCCTTGACTCCCCGGCAACGGCGCCAGAAAATGTCTTGATGCACTCGACGATCGACGTAGAGTTCGTTGGGAACCCCAAGAGGAAGGTATGATGAGCACAACATAAAGTTTCCCTCAATTATGGAACCAAGGTATAATCGAACCAGTAGGAGCAAGGAAACACCCCAAAGGTGTTGCTAGCTGAGCTTTGGCAGGGCACACTACCGGTGCTAGTAGCAACGTGGAGACTTGCACAACACAACCACAGAACTTTGTCCCCAACTTGCGATGAGGTTGTCAATCTCACCGTGTTTTGAGGAAAACAAAGGATTAAACGTATCGAATGGAAAGAAGTAAAAGTTTGTAGAAAGTAAACACAAAGTAGTAAACAGTTGTAGATTGTATGTAAAGTAAAAGGACCGGGATCCATAGTTCACTAGAGGTGGCTCTCTTTAGATAGATAACATGCTGGGTGAACAAATTATAGCGGGGCAATTGACAAACACCAAGAAAGCAATACATGCATATACTAATCATCTTGACTCCTCTGAGACTTGATTGGGCAATACAACATAATACATAGACCGCCATCCAACTGCATCTATGACTAATAATCCACCTTCAGGTTATCATCCGAACCCCCTCCAGTATTAAGTTACAAGCAACAGATTATTGCTTTACGAACTGCGTGTAAGGTAAACAATACAATTGTTCTATGAACAAAGGATCATTGTTTTCTCCCTAGTAGCAATTGCACATCTAGTACCTTAGAGATTTCTGTCACTTCCCCAGATTACCAGAGGCATGAACCCACTATCGAGCATAAATACTAACTCTTGGAGTTGCTAGCATCTACTTGGCCAAGATAGCTACTAACAACGAAAAGCATGCAAGATCTCAAATAACAAAGACATGGTAGAATCAATAATCAATCTGAAATAGCATCTCAATATCCATCGGATCCCCGCAAACACAACATGTATGGATTACAAATAGATGATATTGATCATGAACGAAGCTCACAAGATCTAAACATGAAAGCACAAAGGAGGAGAAACGAGCCATCTAGCTACTACATGGATCCGTAGTCCAAGGATGAACTACTCACGCATCACACCGGAGGCTTGCATGGTGATGAAGAAGGCCTCCAGGGTGAATTCCCCTCTCCGGCAGGGTGCCGGGAAGAGCTTCAGATCCCTCCCGATCTAGGGATGGAGATGGCAGCGGCTACAGACTCTTTCGTGGATTTTTGATCGGTTACTTAGGGTTTTTGTCCCGAGGGCAACTTATAGGCGGAAGGAGAGGCTGAGGGGTCTGGGGCGCGGACCACCTGGCGCGAGCGAGCCTAGCCGTGCAGTGGTGGTGTGGCGGCCCCAGCCCTTCTCCGTCTCGTATTCTGGCACTTGATCCCTTCCGGAAAAATAGGCACTTTGGCTTTTGTCCCGTCCAATTCCGAGAATATTCATTTTCTGAGTTTTCTGGAACCAAAAACAACAGAAAATAGGCAGCTGGCACTGTGGCTCTTGTTAATAGGTTAGTCCTAGAAATCATAATAAAAGTACTCCAAAGTTGGAACAAAACACAAGAAAGTGGATAAAACTAAGCATGGAACATCAAAAATTATAGATACATTTGCAATGTATCACTGGACATCAATGATGACGTAGCCTTTTGCTCTGCGTACTATTTGCCAGCTTTCGACTTCGCCGGCAGGCAAAGTTCCGTCTTGTAAATAATCCATGAACGGTTTCGTCCAAGCCGGAGAGGTCACTGTTACTGTATTAACAAATGAATCCACTCTATCCGGGTTATCAGGGTCCGCTCCCTTCACGGATGGGGTCCGTAAATGTTCCAGGAAAACGCCTGGTGGAATTGGTCGATGAGCTGAACCAAGCTTTGACAGCAGATCTGCCGCCTCATTCTCCTCCCTTTTGACGTACTTGACTTTGTAGCCGTTCAAGCACTTAGCTATTTCGTCTACTTCGTCTCAATATGCCGCCATCATAGGGTTCCGTGTGTTCCAGGTGCCAGCTACTTGCTGGGCAACCAAGTCGGAATCTTCATAGCAAACTATGCGCTTGATGCTAATATCCTTGGCTACACGAAGTCCATGAATGAGGCCCTCATACTCCGCCATGTTATTGGTAGCGTTGAAGTGGATCTGCAGGAAATATTGCAAATTCTCTCCTATTGGTGATTGTAATAATACACGAGCCCCCAAGACATTGAGTAGTTTTGATCCGTCAAAGTGCATGACCTAATATTCTAGCTCTAGTATAGGAGTGTCTTCTGGCAGTTCTGTCCAATCTACAAGAAAAACCACCAATGCTTGTGATTTGATAGCATCGCGTCTCTTGTAGGTGATTTCAAAGGCGGCAAGTTCAATGCCCCACTTTGCCACTCTCCCTATAGAGTCGCTGTTGTTGTTGATGTCGGACAGTGGAGCCTTGCTCACTACTGTGATATGGTGCTCCCGGAAATAATGCCTTAGCTTACGTGAAGCAAGGAAAACTCCATAAGCTATCTTTTGGTAGTGCGCGTACACTTCTTGGACTCCGTCAAAACCTCGCTCACATAGTAAACGGGCCACTAAACTCCGTATTCGTGCGTTGGTTCCTTGCGCTCCACCATGATGACGATGCTGATTACTCGGTTGGTTGCCGCCATGTAAACTAACATAGGCTCTCTTAACACCGGTGCTGCAAGTATAGGTAGGGAGGAGAGTATTCTCTTCAACTCCTGAAATGTTGCGTCAGCTTCGTCCGTCCATGTGATTTTTTCCGCCTTCTTGAGCAACTTGTAGAGCGGCATAGCCTTCTCACCAAGTTGACTGATGAACCGGCTTACTACTGCAACGCAGCCTGTGAGCCTTTGTATGTCCTTCAAGCATGTCAGGCGTTTGATGTTGAGGATGGCCTTGATTTTCCACGGGTTCACCTCGATTCCGTGATGCGAAACGATGAAGCCCAACAGTTTGCCGGATGGTACCCTGAAGACGCACTTTTTGGGGTTCAGCATCATGTTGTATTTCTGGAGGTTATCAAAGGTTTCCTGCAAGTCAGTGATAAGATCATTTGATTTCTTTGACATTACCGCGATGTCGTCCACGTAAGCGTGTATGTTGCGACCTATTTGGTCGTGTAGGCAGTGTTGCATTGTCCGCTGGTAAGTAGCACCAGTGTTTTTCAACCCAAAGGGCATCGTGACGTAGCAATATGTGCCATAGGGTGTGGTGAACAAAGTGGCCAGTTGGTCCGACTTTCGCATCCGGATCTGGTGGTATCCTGAGTAGGCATCGAGAAAACACAGAAGTTTCAAGCCAGTCGTCGAGTCAATGACTTGGTCAATGCGAGGCAAAGCAAACAGATCCTTCAGACACGCTTTGTTCAAGCCGGTGTAATCAACGCACATTCTTAATTCATTGGTTCCCTTTTGGGGACAAGTACAGGATTTGCCACCCATCGGGTGTGAATAACTTCTCGGATAAAGCCAACCTTAAGTAACCTAGCTATTTCTTTCCTATAACCCTTCGTCTTTCTTCACCAAATCATCATAGAGATTGCTTCACCGGTTTGACATTAGGATCAATATTCAAGCTGTGCTCGGCAAGTTCCCTAGGTACACCTTTCATGTCAGAAGGTTTCCACGCAAAGATGTCCCTATTCTCATGGAGGAACCCGACGAGTGCGCTTTCCTATTTGGGATCTAGGTCCGTGCAAATGGCGGTGGTCTTGGAGGAATCACCTTCGACAAGTTCCACCTGCTTGGTCTTGATGGCGGCCTTGAAGGCGGGTTCGGCAGCAGTGATCTGCTTCTTTGAAGCTGGCATCTCGAGGCATCGACCTAGGTCTGGATCTCCTTGAACTCCTCACCGTAGAGTACTGCTTCGTCAAAGGTGGCCTTACTAAGCTCGCACTCCCGTGCCTTGGTGAAGCTTCCGTCAACGGTGATGACGCCATTTGGTCCGGGAATCTTGAGCTTGTTGTAGACAAAACATGGCCTTGCGAGGAAGGAGTGGAAGATGTCGCGTCCGAAGATAACGTGGTACACGCTCTTGAAAGGCACCACTTCAAAGGTCATGCGCTCTTGGCGGTAATTTTTGACATCGCAAAAAGCGACCGGAAGGGTGATGTAGCCAAGGGAATTTGCTTGTCGGTCGGGGACAACCCCATGGAACAAGGTATTGCTCTTGCTTAGCTGGGTCTCCGTCAAGTTCATCTTGTGCAGTGTATCTAGGTACATGATGTTGCTTCCACTGTCCACGAGGCACTTGGTGAACTCTGTGCCGTCAATCAAAGGGTTGATGACCATGGCATACTGGTTCTCTATTGGGATAAGCTCTGGGTGATCCTTCCTATCCCAAGTAATTGGAAGTTCTGACCACCTGACGTACTAGGGAACCGGAGGGAGGGTAGCCATCAGTATCCTCAAAGAGGTTTTCTAGGTCCGGACGGTGGGGGTGCCAAGGAAAGTGTGGTAACATGGAGCCTTCTTTTCAAAGGGATTTTTCCCTTTATCCTCTCCCTTGTCGAAAGATTTGGGGTCCATTGATACGTTGCTAACTTACCCATAATTTTTGATGTTCCATGCTTGTTTTATATCTACTTTCTTATGTTTTGTCCACACTTTGGAGTATTTCTATACACTTTCTGGAACTAACCTATTAACAAGATGCCACAGTGCCAGTTGCCTATTTTCTTCTGTTTTTGGTTCCAGAAAAGTCAGAAAATGAATATTCTCGAAATTGGACCAGACAAAAGCCAAATTCGTTATTTTCTTGGAAGACTCACGGAGCCAGAAGGAGAGACGAAGGGGGCCACAGGGTGGCCACACCACCCCTTGGCGCGGGTCCCCCTGGCCGTGCCAGGGCATGGTGTCGGCCCCCTGGCCATCCACCGACCTTGCCCCTTCGCCTATAAAATCCTCCCGATGCAAAAACCCTAAATCGTCTAGCCTCCAGCCACGAAAAGTTCCGCAGCGCCGCCACCACCGAAGGGGAGATTCGGGGGACAGAAAGTCTCTGTTCCGGCACCCTGCCGGGACGGGGAAGTGCCCCCGGAGCCATCTCCATCGATCTCCACCACCATCTCCATCACCGTTGCTGATTCCCATGATGAGGAGAGAGTAGTTCTTCCTCGAGGCTAAGGGTTCTATTGGTAGCTATGTGTTCATCTCTCTCTATGCATGATCATATTGTGATCATGAGCTTTGTAATCAAGTAGATCTACCTTGCTACTCAAGTGCTTTAATAGATCTCTGCTCTCCCCATGTGTGTGAAAGTGATAGCGTGCACACCATGGTGGCACTTAGGCTAGAGATTACAAATACTTGTTATGAGTTATATTTGGAGTTGGATGTCTTTATGAAATTGTGGTGTTTGTTGGAACCATCTAGTGCTCAAGGTGACAGTGTGGGGTTTTCTAGATGGGAAAGGCTTACTTTGAGGTGTGCTGTTATAGCCCTACCATGGATTAGAGTGTCCAACCAGAGAGTAGTTAAGAATAGTATCATAAAGAGAATATATTTATATGAGAGTGTTCACTAGTGAAAGTATGATCCCTAGGCCTTGTTTCTAAGCATTTAAACACCGTTTGCAACTAGATCTGTTACATGTTTGCTTATTTCCATCTTTATTTCAGTTTGCCTTTAGTATCTTCCATGCCATCAAGCTATTTTCTGGCACCGTTGTCTTATATCCATACCACTTGTATTTTACTATCTTTTCGTCGAACTAGTGCACCTATACACCTGACAAGTGTATTGGGTGTGTTGGGGACACAAGAGTCTTCTTGTATCTTGATTGCAGGGTTGCTTGAGAGGGGATACATTTGACCACTTCCTACCTAAGTTCACTAAACCTTGGGTGATCCACTTATGGGAAAACTTTATGCTGTTCTACAAACCTCTGCACTTGGAGGCCCAACAACTGTCTACAAGAATAGAAGTACGTAGACATCAAGCTATTTTCTGGCACCGTTGCTGGGGAGGTAAGGTAAAAGGTACTCACATCCTCCGGTGTGAGTGCTCGAAGTTATTTCCTTTAGATTCTGCAATTTTGTCTTTTTGTTTCTTGTTTTCACTAGTTAGGCTTAATGGAAAACAACAAAAAATTTAGATATCTTTATAGTATTTATCTTGAGTTAGGACATGAAGTGTTTAAAGAGAAAATTAAAAAACCTATGGAACTTTATTTGCATGCTAATAGCAATTTTGTTAGTATGAATTCTTTGGACACCATTATTGCTAATGCTATGGAAAAGTCTAAGCTTGGGGAAGCTAATTTTTATGAAAATGATCTTTTTAGTCCCCCAAGCATGGAGGAGAAAATTTACTTTGATGATACTATGCCTCCAATATATGATGATTACAATGATGAATATGATATTTTCAGTCCACCTACTATTGAGGAGAAAATTAAATATGATTACAATATGCCTCCTATATTTGATGATTATGGCGATGAGAATAATAATGATAGCTATTTTGTTGAATTTCCTCCCACTATAATTAATAAGAATGACTATGCTTATGTGGAGAGTAATAATTATTATATGCATGTGGCTCATGATAAGAATGTTTTATGTGATAGTTATATTGTTAATTTTATTCATGATGCTACTGAAAGTTATTATGAGAGAGGGAAACATGGTCTTATGTATCTTAACATTATTAAATTTCCCCTCTTTATGTTGAAAGTCTTGAAGTTGCACTTGTTTTGCTTTACTATGCTTGTTGCTTTGTGCTTTCATGACTTGTTTCTTTACAAGATTCCTATACATAGGAAGTGGGTTAGACTTAAATGTGCTTTGAACTTGCTTCTTGATGCTCTCTTTTACTTCAATTCGTATTTCTTACGTGAGAATCTTCTCAAACTATCATGCCTAACTTAAAGGCGTTAAAGAAAAGTACTTATTGGGAGATAACCCAAAAGTTTTAGTTGAGTCTTGGAAGTTATTGCTTTAGTAATAACCGCTCCTTATCTTTTTTATTTGCTTTTTGTGCCAAGAGTAACCTCTAATGAGAGAGAAGTAATGCTTGAGAAAGTTGCTGTCCCGAAGCAGATTTTTGTGCTTCACTGTAAATATTCGTGTAAAATCTTTGTACGTCGTTTTGAGGCGTGACTTTTTGTGCTTCTGCCCCAGGTTGTTATGTAACTTTCGTTTTATCAACACTTTTCTATTTGAGCAACAGAAGATCTTTGAAAAAATTGGTTTTTACCTGCTGGTCTGTTTAAACAGATTTCTGCCATTATTTGCATTTGCTTCTTGTTGATTCCTTTCTGAGTTCTTTTTGGGGAATTGAGCTTTTTGAGGGAAGTGCTACATTAGCTTGTGTTTTAATGGAAGTTTTATTGGTGTTGAAACTGAACCCAAAGACTTATTATCTTGAGTGCACTAATGTTGCTAATAAAGATTGTGTGAAGTTTTGTCTGAAGGAAAAATTTCAGGTGTATGGAAGGAATGATGTAATGAGATGAAGAATGGACTAAAGCTCAAGCTTGGGACTGCCACGCGTGTCACCCCAAGAAATATCCAAGAAGTACAAGCGTCAAAACTTGGGGATGCCCAAGGCATCCCCTTCTTCATCAATAAAAATCTCAGGTTCTTCCAAACACTTCATTTTATTGTTTCATGCACAGTTGTTTTGTTCTTGGAGCGTCTTTGTTTTCGTTTTTAGTTTTCATTTGCTTGGTTTGCTTGAATAAGTTGGTTGGATCCCAACACTTCTTTTGGAGAGAGACGCACCCTGTTATTCATTGCCTAGAACACTCTAGTTTTCACTCTTATTGTTTTGTGAGTGTTCTCCTTTGCTAGCACTGCGTTTAGCTTTAGTTTTCGATTGGTGTTGGAAAAGAGTAGGAAGTTTCATGCTTATAGTGGTACAAAAAGGAGCTTGTTTTTGACTGTGGCTTATGCTTTGTCATGTCATTCTTGATATTGTTTTGGCTTTATGCTTAGTGATTTTTGCTGTAGCATGACATGTTATAAACAATTGAGATTGCTTAATGTGCCTTGAAAGAATCATGCGTTGTTTTAGCATATTAAAGCATAGTATTGTGGTATTCTCCTTTGATGCTTTATTTGGGTTGACTTGGCACATGCTCACACCATGTTAAGACTATCCCAAGTCACCATAGCCTTTATGATCCTTTAGTTTTCTACTTGTAATATCACTTTATGCTTTAATTAATGATGTTTTGTCACTTTGCATGATTATGGCCATTATTGCTCTCTTAGTTGGTCGCTCCCAGTCTTTTGCTAGCCTCCATAACCAAGTGTGAGTTCCACTCATGCATCCAACTCCAAATAAAACCAAGTTATTCCAAAGAGTCCACCATACCTACCTATTAGCATTTTCTATTCCAAGTATATTCATGTTTTTATCTACCTCCCGAATTAAACTTGTTATGAGAAAACTAGTGATTAAAGATCTCACGAACTTGATGGCACACTTTACTTTTCTTGCCCCTAATAAACTTGAACCATTGTGTCGTCTATGTTGTATATGCTTGCACTTATATGTTGGGGATTAGCAGAACCATGCTGTCATGGGGAACACTTTCAACATTGCACTTGTAGATTGTACACAGTTGATATCATGCTCTTTTGTTTATGGATGTCGTCAGTGTGAAATGAAAGGGGAGCTTGTAAGTCCATGGAGTTATGTATGTGTGTTAGAGAAACACCTGGGCCACTGGTCTAATCCATGCCTAATCATGGTGGAAACCTGCAGCGTAACCATAATGAGCTGTCTATGAAGCATTCTTCTTATTAAAAAAGAGTCAGATATTGTGAAAAAGAGAAAAAGAAAAAAAAATATATGAGAAAAGAGTAAAGAGAGAAAAAACACCATTTTCCTATGGTAAATAAGAAGATTGTTGAGATACTCGTTGTCTGCTTGCCTTGTCATTTTGATATGGGGATTCTTCCGTATCATCGGGCAAGGGGTACCCCGTTGGCGGTTCTCTATGATGCACATGTACTTACTATGACAAGAACTTATCGGTAACTAAACTTGAGTAGCATGAGGAGCGACCCTCGTAGTCAAGGGACACGAGCTTTCCAACTTATACTTTGTCAAGCATATACTCCATAGTTTGTTCACATTAATCTTAATCACTTCAAGATGCTTATGATAGGGGCAATGAGAGCTGAAAGCTAATAAGTACCACAATTTTTGGAATCTCTTTATGAGATTTGAATCCCTGCTTCCTTCTATGAAGGCCTTTCTTTTACTTTTATGTTGACTCTCCACTTTCTATCTTTATGCACCTACTTTGAGAGCATAGTGGACATTCTTAGTTCTATGTGCATTGTTCCAAGACTTGTTGATTGATGCATAA
The DNA here is from genome assembly GCA_023614405.1 of Avena insularis. Lineage (NCBI taxonomy): Eukaryota > Viridiplantae > Streptophyta > Magnoliopsida > Poales > Poaceae > Avena > Avena insularis. The sequence continues at coordinate 133,342,418 of CM042692.1, forward strand.
CTTTGATATTGCTTGTTTTGAACTATTTGTATCTAGTCAGTCTTATGAACTTTGAAGGTGTCCTATGCATTTATGTTTGCTACTCTATGAGGGACAAGCTGAATGCCACTATGCTATGTTTTCTTTATGTGAAACAAACAAACGTCTTGCAAAGCATTATTATTCATGGATCTTTTGTTTGTGCCTTTTCATGTTGCAACAATAGTTGCTTTGTCTTATTGTTAGAACTTTATCTTTCATGTTATGATAGAAGTACTATGATCCCAGCTATCAATGTTTTACAAATACTTTGATCAAGTTTATGATGGTGCATGTCAACTCAAAAATTATTCTTTATTTTTATTACTTACCTACTCGAGGACGAGCAGGAGTTAAGCTTGGGGATGTTGATACGTTGCTAACGTATCCATAATTTTTGATGTTCCATGCTTGTTTTATATCTACTTTCTTATGTTTTGTCCACACTTTGGAGTATTTCTATACACTTTCTGGGACTAACCTATTAACAAGATGCCACAACGTCAGTTGCCTGTTTTCTTCTGTTTTTGGTTCCAGAAAAGTCAGAAAGTGAATATTTTCGGAATTGGACCGGACAAAAGCCAAAGTCGTTATTTTCCCGGAAGACTCATGGAGCCAGAAGGAGAGACGAAGGGGGGCCATAGGGTGGCCACACCACCCCTTGGCGCAGGTCCCCCTGGCCGCGCTAGGGCATGGTGTGGGCCCCCTGGCCGTCCACCGACCTTGCCCCTTTGCCTATAAAATCCTCCCGATGCAAAAACCCTAAATCGTCCAGCCTCTAGCCATGAAAAGTTCCGCAGCGCCGCTGCCACCGAAGGGGAGATTCGGGGGACAGAAAGTCTCTGTTCCGGCACCCTGCCAGGACGGGGAAGTGCACCCGGAGCCATCTCCATCGATCTCCACCACCATCTCCATCACTGTTGCTGATTCCCATGATGAGGAGGGAGTAGTTCTTCCTCGAGGCTAAGGGTTCTACCGGTAGCTATGTGTTCATATCTCTCTCTCTATGCATGATCATATTGTGATCATGAGCTTTGTAATCAAGTAGATCTACCATGCTACTCAAGTGCTTTAATAGATCTCTGGTCTCCCCATGTGTGTGAAAGTGACAGCGTGCACACCATGGTGGCACTTAGGCTAGAGATTACAAATACTTGTTATGAGTTATATTTGGAGTTGGATGCTTTATGAAATTTTGGTGTTTGTTGGAACCATATAGTGCTCAAGGTGACAGTGTGGGGGTTTTCTAGATGGGAAAGGCTTACTTTGAGGTGTGCTGTTATAGCCCTACCATGGATTAGAGTGTCCAACCAGAGAGTAGTTAAGAGTAGTATCATAAAGGGAAGATATTTATAGGAGAGTGTTCACTAGTGAAAGTACGATCCCTAGGCCTTGTTTCTAAGCATTGAAACACCGTTTGCAACTAGATCTATTACGTGTTTGCTTGTTTCCATCTTTATTTCAGTTTGCCTTTAGTCTCTTCCATGCCATCAAGCTATTTTCTGGCACCATTGTCTTATATCCATACCACTTTGTATTTTACTATCTCTTCACCGAACTAGTGCACCTATACACCTGACAAGTGTATTGGGTGTGTTGGGGACACAAGAGTCTTCTTGTATCTTGATTGCAGGGTTGCTTGAGAGGAGATACCTTTGACCACTTCCTCCCTGAGTTCGATAAACCTTGGGTGATCCACTTAAGGGAAAACTTGCTGCTGTTCTACAAACCTCTGCACTTGGAGGCCCAAAAACTATCTACAAGAATAGAAGTGTGTAGACATCATCCATGTCTTCATCCATATCACTTGATTCCTTGGGCTCTTCCTCCTTCTTCTTCCTTTGCCCTTTCCGTGGGGTCTGTTTTTCCGACTTCGCTTGTAGCCGGACTCAGGGTCTTCCTTGGGATTGTTGACGAATTTGCATTGGCGGTTGGTGTGGGTGCCCTTGCCGTTTGCGTCAAGGTGTACGAAACACGGCATATCGCGGTACTTTTCGTACATTTGGGGAACACGGGGCGCTGAGGGTGTAGTGTCACTCCTCTGCTGGCCACTGCTAGCCTCCCGACCACGTCCACGATGTCCGTCTCCGCCTCTTCTAGTGAATGTTGCAGCGACTTGCTTTTCTTCGGGTAGATTCTTCCTCTTGTTATTGTTGTTCTTCCTGGCATGGGTAGGGATTGCTATTGCCGGCAATGATCCACGCGCGTCGTCAGCAGCGGCGAACTCGCTAGCCATGGCGATCATTGCATTAAGGTTGAGCTCGTTGTTGTCTTGCTTGCGCTTTAACGTATGCTAGAGCAAAGTTCCCTTTTTCAGACCATCGATGAAGGCGGCCAGAGCGGTCTGTTCATGCACCCCTACGCAGGAATTTTTCATATCCAGCCAGTGAGAGAGGTAGGCACGAGAGGTTTCATCAGTTTCTTGCACACACCATTGTAGGTCTCCGATAGTGCAGGGACGCTTGTACGTACCCTCAAAATTCTTGGTGAACGCTTCATGCATGTCCAACCAATTGCATATCGATTTCTCCGGCAAGTCATCGATCCATTGTCGGGCGGTGCCGATCAGCATGAGTGGGAGGTACTTGACGGCGATATTGGGGTTTTCCCCTGCGATGTGAATCTCTTCGCTGTAGTCCTGCAACCATGTTAATGGCCTGGCAGTGCCATTGTATGGTTTGATGGTCTTGTCTATCCGGAGGCCCTTGGGGTAAGTTGTGGCCCGTATCACTGGTCCAAAACAACGTGGCCCAAGGTATGGGAGCTCCCGAGCTTCTTGGATCTCGTCCAGCCGTGTACGTGCATCATACGGCTCTGGTTGCTTCCCTTTTTCGTCATGGGGAGGGGAGTTGTGGCGCGATCTATGAGATCCACCATGTCCTCCGCCATGATGGCTGCTAGGTGGCGACGATGGCGGTGGAGGCGATGGGTTAGCTCTCTTGCTGTGCGCCTCCTGCGATTCCTCATGCTTGTCGCGGTTACTTGTCGGACGTGGCAGCTCCTTGTGGGATCTGCTCCTATGTCCTTCAATGCTGCTGCGCTCTCCGCCATGTCGGGGCTGCTCACCCTGGTCGCATATAACAATGCCGGCCCGGGGACGCCTTGGACGTGCATGCTTGTGCGGTGGTGCGGCTCTGGTTCCTCGTGACGCCGAGATGGTGGTGGAGGTGGTGACCGGCGGGGATGAGCCTTTTCTCCATGGTCAGAGGATATGGGGATGGCATCAGTCATGTTGCGTGCCTCCCTCCGTCTTTGCTCTATAGAGCCTATGTGCGATCCCTCGTCACGGGGAGATTTGGGCCTTCTGCGGCTGTTCAGGGTCGACTGGCAAAGCTCCGGGTTGGACTCTAGCCTATGCGAGGCGGCCTTCTCATGGTGCTTGCATTCCTTGGCGATGAGGTCGTAGACCTGAGCAACTGCTTCTAGCGACCTGTCATGTTCAGGAGGGTCTTAGCGACGATAATGTTGAGGGTGGGAGTTGGCATGACCTGCTTCCCCTCTGAATCAATGTAAGGGGTGGCTTTTGTTGGCTTAGACCCTTCATACCCCAACCTTCGCCGAACGCCGAGATCTTTGACGACGTGAGCTGGTACTTTCTTTGCCTTTTGCTTTAACCGAATTGCTTGTACTTAGCCTCCATAGCTCTTGCCTCCTTGATGGATTGCTGCGCCTTGGCCATGTCTTCGTCTAGCTTAGTGCCTTGCTCCGCGATGCACTTGGCCTCTGCCAAGATTTCCGCGTGTTTCTCATCAAGATCCATAACACTTCGGATATGGGCGACGATGATTGGCTCAACAAGAAGCACACCATAGATTGCTTTGTCGGCGGGAGTGTCCAGTGGGTTGCTAGCTGCTGACGTTGACGGTGGCATTGGCAGCTGAGTTGATTGTCGAGCCGTACTAGGGGCCATGGTGAGTTCCTGCGCTAGTAGCGGGCGAATAACCAGAGGAGGCATAGCTTTGGACGGAGCCGTAGGCTCGACGACTTTCTTAGCTGCTACTGCTCTGGTAACCGCTGGCATGGGCGGAGCTCTCTCACGTTCCAGTTCCTGTCTGTCTTCTTCCATCACGCTCCCAAGGGCGACTAGCACTTGGTGGGAAGTGTTGGTCTTCTCGGCGCACTCCTCCTTCTCGATCTCCTACTCAATCTCCCTCATAGCAGTATCGTATTCCTCCGAGTTAGCATATGAGCCACCACCATCCATACCGATGTCAGCATAAAGCGCGTCAATGACGGAGTCGGAGTTGGGTTCGGTGTTGATGATGGCGGACGTGGAGGGTGATGGAGGCGGGCTGTTGTTGTTGTTTCCTCCTATGGCTACGACGATGATTGCCGTCATGGCCTCTTTATTGGCATTCGTGTATTCGTTGATGATGGCAACCATCTCACCAAGTGTAAGAGGGCCTGCGGCCTACCGCCTTTGGAGGGTATGCCGAAGGAGTGTTCCGGGTGTGATCCCTTCCACGAAGTGGTATACGAGCTCGTTGGCATGGTCGCCCTCTAGGGTTTCTCTCACCCTCATCCATCTGGCGAGGTATTCGCGGGGAGGTTCTTCATACCTTTGAATGCATCTAGCCAGATCGAAGATGGTGACGACACCGACAAAGTGTGACCTACGCATCTATAATGCTCGGGGAAGCCAAGCGGATTTGCGGGGTCCTTCCACCTTTATATCCTGCACATGGGCGGTTTGGGTGAGCCTTGAAATTTCCTGATCTGAGCCACCATACTCCAAGGAGAGGTATGGCCCAGATCCTTCTGCGAACGTGTCCTGCTCATAGGCGGTCCTTGCGGGGCTTGACGAGTTTCCGACTTCTTGGGAGCTAGGACCTGAGTCAGTTTCACCGATGAAGATGTGGATGTCTACGAAGGGGATGACGGAGTAGCGCGTGGGGTTCGTCTTTGCTGGCACCCAGAACTCATCTGGAGGGACGACCGGGACGTTGTCGGAGAAGAGAACGCGACCGATGGCTACGGTATCGCTGATTCCCACGAAGAGATTGGACGTCGCCTGGTGTAGAGCTCGAAGCGCCTCTCGCCCCATGGTGGGCGCCAACTATCATGGTATTGCCGACGAGTACACCATGGAGGGGTCCTCATAGTGCGTGTTTAGAGACGTGGGGTAAGGTGGAGAGTTGGCGGGTACGAGATAACACAGGTTACCCAGGTTCAAGTCCCACAACGGTGGCGGAACTCTACTCCTGCTATAAATCACTATAATGGCAATACGTCGAGTTACAGGGATAGGTTCGCTGTGCGAGGTGTTGCACATTGTACATATCAATCTAAGAGGTTGTGCCTTAAAGGATCCCACATGCCGGCTTAGAAAGGCGCCAAGACCTAGGGTTTACAGGGAAAGGTCCTTGCCGGACAAGGTAAAGAGTCGTACACTAATACGAACTAGTCTTCCGTGTCTTGTACTCCAAGGCTCCGAGTATGTCGGTGACTCCTGCATAGCCTTCCTTTATCCGGCATGGGCCTCCTTTCTGGATCTGTCTAACTGGGCCGCCCAGCAGGCCATGGGCCCTGCTACCAACTATGGGCCACCCGGGTTAGGTGGATTGACGACATGCTATGAGGATACCCATATAGCATATCCCCAACAAATGCAGTTGTCCACGACGATTTCCATAAAACCAAAAGTTCTAATAACTGTATAGAACTTCATGTACCATTGTCTTGAAGCTTGCTTCAAACCATAAATAGACTTCTTTAATCGACATGCCAAGTGTTCTTTTCCTTATACGACAAAACTTTCTAGTTGAGTCATGTAAACATCTTCATTCAGATCATCGTTTAGGAATGTCGTCTTAACATCCATTTGATGCAACTCTAAGTCATAGTGAACTGTCAATGCCATAATGGTTCTAAAAGAATCTTTGCTTGACATAGGAGAGAAGGTCTCGTTGTAATCGATGCCCTCTCTTTGTGTAAATCCTTTCGCAACAAATCTTGCTTTGAACCTTTCTACATTCCCTTTGGAGTCATATTTAGTTTTGTAGACCCACTTGCAGCCTACTCTTTTAGCCCTATTTCGTATTTCTACTAAGTCCCAAACATCATTTGTGCCCATGGACGTCAATTCATCTTCCATGGCAGCTACCCATTTAGATGAGTTCTCATTTTTCATAGCTTCCTTGGAGGAGGATGGGTCCTCCAACTTTCCCATATCATTGACATCCTCACTCATGTAAGTGATATAATAATCTAGGACGACTTTCTTTCTTTCATGGTGTGTTCTTCGTAGCGGAGTTGGTGGTGGAGGATCATTTTCTGGTTGAGGATCATGTTCTTCTTGAGAGTCATCTTCTGGTTGTGAATCTCCATTTGGTTCAGGATCAACATTGGTTTCAACATGAGTATTTTCAGTATGTGTATTGGATGTCACGTCAAAATTTCAAAATGGTAAAACGATCTCTTGGATAGTCGGGGATGGAGCACACACCCGCTTCTCGTCAAGATTAATAACCCTTACTTCTGTGACTTCATTATCCTCAAAAAATACAGCTTGTCAAGTTTCCACAAATTTAGTGGTATGGCCTGGACAATAAAAGTGATATCCCTTTCCCCTATGAGGGTATCCAATAAAATGACAACTTAATGTCTACGGATCCAATTTATTAAGTTGTGGATTGAATACTTTTGCTTCAGCAGGACATCCCCACACACAGAGGTAATCCAAGCTCGGTTTCTTTCCCGTCCACATCACATAAGGTGTGCTCGGTGCAGATTTAGTGGGAGCAATATTTAGTACATGTGCAGTTGTATTTAAAGCCTCCATCCATAGGATTACTAGCAAACTTGCGTGACTAAAAATGCTTCACACCATGTCCGTAAGGGTGTGGTTGCGGTGCTCAGCTACACCATTTTGCCGAGGTTCACCAGGCATTGAATAGTGGACAATAATTCCATTCTCAACTAGGAACTTTGCAAATGGTCTCGGAATTTGCCCATAAGGAGCATGCCTACCATAATACTCTCCCCCGCGATCAGACTGTACAACTTTAATTTTCTCATTCAGTTGATTCTTAACTTCGGCTTTGAACACTTTGAATATTTCCAAAGCTTCCGATCGATCACGAATAGGGTAAATATACCCATATCGGGAAGAGTCATCCGTGAATGTTATGAATGGATCAAAACCATCCATGGACTTTACATTAAGAGGATCACAAATGTCAGTATGAATAAGTTTGAGGACCCTTGTGGCTCTTACCGCTCCTTTATTAATAGTTTTAGCACATTTCCTTTAACACAATCGATGCATTTATGCATCCGAGAAGTCTAATGGAAGAAGTATTTCATTTTTAGTCAAATGTTCAATTCCCCCCCTTGAAATTTGGCATAAATGATGATGCCACAATTTCGAACAAGTGCTCATGACTTTCCATTTCTTATCAGTGCTACATTTTTCATTCACATTCACATTCACATCATTCACATGCAAAACAAAATCATTGACGAATAACATATATAGTTTGCCTCGTCTGACACTGAGGCCAATATCTTTATTACAACGCTTTAAAACACATTGATTTTTACCAAGAAGACATTCAAACATGTCATCATCTAAACATGAAACTGAAATAAGATTCCTACTTAAGGTAGGGACATAGAGAACATTATTCAAGTGAAGAAAAATCCGGTGTCTAGCTCGAGATCGAGAGAACCCAAAGCTTCAATGTCTTGTTCCTTCCCATTTGCCACCTTAAGCCTTCTTTCCCCTGGACTTATGGTGCGGGTTGTATGGAATCTCTGCATGGAATTTGCAACATGAACAGTTGCACCTGAGTCTATCGACCATGTATTTCTAGAAAATCAACATAAATAGATTCATCTATAAATGTAATTTCATCATTACCTCTCTTGGCTCGGCACTTCAGCCATTTTGGGCAATCCTTCCTGTAATGTCCTTCATTCTTGCAGAAGTTGCGCACGTTCGACCCAACACCAGCAGAAGTGCCAGGATCAGAACTTGTGGAACTAGTGCCCTTCCCTTTTGGAGGTGTTTTTCCTTGAAATTGCTTCTTCTTGGGAGGACCATTCCAAACACTCTTCCTCTTTGAGGTGCCAACCTGTAAGGCTTGATCTTTGATTTGCTTGATAATCCTCTCTTCCTCCTGGAAAATTTTAGGAGTCATCTCAGCCAGTGGACATTTTTCCTTTAGAGAGTTATAGTTTATCTTGAAATGCTCAAATTCAGCAGGTAGTGATTCCAGTATCATGACTATGAGTAGGTTCTCACCGAGTTCACAATTCAGAGTTCTAAGATTTTGATAAGCATTCACTTTCCTCAGTATGTGAGTCCTAACCTCATTTTCCCAGTTACGATATATTTCTCAAGGAGCTTATAGAAAAGCTCATGAGCGTAAATCTTCTCGGAGCCCTTGAATTGATCCTCAACAGCTGCTAGAAATTCCTTAGCAGTGTCCTTTTTAGGAGTGCATGATACGTCCATTTTTCATCACTATTCTATATCATAATTTACTATTATTCATTGATATATTTCATATTAAGAGATGACACTTATGTTATTTCATATGTTTTTGCATGGTTGATGACTTTTGGAGGATGGACCGCTGAAGTCAGGATTCTGATGGAAAAGGCATTGTTTGGAGGTAAAATTCGCGAAGATCAGAAAATCCCAGAAAATATATGGAAAATCCTATTTTCCGTAGAAAGGCGGATGCGGAAGGGGAGCGGAGATGGGCCACAGGGGCCCCACACCACCCTACTGGCGCGAGCCACCCTTGTCCGTGCCACCAGGTGGTGTGGCCACCCTGGCCCACCTCTGGCGCTGCTCTTTGGCGTATATATTCCCAACGAAACCCTAAGACTCGGGGAGTGACCACAAAAAGATTTCGCCGCCTCTATAGGGCGGAAAACTGCACAGAGAGAAAGAGCTCTCCGGCAGGCAGAAATATGCTGGGGAAATTCCTTCCCGGAGAGGGGAGATCATTGCCATCAACACCACCATCAAGATGGACTTCATCTGGATCATCATCATCATCTCCATCATCGTCTCCACCAACACCATCATCACCACTCTGTACCGCTGTAACAGTTGGGTTGAATCTTGCATAGTTCTTAGGGGAAACTTTCCCGTTGTCGATTACTTGTTTTAGTTGATGCTATTGAGTGGAACCATTGAATTATCGTTCATGTTCAGATTGTTACTTATCATTATTTCATCTCTAATCTTGATCCATATGATGTATTGTGAGTAGTTCGTTTAGTTCTTGAGGACATGGGAGAAGTCATGTTGTTAGTAGTGGAATTGTGTTGAGAAAGATTCAATAGTTTGTTATTTAAGTTGTGGTGTTATTCTTCTAGTGGTGTCATGTGAACATCGACTAATCATAGGGGTTACCGGAGTGACAGAAACCTGAACCACCATTAGGAAACCTTTGCACAAGGGAGTGTAGGATCTCAAAGTTTAAGGTTGTGGTTAGGTTTATATCTTAATTAGTTTCTTGTAGTTCCGGATGCTTGAAAGGGGTATAATCACAAGTATGTATTAGTCCTAGGAAGGTCAGTACATTAGCACAGGTTCACCCACACAACACTTATCAAACTAAATAAGATTAATCAACTATATGAAGCGAAAGCACTTGATGATATTCCCATGTGTCCTCGAGAACATTTGGTCATCTTATGTAATACAACCGACTTGTCCTTTGCTAAAGAAAGGATTGGGACACTTCCTGCAATTATTATTATTGTCTTTTATTTACTCGTACTTTATTTATCTGCATTATCAAAAACCCCTAAAATCCGTTTGCTAAGTATTTATAGAGAATTCCTGCTCCAAGCCACTCGTTAACATCTTCTGCTCCACGTTGGGTTCGACACTCTTACTTATCAAAAATACTGCAATACACCCCCTATACTTGTGGGTCATCAAGACTATTTTCTGGCACCGTTGGCGGGGAGTGAAGCGCTATTGGAGAGTGGAATTGGTAAAGGAAACTTCTACTGTGACTATTGTTTATCTCTGTTAGTTACTTTATTCTCAATATGGATAATTCACTTAGTTTCTTAATTCGTAATGCTACTACCACTACTAAGGTAGTAGATGAACCTCCACCTGCTAAAATTGATCCTTTTAAAATACCTACAAGAATTATTGATCGTGTTATGGATAACTACTATTTTGGGGATGGAACTGTCCATCCCGGTGATCATTTGCTCTTTATACACGAATTATGCGGGTTGTTCAAGTGTGCATTTATTACAACTGATCAAGTCAAGAAGAAGTTATTCTCATTATCACTGAAAGGAAGAGCTGAGGAATGGTACAAGCTGCTGAAGAATGGCCAATCTCTTGAATGGGAGGAAATTTTACCTCTCTTTTATTCAAAGTTTTATCCTCTTAGTGAGATTCATAAAGATCGGAATCAAATATAGAACTTTTGGCCTCGTGATGGAGAGAGTACAACTCAAGCTTGGGGGAGATTGAAGTTACTAATGCTCAAATGTCCTATTCATGATCTCTCCAACAATATTATTATCAATAACTTTTATGCAAGACTTTCTCTTCATGATAAGGATCTATTGGATGCTTCTTGTGCTGGATCATTTACACGCATGGAAGAAGAAGCTAATTGGGATCTTCTAGACCGTATTCAAGACAATGCTGAAGCATGGGATAATGATAAAGGAACAAAGTCAGGTATAAATTATGATTATGAATGCATTAAATCTTTTATGGGAACTGATGACTTTCATAATATTAGTAATGCTTATGGTCTAGACTCTCAAGTTATTGCAAATTGTTTTAAGGCTTTTGCCTCATATATTGAAATTCCAAAAAGAGAATGGAATAAGTACCATGCACCATATAAGGATATTATTGATTCTATTCCTGTTAGAAGTACTGAAGTTTGCACTATTGATCGTATTTTACTTGAACCTTATATAGAGAAAATACCTTTCCCGGATAAAGTAAAGGAGCACTCAATAATAACTAGTGTAATTAATAAAAGTACAAAGAGAGTTGTAAAGCCTGATGAACAAATAAACATTGAACCTGCAGTAGCAATTGTGAAAGATCTCGTCACTAAAAGTGTAGAAGATGGACACATTATCTTCTGTGAGGATGCTTCTGATATTGTTTCACATCCTAATAGAACTAGAAAAGCTAGTGTCCCTGTGCTTTATGTTAGAATTGGTGATCATTATGGTTTATGTGATATTGGTGCAAGTTCAAGTGTTATTCCTTACGAGATTTACAAAGAAATTATGCATGAAATTAGTCCATGCGAACTAGAATAAATTGATGTGGTTATTCACCTTGCAAACAGAGAGACCATCTCTCCAATTGGTATTGTAAGAGATGTGGAAGTTCTTTGTGGTAAGATTAAATATCCTGCTGATTTTCTAGTACTTGGTTCAGCTGCTAGTAAAACCTATCCTATCATTTTTGGTAGACCTTTCTTGAACACATGTGGAGCCATTATAGACTGTAAAAGGGAGAAAATTTTAACTAAATTTGATGGGGAATCTTATGAGTTCAATTTTTCAAAATTTGCAAAAGTTCCTTATGAAAATGAAACCCCTAATGAGGATTTTAGAGTTGAACAACTTGCATCTATTTCTCTTGCTCCTAACAATGCTTTACAGCAATTTATGGAAGACTACGAAAGTGAGATCTTCATGGAAGAAAGAAATGAGATTGACGAGATTCTCTGTCTTCAACCTAAGATGCTTAAGCATAACTTGCCGGTGGAAGATTTGGGTACCACATTGCCACCTAAAAAGGATCCGGTTTTTGATCTAAAACCTTTACCTGACGATCTTAAATATGCTTACATTGATGATAAAAAAATATATCATGTTATTATTAGTTCTAAACTTTCAGGGAAGGAAGAGGAAAGATCATTGCAAGTATTGAAGAAACATCGAGGAGCTATGGGCTATACCTATGATTTAAAGGGATTTCCCCTACTATATGTCAGCACGCTATCAATATAGAACCCGATGCAAAACTAGTGGTGGAACATCAACATCGTTTAAATCCTAAGATTAAGGAAGTGGTAAGAAACGAGGTATTAAAACTCCTTGATGCTGCTATTATTTATCCTATTGCTGATAGTGAATGGGTTAGTCCTATTCATTGTGTCCCTAAGAAAGGGGGAATTACTGTTGTGCCTAATGAGAATAATGAGCTTATCCCCGAAAGAATAGTAGTAGGTTATAGGATGTGCATTGACTTCAGAAAGGTTAACAAAGTTACTAAGAAAGATCATTACCCACTGCCTTTTATTGATCAAATGTTAGAAAGGTTGTCTAAAAAGACCCATTTTTGCTTTCTTGATGGATACTCTGGGTTCTCTCAAATTGCTATTAAACAACAAGATGAAGAAAAAACTACTTTTACATGCCCTTATGGAACATATGCTTATAGGTGAATGCCTTTTGGTTTGTGTAATGCTCCTGCTACTTTTCAAAGGTTCATGTCTGCTATCTTTCATGGTTTTTGTGAGAAATTGTGGAAGTATTCATGGACGAGTTTTCTGTCTATGGAACTTCTTTTGATAATTGTCTGCACAACCTTGATAAAGTTTTGCAGAGATGTGAAGAAACTAATCTTGTTCTTAATTGGGAGAAATGCCACTTCATGGTCAATGAAGGAATTATCCTTGGGCACAAAATTTCCGAAAGAGGCATTGAAGTTGACAGAGCCAAAGTTGAAGCAATTGAAAAAATGCCCTATCCTAGGGACGTCAAAGGTATTCGTAGTATCCTTGGTCATGCTGGTTTCTATAGAAGGTTTATTAAAGATTTCTCCAAGATATCAAAACCCCTTACTATAACACCCCAAAAACACTAATCAAGACTATCAAGTTCTAATCACCCAAGTTTAGGGTTAACAAAAACTTTTATTACTAAATTGAATATGAATGCATGTGTGATTTGCATTAGTGTATGATTGAGTGAAATTGCCAGGTTTGATTGCTACAAATGATAAGAAATGGTTTAAAGATGAATGATACGTTGCAAACGTATCTATAATTTTTGATGTTCCATGCTTGGTTTATATCTACTTTCTTATGTTTTGTCCACACTTTGGAGTATTTTTATACACTTTCTAGGACTAAGCTATTAACAAGATGCCACAGTGCCAGTTGCCTGTTTTCTGCTATTTTTGGTTCCAGAAAAGTCAGAAAATGAATATTCTTGGAATTGGACCAGACAAAAGCCAAAGTCATTATTTTCCCGGAAGACTCACGGAGCCAGAAGGAGAGACGAAGGGGGCGCCACAGGGTGGCCACACCACCCCTTGGCACAGGTCCCCCTGGCCGCGCCAGGGCATGGTGTGGGCCCCCTGGCCACCCATCGACCTTGCCTCTTCGCCTATAAGATGCCTCCCGATGCAAAAACCCTAAATCGTCAAGCCTCCAGCCAAGAAAAGTTCTACAGCGCCACCGCCACCGAAGGGGAGATTCAGGGGATAGAAAGTCTCTATTCCGGCACCCTGCCGGGACAAGAAAGTGCCCCCGGAGCTATCTCCATCGATCTCCACCGCCATCTCCATCGCCATTACTGACTCCCATGATGAGGAGGGACTAGTTCTCTCTCGAGGCTAAGGGTTCTACCGGTAGCTATGTGTTCATCTCTCTCTCTCTATGCATGATCATACTGTGATCATGAGCTTTGTAATCAAGTAGATCTACCTTGCTACTCAAGTGCTTTAATAGATATCTGCTCTCCCCATGTGTGTGAAAGTGACAACGTGCACACCATGGTGGCACTTAGACTAGAGATTACAAATACTTGTTATGAGTTATATTTGGAGTTGGATGTCTCTATGAAATTGTGGTATTTGTTGGAACCATCAAGTGCTCAAGGTGACAGTGTGGGGTTACCTAGATGGGAAAGGCTTACTTTGAGGTGTGCTGTTATAGCCCTACCATGGATTAGAGTGTCCAACCGGAGAGTAGTTTAGAGTAGTATCATAAAGAGAAGATATTTATATGAGAGTGTTCACTAGTGAAAGTATGATCCCTAGGCCTTGTTTCTAATCCTTGAAACACCATTTGCAACTAGATTTGTTACATGTTTGCTTGCTGCCATCTTTATTTCAGTTTGCCTTTAGTCTCTTCCACGCCATCAAGCTATTTTCTGGCACCGTTGTCTTTTATCCATACCACTTGTATTTCACTATCTCTTCGCCTATACACCTGACAAGTGTATTGGGTGTGTTGGGGACACAAGAGACTTATTGTATCTTGATTGAAGGGTTGCTTGAGAGGGATACCTTTGACCACTTCCTCACTGAGTTCGATAAACCTTGGGTGACCCACTTAAGGGAAAACTTGCTGCTGTTCTACAAACCTCTGCACTTGGAGGCCCAACAACTGTCTACAAGAATAGAAGTGCGTATACATCAATGAATACTACATCATCTAGGCCAATTACAAACAAAATCCAAAGAAAAAGAAATCAAATATGAATAAAATGATCAAATGGTCATTTTGACCAAAGTTAACCACTAGGCCACTTTGAGTGTTCCTAGTAGAGAATTTCTAATAGAAACATTTATATTTCTTTTCACCCCTTGCTAGACCAAGTAAAAGTGAACCCAAGCCCACTTTACAAACTCACAGAAACTATTTTCAAATCCATTTAAAGGACAGTTCAAAATTGAATCAAGTTCATATGGTAAGATCACCATTTTGCAAAAACCACTCAAACCAATTCACCTGGACTTTTCCAAGCAACCTTAGACACTCAAGCATAAGATCAAAACACTCACCAAATTTCATTCAAAAATTTCAAATTTAAATTCTTACGGCCATTTAGTCGAACACCTTGAAGACACTAATTAAACCACTACCTAACTTCACTGTTTTGAGCAGTGATCACTCACCCCACTGTCCCCTCTTCACTCCCCTGGTCTCCCCCAACACACAACAACGCTAGACACGCACCCCCTCTTTGCCGTGGCGCCACTGCAGCGCCGCCCGAAGCCAGTCTCGCCGGCCGACCATGGACAGAGCGCCATAGACAACGCCGCCCTCTCCCACGACGACCAGGAGACATGCGACCATCCACCGCCACCCCCTATCCAGCCCTTGCCCGCAACCAGGCAATGGACCACCCCAGCATCGCCGCGCCCACTTTCTCTGCGCCGTGCCGAGAGCGCGCCAGAGCGCCACAGCCGACCAGCTCGCACACGTCGTGCCTCGCCCTCTCCGAACATGCACCCACTCGCCTTAACACCAGCTAGCTCCCAGACATCCCCGTCCGACGCTGCACGACCGGTAGCCCCCGTGCGGCGTCTCGAACACTGCCAGTTCTGTGCAGAGCACCGCCCGCGCCCAATCGTCCTCGACCGCCCCGTGCCGTGCCTTTAGGCCCTTGATGACCGCCAGGGAGCACTGCGTTGCCCCCTAACCCTCAGCCAAGCCGATAGCTCGCTGTACCACCATTGCCGGAGAAGCCATCCCATCCCGCTCGGTCCCCTTACCGGTGTATAAATAGAGGCCTTCTTCGCCTCAATTCTCCACACCACCTCACTCCCGACTCCTCACAGACCCTCCCACACTTCTCCCCGGAGCAAGGTGAGCACCGCATCACCGGAATTTGGCCGGAGCCCACCGCTGCACAGGAGAAGAGGAGCCGTCGATTGGATCCTCCCTAGGAACCGCCGCAAACACCATTCGAACCGCCATCATCGACAATGTCGTTCGCCCCCATTGCCGACCCTAGCTGGAGCCCTGGTGAGCCTCACTTGACCCCCACCGCCGCGTTAGGGTTTAGAACTCGCCGGAGCTATTCGTCGTCGATGATGAACCTCAGCCGTTAGATCAGGTTCTAATCGTAAGGCCTAGATTTAAAGATACCGCTTCGGTTAGATAGAGCCACTGACTAGTGGGACCGTGCTGTTAGCAGCCTGCTGCGCCCGCGCAGTGTAGTTGGGCCGGCCCAGTTAGTTTCCCGCGTAGGCCTGTGAATTCAAATAGTTATTTTCCAATTTAGTGATCATGTTCAACTCAAAAACTTAAAAGATATTCTTGATGCCTATGCAGCCTCAACAAGTCTCAAAATTAACTATCATAAATCTCAACTTATTCCAATTAATGTGGATCATTCAAAAGCTCCTGATCTTGCTAATGTCTTTGGTTGTCAAGTGGGTGTGATGCCATTCACTTATCTTGGCTACCTCTTGGCACCACAAGACCAACTGTAGCTGAGCTCATGCCGCTTGTAGACAGGGTGGAAAGGAGACTGTCTAGCACTACGCTTTGGCTCACTTATGGAGGGCGAGTAACTTACATAAATTCAGCTCTTACCCCACTGCTCACCTATGCTTTGTGTGTTCTTAAGGTGCCTCTACAAATTTTTGAATTTGTTGATCGTGCTAGGAGGCATTGTCTTTGGAGGAAAAATGAGGACAGCGATGAGCGATCATACTCTCTTGCAGCATGGGACTTGGTTTGTAGGCCTAAGAAAAAGGGAGGTTTGGGGATTATGAACCTCAAAGTGCAAAATCAGGGGTTGCTTCTGAAATTTTTACACAAGTTCTACCATAAGCATGATATTCCATGGGTGATGATGGTATGGTACAAATACTATTTGGACATCGTGCCGCATGCAGCAGCTCCATGTGGGTCGTTTTGGTGGAAAGATGTTTCTCATCTCTCTGATATTTTTCGTGGAATCTCTTCGTTCATAGTCAATAAGGGGGATTCGGTTCTTCTATGGAAAGATCTTTGGGCTGGAGAGGATATTCTACAGAGCTCTCTCCCCAGGCTGTTGTCTTACGCGTAACAGAGGATATATCGGTTGCAAACTTTACTGAAGTGAATGATTTGTCAAATAACTTTGTTCTACCATTTTCTTCTGAAGCAAATGATGAATTCAGTATCCTTGAAGAGCACATTTACAGCCTAAGCAGAGACCAATCAATGGCAGATGAATGGGTCTATGATTGGGGATCAAAGGAGTATAGTGCTCAGCGATTTTACAAATATTTTTTCAGAGATCTGAGGCCAATTGCTGCACTTCCGAAAATCTGGAAAACAAAATGCATGATGAAACATAAAGTATTTGCTTGGTTACTGGTTATGGATAAATTAAACACCAGGGATATGCTACAGTAATGCAGCCTGACATGATGTCAGCTGTGTTGTATGTCAGCAGCATAGGGAAACGAGTGATCATCTATTTTTCTCCTATCATTTCAGCCGTGAATGTTGGGCTCTTTTAGGTATCTCTTGGGATTTGGAGTTAGATCTAAGCTCTAGGCTGCATAAGGCACAAAGACTATGGCAGGGATCGCTATTCTTTGAATGTGTTATTCTTTGTGCTTGGAATATTTGGAAGCAACGCAACAGAAAGTATTTCGATAATGTAAACTCCAATATTCTTAGCTGGCTGGCTCATTTTTCCTCAGATACAGATTTGTTAGGGGCTAGACTCAAACCTGATCTTAGAGATCAATTAAAAAGCTTTGTAAGTGAGTTGAGAGTCTTTTAGTTGGTTTGTGAGTGGGGAAGGAAAATCCTTACCCTATGTAAATATGTTGTAATCTTTTGTTCCTTTTATTTTAAGAGCAGTAGGAGCCTCTCCTGCTGTATTTCCTCAAAAAATGTAGTTAAAACCAGATTCTGTCCATAGATTCAAAAATCAATTCAAAGAGATTCACTGAACCAAATTGCATGATTCCAATTTTGTTAGAAAGGTACTTAAATTATCTATCCATGCCCGTTAGATTCAAGTCATTTGGAATTACAGATCACCTATACCAAAAATAATAAGATAGAGACTTTTCCACATTCAAACATTTTTCAAAAATCAACCATAAATGCTTTTGAGTTGATTCTAACTCTCAAAAATCACATTTGATCAGATCTATCTGAATATGTAAAAATATTTAGGTTTGCATGCAGTGACATTGGACTAGTTCCAAAAGAATGCTATTTAGGCATTTCTAGTCACTTTAATTTTATTAAATAGTAATCTCAAAGTTTATAAAATATGACCACCACTTTAAATCACATTCCCATGTATTAGAATATGTGGTGATGACATGTGTGGACATGATCACATATTTTAGTTGGAGAATATTAAATCTTAAGTATGTTCAATGAGTAGAAATTACTTTTCTAAAATAAGATAAATAAGACAAAGTCTTTATTTCATGTGATGATTGTGATGATGCTAGATCATCAAGTGTGAGCCTTAGTGTGCTAAATAGAAATAGTTAAGTATTGTTTGGTGATTGTGTATCTCATATTTATTTATAGACGATAGTACCAACCCGTGATACAAGGAGGAGTACTACCAAGAAGAAGAAGAAAACTTCAACCACTGCACTACTAAAGGCAAGCCATCACTAATTGCAAGCTAGAACTATGCAAGTAATCCTTGCAAGATAACCTATGCAAGATGCATTAGGCATGCTTTGTTATACAAATTTGATTACACCAATCCCAAGTTTTACTTGCAAGCTTTATACTTTTACTTTACCAAAGTTCTTTACTTTTAGTTAGTGCTTTGTGAGTATTGGAAAAATCGTATAGATACCATAAAGAGTATAAGACTAGGCCTAAGTAGTTATACTTAGATGTCATTCCAAGGCATGATATTAGAGTTGGATAGTTACCCTTGGTTGCATCCCTCATTAGTGAATACTCTTAACTTTAGTGGCTAGTGCTAAGCATAAAAGTTGATCACTTTAGATGGGAATACTTGGTGAAAATGATTATTAAAACCTTGGAATGAAGATTCATTCTATGGAAATGTTTTGATGATGAAAATGTTGTGGCATGAGCCTTAGCCCTTTATAAAAAAACTGATGGTTGGGTTCAGATGCGATACCATTCCAATTTTACCGTACAACCACAATACCTAAATTGGGTAGGGCTTAACTGAAAGTTTATATGCGTTAGTATGGGTTCCCTCACGGAAGAGGTTGAGCTGAGGCTACCTCATGAGTGTGAATGTCCACCTATGCAGTGCCCAGGATGGAAGATGGCCATGGCTGGGAGGCCAAGCTCATCGGGGAGGTGCCTATACTAGAGTGTGTAATTGAAATGTTATGATTGATTATTCACATACTAAGTATGATGATTTAGGGTTATCACTGACATATATATCGAATTTTGTGGTGAAAGTGTACCACCTTTGCAGAGTATCAAACTATTCAAATAGCCGCGTCCGCGGTTATGGATAGTTGGAGTGGCCATACTTTTCCATCGTCAGATGTTTTCAAAATGACTTGTGAATTGAACTATGACTTTGACTTGACCACAATAGGGTTGTGGAGATGAAAACTAGGTTCCCGCTTAAGTGATTTAGAACATTAACTTAGTTTTCTTTACTTCTAAACTCAGTATTAGATAAATCTGCCTTTTTGCAAATAAACCTAGAGCTTAAGATTCCTACTAGAACTACCTTACTGGTTATTGATAGTTTGCGAGTACTTAAAGAGTACTCATGGCTTTGTCCCTGGCTATTCCCGTGGCCAGACTATGAGGAGGACTACCAGGATGATGGACAGCAGGAGGACTACGACAACTAGGATCATCTCCCATCATCAGCATTGCCTGTGACCCTGAAGATGGAGCCCCTACTACGTTTATTTTCCGCTGCTTGATTTGTATTAAGACTGGATCATGAGATTTTTTATTTGTGAGACCTTATTATGGTTTGTAATGGATGATGTACTATGATACCAATCTGTTATGTCTCGCACAAATGGTAATCTTAGGATTGCGAGGTATGGTATAACAGGCATCTGGGATTAAAAATCTGGGTGTTGACAAGTTGGTATCAGAGCCATCCTGACCATAGGAGACCCTAGTTAGAATGGACGTCCGAACAAAAACTTAGTTTCAACACAAAAGAAGTGAGTATTTATGAAAACCTATTCCCACTCTTATCCTTGATTCTTTCAAAAACAATCATGTTCCTCAAAAATTCTTGCATTCCTACATAAAATTTGACACACTTCATCACCTCACTAACTTACTCACCCTAAATCCTTATAGATGGAAGTCCAGTATTGCAAGTTCTACCAGCTGGGCAACGAAGGCCAACTGATCTTTGAGAGGGATCTAGATGCACTGTCAGAGTATCTTGAGCGCCCGCATACAGAATTCTTTGGGGCACAAGTCAACGATCTTGTAGGAGGAGATCTACAATGGCTGATAGTTGCAGATCTCAGAGGCAAGATGGAAGCACCCACTTCAGAGAAGATCCAATTCACCTTGCATGAGAACAACTGGCTAGATGGATTAGCCAGGGCTATGCATAAAGCTCTGGCCCGTCTGTGTGGGCAAAACATCAACCTGATCCAGGGAACTCACTTTGCTCACTTCGCAAGGCATGATTCTATGGTAATTCCCTTGGAGATGCCAGGACACCCGGAGCTGAAGCACCAGGTGGACAATCTTGACTTCATATTGTATGATAGTGTAACATCCCAAAACTTAATCCAAAGTTAATCAAGATCAAATCTACCCAATTTGGGGTTAACAAAAACTTTTTCTATTTAAAATATTTTAGCATTCATATGGGTGTGCATTAAATTTAGGAGTTGTTTTGAATTGCCATGTTTGAGTGATCCATTGGTTGTAAAATGATTCTATGGTGAATTACACATCATTTAGATCATTCCCAAACAATTCCGAAAGAAAAAGAAATCAAAAAGAATGAAATAAGGAAATGGTAATTTGTGCCATTTTAACTAACTAGGACACTTTGGGTGTTCCTAGGACTCAAATGCCAACAGAGACAATTGTGGTTCTTTGCACCCCTTGCTAGTACAAGTAGTGATGTGCCAAGGACCACTTTGTGATCTCCCAAAAACATTCAAACTCTAATTTTAAATGACATTTGAAAATTGAATCTAGTGTATGTATCAAGATCAGACTAATTCAAAAACCACTCAAATGAACTCCATTTCAACATCCCAAGCAATCCTAGATGCTCAAGCATAAGTTACACCACTCCACCAAAAATCTTTCAGAAATTCAAAACTTTCTCTCATGCAGCCATTTGATCGAACAGGTGGCAGGCAAAGAATTTTTGGCCTAACTAACACTTTTCTGGAGCAAATCTTGTCGAGCCAATTGGTGTGCATTGATAACCTTGGTCTCCCCCAGGCCCAACCAGACCAAAACCACCCCTATCCCTAGCCCCCGGCGTCAGTGCCATGCCGCCCCGACGCCATGATCGCCGGCTAATCATGCCCGAGCCGCAGCATACCGCCAGCCCTTCTCCGCCGCTCTAGGAAGCAAGGCACCACCTCACCGCCGCCCACGGTCCACCCCACGGCCGCAGATAGCCACTGGACCACCCAGAGCCTCGCCGCCCTTTCTCTCTGCATGCAACCAGAGCGCGCCAGAGTGCGATCGCAGCCAGCACACCACAGACCGCGCCTCAACACCAAATCGCGCACGCCGCTCCGCCTTGAACCTAGCAACCCGCCAGACACGGCCGTGCACCGCTGCACGACCCACAGTCGCCATGATCACCGTCGAGCACCACCTCTGTCTCCTAGAGCGCGTGAAGCCCCCGACCATTAGGCACCGCCCCTAGCCGCGCCATTGCACCGTAGATGACCGCCAGCAGACCGCCCACCGTCCGCCTACCTCGCCCACGTTGGTAGCCCCCTGTATCTCCGTCACCGACGAGCTGCGCCCATGCCTCACTGCCTCACCGTCGGGCCTATATAAGGAGGCCTCCCCTGCACCATCTCTTCACACCATTCCACTGCCCTCTCTCCACTGATCGTTTCCCCTCTATCGCCGGAGCCGCTCGAGCAACACATCGCCGGAATTCCGCCGGAGGTAGCCGCTGCAGAGGAGGAGAAGTGGTCGTCGATTTCGTCCACCTCAGCCCCTGCCGCAACTTTGCCTGAGCTCGCCATCGTCGTCTAGTTTGTTTGCCTGCCTCACCGCACTAGCTGGAGCCCTGGTATGTCCCGAGTACACCCCCACCGTCCGTTTAGAGTTCGGTCTCGCTGGCGACGAGTCCGTCGTCGACGACGACCGTGGACCGTCGATCTGTGTTCTAATCGTGTGGTCCTGATTGCCCCGTACCGCTTCGGGTTTTATGTGCCATTGACAGGTGAACCCCCTGGTCAGTCGCCCTCTGCGCCGCTGAGCGTTACTGGGCCGGCCCATTTAGTTTCCCGCGCTGACCCAGTTAATTCAAATTAGGTTTTTCTATTTAGACTTAAAATCAATTCTGTCCCTTAGTTCAAAAATTAATTCAAAGAGTTTTACAAATCCAAATGGAGTTATTCCAATTTGGTTGGAAAGGTAATGAAAATCTCTATCCAAGCCCGTTGGATTTAAATCATTTAGAGCTAGAGATCTCTCCTAGTAAAAATAACAAGACAGAAGCATTTTCATATTCAAACATTTTTCTAAAATCAATCATAATAGCTTTTGAGTTGATTCCAACTCTCAAAAATCACATTTAACCATACCTATCTGAATATGTAATAATATTAAAGTTTGCATGCAGTGACTTTGGAATAGTACGAAAATAATGCTATATAGGCATTTCTAGTCACTTTAAATCATTAAATATTCAACTTAAACTTATTAATGTGATCCAACATTTAAATCCCATTCCCATATGTTAGAATATGTGGTGATGATATGTGTCTACATGATCCCATATTTTAATAAGAGAATATTAAATCTTAGTTAATTTCAATGAGTAGAAATTACTTTTCTCAAATAAAAAGAAGGAAGCTAGTTAATTAAACCTTGTGATTCTTGTGATGATAATAGATCATCAACTGTGTGCCTTAGTGTGCTAAGTAGACTAGTTAAGCTTGGTTTGGTGATTGTGTATCCCGTATGTATTTATAGACGATAGTACTGACCAAGCTTTCGAGGATGAGGAGTTCTACCAAGAGGAGGAGGAAGAAAACTTCAACCACTGCATTACACAAGGCAAGCCATCATTAACAATGCAAGCTAGACCTTGCAAACTAGATGACCTAAGTAAATGCATTAGGCATGCTTTGGTCATGCCCTTTTACTTACACCTACTCCAAATTCTATTTACAAGCTTTACTTTCTTTACTTTACCAAAATCCTTTACTTGTTTGAAGGTAGCATAAAAAGTATAAAACTTGACCTATCTAGATAAACTTAGATGTCATTCTATGGCATGAGATTGATCTTAGCATCCCCCATTAGTGAACACTCTTAACTTAGTAGTTTATAGCTAAACTAAAACTTGAGTCACTTTAGATGGGATTACTTGGTGGAAATGACTTGTGAAAACCCTGGAATGATGAGTCATTCTATCGAGATGTTTTGACATGTGTTGAGAAACACAAATGGTTTATGATGATGAAAATGTTGAGGCATGAGCCTTAGCCCATTTACAAAACTAATGGTTGGGTTCGGATGCGATACCATTTCAATTTTACCGTACAACCACAATACCTGAATTGGGTAAGGCTTAGCCGGAAGTTTATATGCATTAGTATTAGTTCCCTCGCGGGAGAGGTTTGAGATAAGGCTACCTCTCAATATTGTCCACCTATGCAGTGCCCAAGATTACAGATGGTCATGGTTGGGAGGCCATGCTCATAGGAGAGGTGCTTATACTAGGGTGTGTAAAGGAAAAGTTATGTTTGATTATCTGCATACTAAGTATGATGATTCAGGGTTATCCCTGACAGATGTATCGAATCTTGTGGTGAAAGTGTACCACCTCTGCAGAGTGTCAAACTATTCGAATAGCTGCGTCCGCGGTTATGGATAGTTGGAGTGGCCATACTGTTCCGTTGTCATATGTTTTCAAAACAACTTATGAAATGAATTGTGACATGACTTGATCACAACAGAGTTGTGACTATGACAATTAAGTTCCCACTTAGGTGATTTCAAACTTTATTTTATCTTTCTTTGTTTCTGAACTCAGCTTAGGTTTCAAACTTAACTGTACAAATAAACTTAGAGTTAGCATTTCCCACTAGAACTACCTTACTTGTTAGTGATAGTTTGCGAGTACTTAAAGATTACTCATGGCTTTTGTCCCTGGCTATTCCTATGGCCAGACTATGAAGGAGACTACCAAGATGAAGGACAACATGACAACTATGATAACTAGGACTACCTTCCATCGTCAGCATTGCGTGTGACCCTGAAGATGGACCCCACCGCTACGCTTATTATTTATTCCGCTGCTTGTTGTATTAAGACTGGATCCTGAGATCCTTTATTCGTGTAAGACCTTATTATGGTTTGTAATGGATGATGTACTATGATATCCAATCTGTTATTTCTCGCAAAAAAGGTAATCCTGGGATTGCGATGTATGACATAACAGGCATATGGGATTAAAAATCCGGGTGTTGACAAGTTGGTATCAAAGCCATCCTGACCATAGGAGACCCTAGTTAGAATGGACGTCTGAACAAAAACTTAGTTTCAAAACCAAAGTGAGTATTTATGAAAACTATTTCCTCTCTTACCCTTGGGAATTCTTTCTCTCAAAAAAAAATTCATGTTCCTCCAATTCTTACATTACTACATAAAATTTGACACACTTGATCACTTCACTAACTACCTCATCCTTAATTCTTATAGATGGAGACTCAATTCAGCAAGTTCTACCAGTTGGGCAATAGAGGCCAGCTGATCTTCGAGAGGGATCTTGATGCACTATCGGAGTACTTGGGACGCCCACATCCGGAATTCCTTGGAGCTCAACTTCCTGGACCCCCAGGAGGAGATTTACAATGGCTAGTCACCGCTGATCTTCGAGGCAAGATAGAAGCACCAACGTCCGGGAGAATCTAGTTCTCCATGAGAGAGAACAACTGGCTAGATGGGTTAGCCAGGGCAATGCATGAAGCTCTCGCACGTCTGTGTGCCATGAGTGTCAACCAAATCCAAGGAACCCGCTTTGCTCACTATGCAAGGCATGACTTCATGAAATGCCAATGGAGATGCCAAGTCACCCGGAGTTGAAGCGTCAAGTGGAGAACCTTGACTTCCTGCTGTACGACTGACAGAAGGAATTGGATAATGCTAGGGAGTTCGCCAACCACAACCTTGACATTGCCGCCCAGAAGGCCTAGACTTTCTCACTGCTTGTCAAGGATCGTCAGTCTCTTCGCCGCCAGCGCGCAAAGAAGGATCGCACCATCGACCGTCTTTGCAAGAAGGTGGCCGACCTCGAGAAGACCATCAAGGAGCAAGAAGCTCAGCTTGCAGCAAAGGAAGAAGAATAGGAAGGTGAAGACATCCAGGGAGATATGTACTCTTACCTCAGCAACGATGATGACTTTCTAGAGGAGGATGCCGTGGACTTCTACACCGACGATGATGACTCCGACTTCATCAATGATGAGTAGATGCACTAGAGCACTATCGTAGAGTGAGTATCGGTCCCATTGTATCATAGCTTACAGAATGGTTGTTAAAACCACCTGTTTTCCCTTGTTGTTGTGGTGTGTGTGTTTGTATCGTGTGCTTGTTTGAATGAATGAAAAGAAGTTAGTTGCAAAAAAACCTGAGTCAAACTCAAAGTTTTAGCTTTGAAATCAAAACCATGAACCCTAGAACTTTCCCTCTTACCCCTTTATCTACCTCAATCTTCAGATGACTCGTGGGAATCAAGGAGGGAGCAGCTCATCGCAGGACCCGATGCTGCAGATTATGCAGACGCTAGTTGCAGACCATGAAGCAATCAGGGCAGAGTGCCAGGCTAACCTAGCAACTCTGCAGCAGATAGCTCAAATGGCCCAAAACAACCAAGGGCATGGAAATCAGGATCATTAAGGATCCAAGATGAAAAACTTCCAGAATACCAATCCCCCAATCTTTAGAACTTTGGAGAACCCACTAGATGCTGATGACTGGTTGCAGACAATGGAGAACAATTTAGAAGTAGCCAGAGTTGATGACAATGAGAAAGTTCTCTTTGCCACCCACTATTTGGCAGGAGATGCAAGAGCCTGGTGGAACAACACCCACACGATGAACCATGGTCAACTGATGACACGGGAAGCCTTCAAAATCAAGTTCAGTCGCACCCACGTGCCACAGGGCCTAGTCACTGGAATGAGGGATAA
The DNA here is from genome assembly GCA_023614405.1 of Avena insularis. NCBI lineage: Eukaryota > Viridiplantae > Streptophyta > Magnoliopsida > Poales > Poaceae > Avena > Avena insularis. The sequence goes on from CM042692.1 coordinate 133,368,498, forward strand.
ATTCAGAGAGCTGAAGCAAGGCAGAATGACTGTAGTGGAGTACCGTGACAGATTCTTGTCCCTAGCCATGTATGCACCTGATGAGATCAACACGGAGGCCAAGAAGAAGGAGAGATTCCTGAACGGACTGCATGATGAGATGCATACTGTCCTAGTCAACATCCGCTTCGAGGATCTCGAAGAGCTTGTCGACTCTGCCATTCAGATGGAAGGGAAGATTAACCAAGCCAACGACAACCGCAAATGTCGTATGATGCACCAAGCTGGATCCAACAGTCACCAGAAGTACCGTCCCAACCCCTCTGCAGGATATGCACCAAGGAACAACCGACCACCAATGTCTCGTCCAAGCTACCCCAACCGTAGCGGAGGCAATGTGAAGTCCGGAGGGAACAACAACAACCCCGGCAACACCAACAATTTCAACCGTGCACCTCCCAAGAGCAACAACAACAACAACACTGCACCCAGAACTGGAAGCAATGCTGTGCCTGTCGCCGCTAAAGACAAGTCCCAGATTACTTGTTTCGAGTGTGGAGTGAAGGGTCACTATTCCAATGAGTGTCCTCAGAAGACTGCCGCCACTACCAATGTGAATGCCCCTGCTCAACAGCAGCGTCGTGTTCAACCAGGAAGAAGATTTGCCCCGAGGAATCCTCAAAACCGCAACGGCCGTCTCTTCCACATGAACGCCGAAGAAGCCCAAGAAGCGCCAGATGTAGTGCTGGGTATGTTTTCTGTCAACTTAGTTTTCGCAAGAGTGTTGTTTGATTCTAGAGCATCGCACTCTTTTCTCATCGAAGAATCTGCTTGCACTAGTAAGATTCACCCCACCAACTTGAAGCCTGTCATGATAGTTCAAATTCCCGGTTCAACTACAAAAGCTAGAAAAATTTGCAAAGCTGTGCCTATCAGAATACATGGGATAGATTTTTATGCTAATCTAATTGTACTTGGAACCAAAGGATTGGAAGTAGTACTAGGAATGGATTGGATGTCAAAGCATAGAGGACTGATAGACTGTTCTAAGAAAGCCATCACCATGACCAGTAGCTCTGGAGTAACGATAGAGCATGTATCTGAAACCTTACCCCGTCAATTCAAGCGCAACAAGAGTCTAGCCCTACCCACCATAGACCAAGTCAGAGTAGTCCGTGAATACCCCGATGTATTCCCAGATGAATTTCCCGGTATGCCCCCGGATAGGGATATTGAGTTCATTATTGAACTAATCCTCGGAACCGAACCAATAGCCCAGAGACCCTATAGCATGAACCCCTCAGAGTTAGTAGATTTGAAGAAGCAGTTGGATGCTATGTTAGCCACAGGCTTGATTCAACCAAGCGCATCGCCATGGAGATCACCAGTGTTATTCGTCGACAAGAAAGATGGAAGCAACCAGTTGTGCACCAATTACCGAAAGCTGAATGACGTCACCATCAAAAACAAGTACCCACTACCAAAGATAGAGGATCTATTTGATCAGTTGACTGGTGCCAAAGTGTTCTCAAAGATTGATCTTATGACTGGTTATCACCAACTTAAGATTCGTGCAACGGATATTCCGAAGACCGCCTTTACTACTCGTTATGGATTATACGAGTATACGGTCATGTCTTTTGGGTTAACCAATGCCCCTGCTTATTTCATGAATCTCATGAATAAGATCTTTATGAATTTCCTAGATAAGTTTGTTGTTTTGTTTATCGACGATATCCTTATCTACTCCAAGTCAAAAGAAGAGCATGAGCAACATCTGAGAATCATCATGGAAACCCTGAGAGAGCATCGGTTGTATGCCAAGTTTAGCAAATGTGAGTTTTGGCTGAAAGAAGTAGGATTCCTAGGACATATTGTGTCTGCCGGAGGAGTCTCTGTTGATCCCGCCAAAATTAAAGATGTCGAAGAATGGGAAGCCCCAACCACTCAAACCCAAGTCTGTGCATTTCTCGGATTAGCGGGATATTACCGCAAGTTCGTAGAAGGATTTTCGAGCATAGCTAGACCCATGTCCCAATTGTTGAAGAAGGACAAGAAGTTTGAATGTGCCGACAAATGTGAAGCCAGTTTCCAAGAGCTCAAGAAGAGATTGATTTCAGCCCCAATATTGATCATGCCAGATATCAAGAAGCCGTTTGATGTGTATTGTTATGCATCCAAGATTGGTCTCGGATGTGTATTGATGCAAGAAGGCAAAGTCATCGCTTATCTGTCTCGGCAACTGAAGCAGCATGAGCAGAAGTATCCGACCCATGACCTTGAATTAGCAGCTATAGTTTTAGAATTAAAGACATGGCATCATTATCTTATGGGAAATCGCTGTGAGATTTACTCAGATCACAAGATCTTGAAGTATATTTTCACTCAGAAGGAGCTGAATATGAGGCAAAGGATATGGATAGAGTTAATCAAGGATTATGACCTAGACATTCACTATCACCCTGGCAAAGCAAATGTGGTAGTGGATGCTCTGAGCAGATTGCCGTGTAGGCTAAACACCATGATCAAGGAGAAGAAACCAAGTTTGCATGAGGAGTTGGAGCAGTTTAGAACCGAGCTTGTTAGCAAAGGATTTTTAGCTAGCATTGAACTTCAACCCACTTTGATTAGCCAAATCAAGGAACCCAGAAGGGAAATGAAAGTATCGACGGAATCAAACGTCGTATTGGCACGTGAAAGGTACCTGGATTCATCGAAGACGAAGAAGGAGTTCTGTGGTACAAAGAACATATCTGTGTGCCAGCAGATTCGGAGCTGAAGCAAGTTATCATGCAGGAAGCTCATGATACTCTTTATTCTATCCACCCCGGAGGAACGAATATGTATCAAGATTTGAAAGAGAAATTTTTGTGGCACAAGATGAAGAGAGAAATCGGAAGCTACATCGCCAAGTGTGACATCTGTCAAAGAGTCAAAGCAGAACATTAGAGACCCGCAGGACTATTGCAACCATTGCATATTCCGGAATGGAAATGGGATTCTGTCGGAATGGACTTTATCACCGACTGCCTACTTCTAGTAGGGGAAATGACTCTATTTGGGTCATCGTTGATAGACTATCTAAGGTAGCTCACTTTATACCTGTCAAGACTACCTACCTAGAGTTCGAAGCTAGCAGAGTTGTACATTGCTAGAATCGCCAGTTTGCATGGAACCCCCAAGACCATAGTATCAGATCGAGAAACCCAATTTACCTCGAGATTTTGGTAGAAAGTCCAAGAAGGATTATGAACCAAGCTGAAATTTAGCACAACTTATCACCCACAAACTGACGGACAGACTAAAAGAGTCAACCAAATCTTAGAGGATATGTTGAGAGCTTGTGTTGGAGTATGGATCAAAATGGGAAGACTGCCTGCCTTTCGCAGAATTCTCATACAACAACAGTTATCAAGCCAGTTTACAAATGGCCCCATTTGAGTTCCTATACGGAAGAAAGTGTCGTACCCCTTTGAATTGGTCACAAGTAGGAGAGAGTCAGATTTTTGGACTCGACATTCTCCGAGAAGCTGAAGAGAAGGTTCACAAAGTCCGTGAGCACCTCAAGACCACCCAATCCAGACAGAAGAGTTATGCTGACAAGAGAAGGAGAGACTTGACCTTCAATGTTAGAGATTTTGTATATCTCAAGGTTTCGCCATTGAAGGGAACCCAATGTTTTAGTCTGAAAGGAAAGTTAGCCCCCAGATATATTGGACCCTTCAAGGTTTTGAATCGCCGAGGAGAAGTATTGTATCAACTAGAACTGCCAGAGGAAATGTCAGCTATACATAATGTGTTCCATATCTCGTTACTTTGCAAATGCCTAGAAGTCCCGGAGAAGACCGAAGTGTTCAAGAACATCGATCACCGAGCCATAGATATCAACAAGGATCTGACATATCGGGAAGTACCCATTCGTATTTTGGAAGAAGCCTTCAGAACCACCTGGTCCCAGAGTATCAAGTTTCTCAAGATCAAGTGGAGCAATCATACCGAAGAAGAAGCTACTTGGGAGCGAGAGGGTTACATTAGGACTGAGTTTCCAAATCTCTTTAATTCCTAGTTTTTCTTAAATCTCAGGACGAGATTTTGTTTAAGGAGGGAAGGTTTATAACACCCCAAAAACACTAATCAAGATTATCAAGTTCTAATCACCCAAGTTTAGGGTTAACAAAAACGTTTATTACTAAATTGAATATGAATGCATGTGTGATTTGCATTAGTGTATGATTGACTGAAATTTCCAGGTTTGATTGCTACAAATGATAAGAAATGGTTTAAAGATGAATATTACATCATCTAGGCCAATTACAAACAAAATCCAAAGAAAAATAAATCAAATATGAATAAAATGATCAAATGGTCATTTTGACCAAAGTTAACCACTAGGCCACTTTGAGTGTTCCTAGTAACGAATTTCTAATAGAAACATTTCTATTTCTTTTCAACCCTTGCTAGACCAAGTAAAAGCGAACCCAAGACCACTTTACAAACTCACAGAAACTATTTTCAAATCTATTTAAAGGACAGTTCAAAATTGAATCAAGTTCATGTGGTAAGATCACCATTTTGCAAAAACCACTCAAACCAATTCACCTGGACTTTTCCAAGCAACCTTAGACACTCAAGCATAAGATCAAAACACTCACCAAATTTCATTCAAAAAATTTCAAATTTAAATTCTTGCGGCCATTTAGTTGAACACCTTACAGACACTAATTAAACAACTGCCTAACTTCACTATTTTGAGCAGTGATCACTCACCCCACTGTCCCCTCTTCACTCCCCTGGTCTCTCCCAACACACAGCAGCACCAGGCATGCACCCCCTCTTTGACGTGGCGCTAGTGCAGCGCGCCCGAAGCCAGCCTCGCCGGCCTACCATGGACAGAGCGCCACGGACCACGCCGCCCTCTTCCACGATGACCAAGAGACAGTCGACCATCCACCGTCACCCCCTGTCCAGCCCTTGCCCATAGCCAGGCCATGGACCACCCCAGCGTCGTCGCGCCCACTTTCTTTTCACCGTGCCGAGAGCGCGCCAGAGCGCCGTAGCCGACCAGCTCGCACGCGTCGCGCCTCGCCCTCTCCGCGCGTGCACCCGCTCGCCTTAACGCCAGCTAGCTCCCAGACATCCCGTTAAATGCGCCGTCCTCAATCGCCTCGTGCCATGCCTTTAAGCCCATGATGATCGCCAAGGAGCACTACTTCGCCCCTACCCTCAGCCACGCCGATAGCTCGTTGTACCGCCGTTGCTAGAGAAGCCAGCCCATCTCGCTCGGTCCCCTTGCCAGTGCATAAATAGAGGCCTTCTCCGCCTCAATTCTCCACACCACCTCACTCCCGACTCCTCACAGACCCTCCCCTACTTCTCCCCGGAGCAAGGCAAGCATCGCATCGCCAAAATTTGGCCAGAGCCCGCCGCTGCAGAGGAGAAGAGGAGCCATCGATTGGAGCCGCCCCAGGAACCGCCGCGAACACCATTCGAACCGCCGTCGTTGACAACGTTGTTTGCCCCCATTGCCGACCCTAGCTGGAGCCCTGGTGAGCCTCACACGACCCCACCGTGGCGTTAGGGTTCAGACCTCGCCGGAGCTATTCGTCATCGGCGATGAACCTTAGTCATTAGATCAGGTTCTAATCGTAAGGCCTAGATTTAAAGATACCGCTTCGGTTAGATAGAGCCACTGACTAGTGGGACCGTGTTGTCAGCAGCCCACTGTGCCCGCGCAGTGCATCTGGGCCGGCCCATTTAGTTTCCTGCGTAGGCTTGTGAATTCAAATAGTTATTTTCCAATTTAGTTAAAACCAGATTCTATCCGTAGATTCAAAAATCAATTCAAAGAGATTCACTGAACCAAATTGCATGAGTCCAATTTTGATAGAAAGGTACTTAAATTATCTATCCAAGCCCGTTGGATTCAAGTCATTTAGAATTAGAGATCACCTATAACAAAAATAATAATATAGAGACTTTTCCACATTCAAACATTTTTCAAAAATCAACCGTAAATGCTTTTGAGTTGATTCTAACTCTCAAAAATCACATTTGATCAAATCTATCTAAATATGTAAAAATATTTAGGTTTGCACGTAGTGACATTGGACTAGTACCAAAAGAATGCTATTTAGGCATTTCTAGTCACTTTAATTTTATTAAATAGTAATCTCAAAGTTTATAAAATATGACCACCACTTTAAATCACATTCCCATGTATTAGAACATGTGGTGATGACATGTGTGTACATGATCACATATTTTAGTTGGAGAATATTAAATCTTAAGTATTTTCAATGAGTAGAAATTAATTTTCTAAAATAAGAAAAATAAGACTAAATCTTTATTTCATGTGATAATTGTGATGATGCTAGATCATCAAGTGTGAGCCTTAGTGTGCTAAATAGAAATAGTTAAGTATTGTTTAGTGATTGTGTACCTCGTATTTATTTATAGACGATAGTACCAACCCGTGATATGAGGAGGAGGAGTACTACCAAGAAGAAGAAGAAGAAAACTTCAACCACTCCACTACTCAAGGCAAGCCATCACTAATTGCAAGCTAGAACTATGCAAGTAATCCTTGCAATATAACCTATGCAAGATGCATTAGGCATGCTTGGTTATATAAATTTGATTACACCAATCCCAAGTTTTACTTGCAAGCTTTATTCTTTTACTTTAACAAAGTTCTTTACTTTTAGTTAGTGCTTTGTGAGTATTGGAAAAATCGTATAGATACCATAAAGAGTATAAAACTTGGCCTAAGTAGTTATACTTAGATGTCATTCCAAGGCATGAGATTAGAGTTGGATAGTTACCCTTGGTTGCGCCCCTCATTAGTGAATACTCTTAACTTAATGGCTAGTGCTAAGAATAAAAGTTGATCACTTTAGATGGGAATACTTGGTGAAAATGATTATGAAAACCTTGGAATGAGGATTCATTCTATGGAAATGTTTTGACATGTGTTATGAATACCAAAGGATTTGATGATGAAAATGTTGAGGCATGAGCCTTAGCCCTTTATAAAAAAACTGATGGTTGGGTTCGGATGCGATACCATTCCAATTTTACCGTACAACCACAATACCTGAATTAGGTAGGGCTTAACTGGAAGTTTATATGCCTTAGTATGGGTTCCCTCGCGGAAGAGGTTGAGCTGAGGCTACCTCGTGAGTGTGAATATCCACCTATGCAGTGCCCAGGATGGCAGATGGCCATGGCTGGGAGGTGCCTATACTAGAGTGTGTAATTGAAAGGTTATGATTGATTATCCGCATACTAAGTATGATGATTCAGGGTTATCCCTGACGGATGTATCGAATTTTGTGGTGAAAGTGTACCACCTCTACAGAGTGTAAAACTATTCGAATAGCCATGTCCGTGGAAATGGACAGTTGGAGTGGCCATACTGTTCCGTCATCAGATGTTTTCAAAATGACTTGTGAATTGAACTATGACTTTGACTTGACCACAACAGGGTTGTGGAGATGAAAAGTAGGTTCCCACTTAAGTGATTTAGAACATTAACTTAGTTTTCTTTACTTCTAAACTTAGTATTAGATAAATCTGCCTTTTTGCAAATAAACCTAGATCTTAAGATTCCTACTAGAACTACCTTACTGGTTAGTGATAGTTTGCGAGTACTTAAAGAGTACTCATGGCTTTGTCCCTGGCTATTCCCGTGGCCAGACTATAAGGAGGACTAACAGGATGATGGATAGCAGGAGGTCTATGACAACTAGGATCATCTCCCATCGTCAGCATTGCCTCTGACCCTGAATATGGAGCCCCTACTACGTTTATTTTCCACTACTTGATTTGTATTAAGATTGGATCATGAGATCCTTTATTTGTAAGACCTTATTATGGTTTGTAATGGATGATGTACTGTGATACCAATCTGTTATGTCTCGCAAAAATGGCAATCCTGGGATTGCGAGGTATGGCATAACAGGCATCTGGGATTAAAAATCCGGGTGTTGCCACTTACTAATCTTCTCCAACAAGATGTATGATACATTGCAAACGTATCCATAATTTTTGATGTTCCATGCTTGGTTTTATCTACTTTCTTATGTTTTGTCCACACTTTGGAGTACTTTTCATATGATTTCTTGGACTAACCTATTAACAAGAGCCAAAGTGCCAGCTGCCTGTTTTCTGCTGTTTTTGGTTCCAGGAAAGTCAGAAAATGAATATTCTCGGAATTGGATGGGACAAAAGCCAAAGTCATTATTTTACCGAGGGACACCTGGAGCCAGAATACGAGACAGAGAGGGGCTGGGGCCCAGCCACACCACCTGGCCGTGTGGGCTGGGCCTGGCCGCGCCAGGGGGTGGTCTGGCCGCCCCACACACCCCCTCGGTCTCCCTCTTCCTCTATAAGATGCCTTCTGACCTAAAAACTCAGGGGGTTTGATGTTTTTCCAGAAGGAGTTCTGCTCCACCGCCATCACCAGATTCCACAAGCACAACGAAACTCGTTCCGGCACCACCTGTCGGGGAGGGGGTGTAAGCACCGTAACTCCGCTCCCGCACTCCCGAGACGGGAATTGAGGAGATCATCGCCATCATCATCACCATCGCTTCTCCATCGACCATCCATGTTTCCCCCATCTATGAGTGAGTAATCCCCCGCTGTAGGCTATGGGGATGGTAGGGATTGGATGAGATCGTTCATGTAATGGCATCAGATTGTTAGGGCATGGTGCCTAGTATCTACTATTGCTACGTTTTGACTTGTTGCGACTTGTTATGCTTAATGCTTGTCACTAGGGCCCGAGTGTCATGATTTCAGATCTGAACATGTTATTGATTCATTATGATAATATTGTTTTTGGTCTTACCCGCAAGTTGTATACACACGTTGTTGTCCGGAACCAATGGCCCCAAAGAGATAGAAATCGGGATAACCGGAGGGAACGTCTTTGATGTGAGGATCACATGTGTTCATGGAGTGTTAATGCTTTGCTCCGGTGCTCTATTAAAAGGAGTACCTTAATTGCTAGTAGTTCCCTTGAGGCCCCGCTGCAAATGGGCTGGAAGGACAAAAGATGTTGTGCAAGTTCTCATTGCGAGCATGTATGACTATATATGGAACATATGCCTAGGATTATATAGTACTTGGGTGCTTTATCTTATTTATCTGCAACTGCCCTATGTTCTGATTGCTATGTGAATTGTCTTGTCCATGCAACGCCCGTCCATCCATCCCTATGCCTACCGCACTCGAATCCTACTATTTACTGCTATTGTTACTAGTGTCTTTACTTTACTACTGCTGTTACTTTACTATTCCTAATACAAAACTATTGTTACTGATAAACTGCTGTGAGCAAGATTGTTTCCAAGTGCAGCTGAATTAACAACTCAGTTGTTAAGGCTTATAAATATTCTTTGGCTCCACTTGTGTCGAATCAATAAATTGGGTTTCACTTCCCTCGAAAATACCGCGATACACCCCCTATACTTGTGGGTCATCAAGACTATTTTCTGGCACCGTTGCCGGGGAGCATAGCTTTATTTATCAAGTTCACTTGGAATCACTATTGTTCAAGCTTAGTTTATTTCCACCTTATTTGCTTGTTTCTTTATCAAAAATACAAAAAAGTTAGTTCCTACTCTAGTTGTTATTTTCGTTGGTCTGTTATTTTCATGCTTTCTATCAATGGTTGTTTTCTTTGAAACTGAATCTTATTGGCAAGGTGGGTTCACGGAAGATCAAAAATATTATTATAAGGAACACTGCTTGTCACAAAAAGGGAAACACTTATGGGAACAAATTGATAAATTGTATACCATTGCTAGAAACGTGTGCTCTACTTATAATGTTACTTATTGCTTTGATAAATCTTGTTGATGTAAGAGGTATAAACACCTCCCTTCTCAATGTGAGTATAATGATAATGTTACCATATCTTCTTATGTTAAAGGAAATTATGAATTTTTATGATGTGGAACAAATTGAGGAATTTATTGCCTGGAAGGGTGCATTTGAACTTGCTAGTTTTCTTCAATATATTGATGATTCACCTTATAAAATATGAGGTTTATGATATTCTTAAATTTTTCTTTGATAATTACAAGGAAGAAAATGGCTATATTCTTGAATATATTAATAGATGCTTTCCACAAATGGAAGAGACCAATGCCTTGCAGGATCCTTTGGAAGAAGAAATTGATGAACCTGAAAGCTCATTAGATGAAAAAGAGGAGGAGAGTGCTGAACAAAAGGAGGAAGAATGGATTAGCTACCCATTCCTACCTTCTAATGAGAATAACTCTTTATCCCTTACATTATTTGATTGTCCCCCACAGTTACCAAAGAAGGATGAATGTTATGCTCATGTTATCTATGATAATCCTTTATTTGTGCTTAACTTTGATTTGCATGGTATTAAAGAGTTTTGCTTAGAAAATGTTTATGATAAATCTCTAGATGATGGTCCTATATTGAATGATGAGCCATCTTGTTATACAATTGTTAAAAGTGGGATTGAAGGTTTTAATCCCACTATTTTTGAGGTTGATAAAAATTATGTGTTTGTAGATCATGAAAAGCATGCTTTATGTGATAGTTATATTGTTGAGTTTATTCATTAGACTACTGAAAATTATTATGAGAGAGGAAAATATGGTTGTAGAAGTTTTCATGGTATTGAAACACCTCTCTATGTGCTGAAAGTTTTCAAGTTACTCTTGTTTAATCTTCCTATGCCTGTCACTTTGCTCTTTGCAAATTTATTTGCATACAATATTCCTATGCATAGGAAGTGGGTTAGACTTAAATGTGTTTTGAATTTGCTTCTTGATGCTCTCTTTTACTTCAATTCATATTTCTTATGTGAGCATCTTCTCAAACTATCATGCCTAACTTAAAGGCGTTAAAGAAAAGTACTTATTGGGAGATAACCCAAAAGTTTTAGATGAGTCTTGGAAGTTATTACTTCAGTAATAACTGCTCCTTATCCTTTTTATTTGCTTTTTGTGCCAAGAGTAACCTCTAATGAGAGAGAAGTAATGATTGGGAAAGTTGCTGTCCCGAAATAGATTTCTGTGCTTCACCGTAAAAATTCGTGTAAAATCTCTGTACGTCCTTTTGAGGCGTGAATTTTTGTGCTTCTGCCCCAGGTTGTTATCTAACTTTCGTTAGTTTAACATTTTTTTGATTTGAGCAACAGAAGGTCTTCGAAAAAAATTCGTCTTTACCTGCTGGTCTGTTTTGACAGATTTCTGCCATTTTCTGCATTTGCTTCTTATTGGTTCCTTTTTGAGTTCTTTCTGGGAATTGAGCTTTTTTAGGGAAGTGCCATAGTAGCTAGTGTTTTAATGGAAGTTTTATTGGTGTTGAAACTGAGCCCAAAGACTTATTATCTTGAGTGCACTAATGTTGCTAATAAAGATTGTGTGAAGTTTTGTATGAAGGAAAAAATTCAGGTGTATGGAAGGAATGAGTAATGAGATGAAGGATGGACTAAATCTCAAGCTTGGGGATGCCACCCGTGTCACCCCAAGAAATATTCAAGAGGTACCAGCATCAAAGCTTGGGGATGCCCAAGGCATCCCCTTCTTCATCAATAAAAATCCCAGGTTTCTTCCAAACACTTCATTTTTATTGTTTCGTGCATAGTTGTGTTGTTCTTGGAGCGTCTTCTTTGTCGTTTTCGTTTGCTTGGTTTGCTTAGTTTGCTAAATAAATTGGTTGGACCCCCTCTTTCATGCATTGGTTTTCAAATAGTTTGGTTTGGATTGGAAAAGAGTAGGAAAGATCATGCTTAAGTGGTAAAGAAAGCTTGTTTTTGACTATGACCCATGCTTTGTCATGCCATGCTTGATATTGTTTTGGCTTAAGGCTTAGTATTCTTTGCTGTAGCATGACTTGTTATAAACATTTGACATTTCTTAATGTGCCTTTGACGAATCACGCATTGTTTTAGCATATTAAAGCATAGTATTGTGGTATTCTCCTTTGATGCTTTATTTGGGTTGACTTGGCACATTCTCACACCATGTTATGACTATCCCAAGTCACCATAGCCTTTATGATCCTTTAGTTTTCAACTTGTAGTATCAATTTATGCTTTCATCAATGATGTTTTGTCGCTCTGAATGATTATGGCTATTATTGCTCTCTTAGTTTGTCGCTCTAAGTCTTTTGCTAGCCTCCGCAACCAAGTATGAGTTCCACTCATGCATCCAACTCCAAATAAAACTAAGTTATTCCAAAGAGTCCACCATACCTACCTATTAGCATTTGCTATTCCAAGTATATTCATATTTTTATCTACCTCCCAAATTAAACTTGTTATGAGAAAACTAGTGATAAAATCTCTCACGAACTTGATGGCACACTTTACTTTTCTTGCCCTTAATAAACTTGAACCATTGTGTCATGTATGTTGTATATTCTTGCACTTATTTGTTGGGGATTAGCAGAACAATGCTGTCATGGGGAATGCTTTCAACATTGCACTTGTACTTTGTACCTAGTTGATATCATGCTCTTTTGTCTATGGATGTCGTCGGTGTGAAATGAAAGGGGAGCTTGTAAGTCCACGGAGTTATGTATATGTGTTAGAGAAACGCCTGGGTCGCTGGTCTAATCCATGCTGACATGGTGGAAACCTACAACGTAACCATAATGAGCTGTCTTTGAAGCATTCTTCTTATAAAAAAACAGTCAGATATTGAGAAAAAAGAGAAAAAGAAAAAAAAGATATATGAAAAGAGGAAAGAGAGAAAAAAAGCACCATATTCCCATGGTAAATAAGAAGATTGCTGAGATGCTCATTGTTTACTTGCCTTGTCATTTTGATATGGGGATTCTTACGTATCATCGGGCAAGGGGTACCCCGTTGGCGGTTCTCTATGATACACATGTACTTACGATGACAAGAACTTACCGATGACTAAACTTGAGTAGCATGAGGAGCGACCCTCGTATTCAAGGGACATGAGATTTCCAACTTATACTTCATAGTTTGTTCACTTTAACATTAATCACTTCAAGATGCTTATGATAGGGGCAATGAGAGCTAAAAGCTTTTAAGTACCATAATTTTTGGAAGCTCTTTATGAAACTTGAATCCCTACTTCCTTCTATGAAGGCCTTTCTTCCACTTTTATATTGAGTCTCCACCTTCTATCTTTATGCACCTACTTTGAGAGCATAGTGGCCATTCTTAGTTCTATGTGCATTGTCCCAAGACTTGTTGATTGATGCATAGCTTTGGTATTGCTTGTTTTAAACTATTTGTATCTAGTCACTCTTATGAACTTTGAAGGTGTCCTATGCATTTATGTTTGCTACTCTATGAGTGACAAGCTGAATGCCACTATGCTATGTTTTCTTTATGTGAAAAAAACAAACTTCTTGCAAAGCATTGTTATTCATGAATCTTTTGTTTGTGCCTTTTCATGTTTCAACATAGTTGCTTTGTCGTATTGCTAGAACTTTGTATTTCATGTTATGATTGAAGTACTATGATCCCAGCTTCAAATGTTTTTCAAATACTTTGATCAAGTTTATGATGGTGCATGTGACCTAAAAAAATATTCTTTCTTTTTATCACTTACCTACTCGAGGACGAGCAGGAGTTAAGCTTGGGGATGTTGATACGTTGCTAATGTATCCATAATTTTTGATGTTCCATGCTTGGTTTTATCTACTTTCTTATGTTTTGTCCACACTTTGGAGTACTTTTCATATGATTTCTTGGACTAACCTATTAACAAGAGCGACAGTGCAAGCTGCCTGTTTTCTGCTGTTTTTGGTTCCAGGAAAGTCAAAAAATGAATATTCTCGGAATTGGACAGGACAAAAGCCAAAGTCATTATTTTACCGAGGGACACGTAGAGCCAGAATACGAGATGGAGAGGGGCTGGGGCCTAGCCACACCACCTGGCCACACGGGCTGGGCCTGGCCACGCCAGGGGGTGGTCTGGCCGCCCCAGACACCCCCTCGGTCCCCCACTTCGCCTATAAGATGCCTTCTGACCTAAAAACTCAGGGGGTTCGACTTTTTTCCAGAAGGAGTTCCGCTCCGCTGCCACCACCAGATTCCACGAAACAGCACCAGAAACTCCGTTCTAGCACCCTGCCGGGACGGGGAATTGGAGGAGATCATCACCATCACCATTGGTTCTCCATAGACCATCCATGTTTCCCCCATCTATGAGTGAGTAATCCCCCGCTATAGGCTATGGGGATGGTAGGGATTGGATGAGATCGTTCATGTAATGGCATCAGATTGTTAGGGCATGGTGCCTAGTATCTACTATTGGTATGTTTTGACTTTGTTGTGACTTGTTATGCTTAATGCTTGTTACTAGGGCCCGAGTGCCATGATTTCAGATCTGAACATGTTATTGATTTATTATGATAGTATTGTTTTTGGTCTTACCTGCAAGTTGTATACACACGTTGTTGTCCGGAACCAATGGCCCCGAAGTGACAGAAATCGGGATAACCTGAGGGAATGGCTTTGATGTGAGGATCACATGTGTTCGTGGAGTGTTAATGTTTTACTCCGGTGCTCTATTAAAAGGAGTACCTTAATTTCTAGTAGTTCCCTTGAGGCCCTGCTGCAAACGGGCTTGCAGGACAAAAGATGTTGTGCAAGTTCTCATTGCGAGCACGTATGACTATATATGGAACACGTGCCTAGGATTATCTAGTACTTGGGTGCTTTATCTTATTTATCTGCAATTGTCCTATGTTCTGATTTCTATGTGAATTGTCTTGTCCATGCAATGCCCGTCCATCCATCCCTATGCCTACCGCACTCAAATCGTACTGTTTACTGCTATTGTTACTACTGTCTTTACTTTACTACTAATGTTACTTTACTATTCCTACTACAAAACTGTTGCTACTGATAAACTGTTGTGAGCAAGATTGTTTCTAGGTGCAACTGAATTGACAACTCAGTTGGTAAGGCTTATAAATATTCTTTGGCTCCCCTTGTGTCGAATCAATAAATTGGGTTTCACTTCCCTCGAAAATACTGCGATACACCCCCTATACTTGTGGGTCATCAATGTACCCTTTATTTTTGATGATGATTGTAAGGTAGCTTTTGAAACTCTAAATAAAGCTTTAACTACCTCTCCTATTGTCCAACCACCTCATTGGAACTTACCCTTTGAGATCATGTGCGATGCTAGTGATTTTGCTATAGGTGCTGTTCTTGGGCAACGAATAGATAAAAAGTTAAATGTTATCCATTATGCTAGTAAGACTCTTGATGCAGCTAAAAAGAATTATGCTACTACTAAAAAGGAGTTCTTAGTTGTTGTCTTTGCTTGTGATAAGTTTAGACCTTATATTGTTGATTCAATAGTTACCATTCATACTGATCATGTTGCTATTAAGTACCTTATGACGAAGAAAGATGCTAAGCCTAGGCTTATTAGATGGGTGTTGCTTTTACAAGAATATTGTAGATAGGATATAACATCCCAATTTCAGCAACCCTGATTAGTTGTCCAGAATGCAAAAATCAGGGGGAACAAAAACTTTTTCTTATATTTTGGTGCAGTGTTTGTTTATTGTTTGTTTATGATTGTGCATGTGAGTACCATATGATACTCCTTACCTCACCATCAGTTGACAAAAGCTATTTACCAAAACTATCCTAGCTCATTTTACATATTCTCAAATGTTCTGGCATTTCAAAACATGATCCAAGATGCTTATGTAACCAAAACTATTTTAGTAGCTTCTATTGACAAAACTATGGAGAGATATATAATATAATCTCCTTATGTTTCCAAGACAGAACCTTCAACTACTCTTACCTTTAGGATCTCCAAAACCTTTTAGAAAGCTTTTGATTTCTACTCTTGGTAGCGATACCAAGGACTCTCATCCTATTCAAAATTCAACCTCACCTCAAGCCAGGCTTGATGGTAACCCCAGTAGTGGATTGGCTTAGGTTATAAGATGAGTTGCCTTGATCTGCTGTCTGATGAATTGCCTTGATCTGCTGTTTGACTTGTTTGCTTAGAAGTAGTATGAGCTACCCTAGGATCTCATCCACTAGGATCAAGATACTCTAAAATCACCAAACCCTAAGCAAGAATACAATCAGGATCAAATCTCTAGCCACTAGGTGATCATCTAAAACCCTTAACCAGATCAGTTCTGCAGTGATCCATTCTACAAGCCTCCAAGTCAATGAGGACCAATATCAAGCATGGATCCCTTCTACTCAATCTACTCTTCAACCACAGCCACTTGATGATGCTTTGGTACCTTGCAACCCATCAAAATCATCACCACCCACATTATAGTCCAAAAACCCTAAATCTGCCAAATTTGGCTGTCTGGAAAACTATTTCCAGCATCACCTTTTTGGATGCATCCCTTTCTCAACCCTTGTGCATTTTTGGTAATGCACCTGAACCATATTGTTAACCATCCTAAGGACTGCCAAGGCACACTCTTGCCCTTGCTTAGATCATCTTCCAACCTACTTGTTCTTGATGGTTTTGCAGGCAAGAAAATAACTATTCCTGCAAATCTAGTCAACATGCCTACTTTGACAGAAGCTCACACCATCATCCAACCTTCTATGGACCAACTCTTTGCATGGTTTTGTTCTACTCATATAGTTCTATCAATATCTACTTCACTTGTTCCAAGTGTATCTTTGTGCTTCTTAAACCCACAAGGTTTTGAAGGCTAGTTGATAATCTGCTTTGGCAGGCTTATTTTATTCAAAGTTTGAAATCAATCCTTGGTGAACTCAAGATCAAACCTCCATACCATGTTGATGTACATCACTTGTTATATCCATTCATCTTTCCCATGCCCCAAGGGGAGATCTGAGCTCCAAGACCCAACAAGGTTTTGGTGGCATGAAAACAATCTCACCCAAGATCCTTAAATCTCTAGTTTTCACCAAAATCAACTTGGATTCTCCAATCCCAAGGTTGCAAATGCTTGCTACACCTTGTCTACATCATCTACCTTGATCATAAAGATTTATCAATAATTCTCCATAATTATTATGGCTCCAAATCTAATTAATCCCTTTAATAGTCTAAATCTCCAAAATTCCTTTCCCAAAGGAAAGTTTGGATTTTGCCAAAACACTTCCCCAAATCTAAGCACATTTGAGGCCCATATATCATACCCTATAATCCCACTTCAATATTAAATATTTTTGAAGAGTTTTATTATTTCTTTTTGCCTATTTTCTTAAATGGCAGAAATGGAATAATAAATGTTCTAAATACTTTTAAGCCCCAATAAATCTTGGGAAAATTCCCCTAAGTGTGTATTCACATTTGGGATCATCTCAACTCAAAAACCCACCTTTCCCAATGTAAAAATATCAAATGAACTTCAGGAATTCACTTATGCAGTTCCTGAATAAGTGAATTCAAGTGAACTTCTAAATCTTGGAAAAATATGAAACATTTCCTAGAAGGGCATCTTGACCTCATCAAACTATTAGCATCATTTACCCATCTTACCAACATCAACTTTGAGGGAGTTACTCCAAATCATTACTATGGCATTATTTTGAGATTACCCAATACTAGGACCAAACCCAAATCCAATCACCACCAATCTTGCAAGGCAATGCACCATAGCACCCAGCACTCATCTCTGGTCGCGATCACTGTAGCAATTACTGTAGCAGCTTGTCCTCTAGTGCTTGGACACTAGAGCTTAACCTCATGTGGGTGTCTTGGCTTGCAAACCTCTTTACTCCCCTTGCAGCTACTGCACACTGCCCCTCTGCCATATGCACGACCAAAGCACCCCACCTCTCTCCTCTCCACCACCCCCTGATGCCCAATCCCTGGCCACCTCTTCTCCCTATTCTCTCCTTGAGCTTAGTCAACCATGGACTACTCCCTCTCGGATTTAAGGCTGGGAGGCCACCCCGAGCCTCTCTGGCCATTCATTCACCTCCTCTCATCTCCCCAGCCACCCCACTCCCTCTCCCCTGCTCTGAGCTGCTCGAGAAGAAGATGGAAAGGATCTTCAGCCTTCCTCCCAAATCGAGCTAAGATCACTCTCCTCTGCTCCTCTCCTGCTGCATGTTACGTTGTGAAAACCCCCTCACCATACTGACTCTATCCATTCCCTATTTATCCCTCTACAACAACCATCAGAGGCCTCCTAGGCGAGCCCGAAGCTGACGCCGATGTGACCCCTGCGCCAGCTCGGTTCCGGTGTCGAATCAGGCCTTACCGCCTCTCTCCTGAGTCGTCGTCGACCGCTTCGCCCTGCATCCTCCCGACTCCCCTCCTCCCTCCAGTAAGCCTCCCCCGCCCCGCCCACTGCAAGGGTTTCGAACCCTGCCGCCGCTGCCAGGAGGATGACGACCGTCGACCGTCGGATCCCCTTAAAATGGGTGGCCACGATGCCCCCATACCCTCCTAGCCTCGCTTCCCCGCTGACCGCTGGGCCCCTCCCAGCAGGATTCAAACCGCGCCCCCGCATGCAAGTGTCGCCCGGGTGGGCCGCTTTTCCCCTGGACGGCCCAGCTGCCTCCAGAATCTTAGCCCAACACTGCTCCATCCCCTTTCCTTTTAATCTTTTTCTTGTAAATCCATATCTAGCTGTTTACTTTAAATGCAAATAAAATTGTTAAATACCTCCAAATGACCTGATACAAATTTCCTAGGATACCTTAGGGTTTTGTCTATCTTGCTATACCAAAAGTTTGGCCAAATACCAATAGTATCTTCTCTGTAGATTTATTTACCAAGAGGTACCATTTCCAGTAAATAAAATCCTAAGTGAGACACACATCCCCAAAATGGGTGAAACCAGGTTTCACTGATAGAATAACTATAGGCCTACCATCCAGACCTTGTCCCATGCCAAGGTGAATAGAAGTTGATCCTTTGCAAAAATAGCAAAAACATCTCTGATCTGACTTTAGAAAATTCCCTAGACCAAACCATGAGTGGTTATTACCTCAGTGTAACTCCCAATGATGTGTTACACCAATACCTATCTAAAACCATAAGATCACTATTTATTAGGCTTCTGATGAATTTTAATGAATTAAACATTTCTGTCCATAGTGTTTCCACTAGAAAAATCACTATAGGAGTTTCACAACTCTAATTTGGGCGATCTCAATTTCTAAAGAAAGGTATTATAAATGCCTACAATGTGCCCTTCGAATCAAATCCAAAGCTTCTGTAGATTTAATTTGGTGAAAAAGACAAGTGGTCTACATAACTGCCTTTGGGAATTTCCTGAGGGCATTCTGGTAATTATTTTGGAGTGATTCCAACTCTCAGTTAACAAGTACATCAAGACTTACCTAACCACCCAAGGAAATAATGTTTGGAGTTCCAGAACGTTTCTGGTGAATTATTTCCTAAAACTAGAGTCTTATTCACTATAAAAACCACTTTAAATCTTTGGTAAATGATAAAATGGTGAAACCACTTTTGTTGGTTTCATTTTATTAATACCTATCTGTTGGTATCATGTTTTCACAATGTTACCTTATAGAATAAGTCTTTGGTCCAAAACCCATCTCTTAGGTATTTTCTAGACTATAAATCCTAAGGGATTTTCTTCCCTATCTTGAAGACAAGGCCAATCTTATTAAATACATTACTCCTAAGACCTAATGAACCGTGAACTTGTATTGTTCATTGTTTGCTGTATGTATTGGTGCTTGCATGCCTTGTGTTGATTGTGGTTTGGTTTGCTTGCATGTGCTATCTTGACGACGATAGTTGCGGTGAAATCGGAGATCAGAAGATGGTTCTTATTATTGGTATTATTGGGTATTCTAAGAAGAAGTTCAGGGACATATTGCCATATTGTTGATCATCAGGCAAGCCACCTTCTTGCTCATAAGCCTTGTCCTATTATTTTACTTATGCATCTTTTACTTAGTGTTTATCAAAACTGCATTATTTACTATATGTTGATGTTTATATGGTAGTGGTTTGGCTCCTCCGAACCATTACACTTGGGTACTACTAAGTACAACCCCCTTGATTATACCTACTTGTCCGTAGTGGAATAGATGGTGTAATTGAAGGAAATATGCCCTGAGAGGCAATAATAAAGTTGTTATTATGTATTCCTTATATATGATAGATGTTTATTTTGCATGCTAGAATTGTATTGATCGGAAACATCAATACATGTGTGTTTAATAAACAAAAAGGGTTCCTAGTTATGCCTATCTTATAGACTAGCTTGTTGATTAACAAGATGATCAAGGTTTCCTGATCATAGACATTGGATGTTGTTAATAACAAGGTCACAGCATTTGTGAAATGATGTGATGAACATTCATCTGAAGTATAGCATTATGATCAAGTCATTATGTTTATATTGCTATAACATCATACGAAGTAATCTTTATCCTTAGACCATGAGATTATGTTAATTGCTAACATCTGAAGAGTATCTTGATAACATCAAACGTCACACCGTAACAGGGTGACTATAAAGATGGGTTCAGTACTACGAAGGTGTTATGTTGAGGCTCATGGATCAAGAGTGGAATTTGTCAATCCCGATGACGGATAGATATACTCTGGGCCCTCTTGGTGATATCACATTGAGATAGCTTGCAAGCAAGTGATGTGAACACTAGAATGTTATATCACGAGAATGAGAAAAGAGTGCATGTCGGTAACGAGATCAAACTAGGTATTGGGATACCGATGATCGAATCTCGGACATGTATTATATCATGAGACAAAGGGATTAAATTACAAGCGTTAAAGGTTCTCATGATCACAGAAGTCATCGTTGAATATGCGATCAAGATGGATCTCCGGTCCGCTTCGACTATTGATCTGAGAGGAGTCTCAATCATGTCTGCATTATTCGCAAACCGTAGGGTGACACACTTAAGAGTTACCGGACACCATTTTGGAGTACATATGTTTCAGACGAAAGAATTGCAAAGCGCAGGAATTGTTTCAATAGAAACCGGAAATTGTTTCGGGTGAAATTGTAGAAAGTGGTTCTGCATGTGATATTGAAATATTGCAAGGGGTTATATGTGAATGTTTGTTAATTAAAGTAATTAAAAAATTCTGAATAAATTTAATAAAAGAGTTTTATTAAATGAGAGAGCATTAAACGTGGAGAAATTTAATGCATTTAAAGTAGGGACTTTAAAGGGGAATGTGAAGAGGCATTTTAATGTTGAGGGGTTACCACCACATGAATGGGGGAAGTGAGGAGTCACCCCCCATGCGCTAGCCATGAAGGAGGGGCACCCCCTCCTCCTATAAAAGGCCACCCTCTTCCTCCTTCTTCCTCACACCTCCTTTTGAAGGATCTCTCTCCCCCTCTAGAATTATTCTCCCATGGTCTCGGATTAGCGAGATACATGATCCTAGTGGCATTTCATCTAGAAGGAGTTGCTGCTTCCACTGGATCGCTAGAGCGAGGAGGTGGAGGTTGTCCGGTGGCTTGAATGTGTGTGCGAGTATGAATGCGCTGCTGAGTTGCGGTGCTCGGACTTCCTCACGATCTTGAGATTGGCAAGTGTACGACTACATCAACCACGAGTTCGTACTCGTTAACAAAACTTGTTGTCTTCGAGGGTAAGTTCTCATTGGATGTATGTCCACCCGTTGCTTTATACCTAGTAGATAGATCTTGGCATGTAGTTCTCATCGTAGGAAATTTTTTGTTTTCTATGATGCGGACCCAACAATGGTATCAGAGCCTGATCTATGCGTAGGTGCTTTGCACCGGTAGTACACATATGTTTATATGTGGGCGATGATGATCATGTTATTGCATCTCCTATGTATTTTGGATATTGGTGGCATAGTGGGATGAAGCGGACCGGACCAACCTTACATGTCATCGTACATGAGACCGGTTCCACGACTGACATGAAACTTGTTTTGCATAAGTGGCTGGCGGGTGTCTGTCTCTCCTACTATAGTCAATATCTGATTTACGACGAGTTGCTAATAACTTGGTTATCCTCGTTGTGGTTCATGTTCGTAGGTGAGAACGGTTCTATCTCCGAAAGCCCTAAGCCACGTAAAACTTGCAATTGATAAATTAGAGGCGTCTAGTTTAGATCGTTGCTGGGCTAGTGTATTGATATGGTATTGTTGTAAGTAGATGTATGATAGATAGTCTTACAACACATTCAACGTGTAAGTTCCATAGACCTTGGCCTTACACACAAAGGAATGATAGAGATCATACCACGATGCAAATGATAGAGATCAAATGCATGGACCATATCATCTCACTTTACACGTTAGATGTTAGCATCTTATACTGCTAGTTTGGCACTTTTGGTAGCATTGTAAGATGATCCCTCATTTAGATATCAAGATAAAATTTGTTCTTCCTTGAGTATGCACCGTTCTAAGGTTCTTACTTGGCGAGCCTAGCATGTACAGACATGGCCTCAAAACACGGACCGAAAGGTTAAGCATGAGTCATATGGTTGATATGGTGCCCATATAGATGCTCGCCTTTGAAGCTACACCGACTCACATGATGATCGGACTTGGTGTAGTGGATTTGGTTCATGTAATCACCAAAAGGACACGAGGGATGTCGTTTTTGAGTGGGAGTTCATTAGTAATTTGGATTAGTTGAACTCACTCTATCATAAACTTAGTCTAAATAAACTTTACAAATTCTGTTGTAGATGGCACCACCTGCTTTTAATTTCAATGTGTTCATGGAGAAAGAGAAACTTGCTGCGAATGGTAGCAACTTCACCAACTGGGCTATGAATTTGAGGATTCTCCTCACTACTCCACAAAAGCAATATGTGCTAGATGCGCCGCTAGGCCCCCCACCAGCTCCTGATGCCCCTGACGAGGAAAAGAATGTCTACGTGACTCGTCAGGAGGACCACAACTTAGTTCATTGCAGCATACTGTATGGGCTAGAGCCAGAACTTCGAAAGCGTTTCGAAAATGGAAATGCCTTTGATACCATGGGAGAATTGAAAATGATTTTCGATACCCATGCTGTCGTAGAGAGTTATAATGCTACTGAAAAGTTCTTTAGCTGCATGAAGAACAGCTCCGTTAGTGAGCATGTACTCAAAATGTCTAGGTACGCTGATAAGCTTGTGTCCTTGGGAATAATGATTCCCATTGACTTAGGCATACATCGTGTTCTCTAATATCTACCACCTAGCTACAAGAGCTTCGTGATGAACTATAATATGCAGTGCATGAAGAAGACTCTTCCCGAGCTTCTGTCAATGCTTAAGACTGCATAAGTGGAGATTAGGAAAGAACATGAAGTGTTGATGATCAATAGGACCACCGGTTTCAAGAAGGACAAGAAAGGCAAGCACAAGGGAAAGAAGGGTGGCAAATCTGTTGCCGCGCCTGAAAAGAAACCCCGAGCTGGCCCTAAGTCCGATCTAAAGTGCTACTATTGCAAGGGATCGCCATTGGGCATAATCGCCCCAAGTATTTGGCGGACAAGAAGTCCGGCAAGGCAAACAAAGGTATATATGATATACATGTTATTGATGTGTACTTGACTAGTACTCGCAGTAGCACCTGGGTATTTGATACGGGATCGGTTGCTAATATATGTAACTCGATTCAGGGGCTGCGGAACAAGCGACAACTAGCAACGGATGAGGTCACAATGCGGGTCGGCAACGGATCAAGAGTTGATGTGATCGCCGTCGGAACGCTGCCTCTCCATATGCCATCAGGATTAGTTATAAACCTGAATAATTGTTATTTGGTGCCTGCACTTAGCATGAACATTGTATCCGGATCATGTTTGATGCAAAGTGGTTATTCGTTTAAATCTGAAAACAATGGTTGTTTGATTTATATGGATAATATCTTTTATGGTAACGCACCTGTGTTGAATGGTTTATTTCTGATGGATCTCGATAGTAATATTACGCACATTCATAACGTTAATGCTAAAAAGATTAAACTTGATGATGATATATCTGCATATATGTGGCACTGCCGTCTAGGTCATATTGGCGTTAAACGCATGAAGAAACTCCATTCTGATGGACTTTTGGAATCACTTGATTTTGAATCATTTTGATACATGTGAGCCATGCCTTATGGGCAAGATGACTAGAACGCCGTTTTCCGGTTCAATGGAACGGGCAACAGATTTATTGGAAATCATACATACTGATGTGTGTGGACCAATGAGTGTGTCAGTGCGAGGTGGATATCGTTATTTTGTTACTTTCACGGATGATTTGAGTAGATACGGGTATATCTATTTGATGAAACACAAGTCTGAAACTTTTGAAAAGTTCAAGGAATTTCAGAATGAAGTGGAAAATCATCATAATAGAAAGATCAAATTTCTATGGTCTGACCGTGGAGGAGAGTATCTAAGTTACGAGTTTAGCACACACATGAAAGAGTGTGGAATAATTTCACAACTCACGCCTGCCGGAACACCACAACGTAATGGTGTGTCGGAACGTCGTAATCATACCTTATTGGATATGGTTCGATCTATGATGTCTCTGAATGACTTTCCACTGTCATTTTGGGGTTATGCACTGGAAACAGCTACATTCACTTTAAACCGGGCACCATCTAAATCCGTTGAAACAACACCGTATGAATTATGGTTTGGAAACAAACCTAAGCTGTCATTTCTTAAAGTTTGGGGATTCAATGTTTATGTGAAGAAACTTCAGCCGGATAAACTCGAACCCAAAGCAGAAAAATGCGTCTTGATAGGATACCCTAAGGAAACGATTGGGTATACCTTCTATCACAGATCCGAGGGCAAGGTTTTTGTTGCCAAGAATGGATCCTTTCTTGAGAAGGAGTTTATCACGAAAGGTGTGAGTAGTCGGAAGGTAGAACTCGAAGATGTTATTGAACCTTCTCTTCATGAAATGGCGAGTAGCGCAGCACCGGAAGTTGTTTCGGAGTTGACTTCATCTAATGAAGAGAGAGCTAATGATATTGATCATGAAACTCCGAAAGAGGACACTACCGAACCTCGCAGGTCAAGCAGGACACGTGCAGCTCCTGAACTGTATGGCAATCCTATTGTGAATTTCATGGTTGATGAAATGGATGACCCTGCGACGTATGAAGAAGCGATGATGGGCCCGGATTCCAACAAATGGCTAGAAGCCATGAAATCCAAAATGGAACCCATGTACGAGAACCAAGTTTGGACCTTGGTGGACTTACCTCACGATCGAAAGGTCGTTGAGAATAAATGGATTTTCAAAAGAAAAACTGATGTTGATGGTAATGTGACCATCTATAAGGCTCGACTTGTCGCAATGGGGTTTCGACAAATTCAAGGAGTTGACTATGATGAGATATTCTCTCCTGTAGCGATGCTTAAGTCAGTTAGGATTATGTTAGCAATTGCTGCATATTTCGATTATGAAATATAGCAGATGGATGTCAAAACTGCGTTCCTCAATGGTAATATTGAAGAGGATTTGTATATGATACAACCTAAGGGTTTTGTCGATCCTAAGGATGCTAATAAGGTATGCAAACTTCAGCGATCCATCTATGGACTGAAGCAAGCATCCCGGAGTTGGAATCTCCGCTTTGATGAGGTGATCAAAGAGTTTGGATTTGTTCAAACTTATGGAGAGGCTTGTATTTACAAGAAAGTGAGTGGGAGCAGTGTGGCATTTCTGATATTATATGTGGATGACATATTATTGACTGGAAATGATATAGATCTTTTAAACAGTGTTAAAAGTTATCTAAACAGCAAATTTTCGATGAAAGACCTTGGTGAAGCGACATATATATTAGGCATTAAAATCTATAGAGATAGATCAAGGCGCCTAATTGGGCTATCGCAGAGTACATACCTTGATAAGATATTAAAGAAGTTTAATATGGACGGAAGTAAGAAGGGGTTCTTACCTATGTTGCAAGGCAAGACATTGAGTAAGACTCAAAGTCCAGCTACGGCGGAAGAAAGAGAGATGATGGATAAGATCCCCTATGCCTCGGCCATAGGCTCTATTATGTATGCCATGCTATGTACAAGACCGGATGTGGCACATGCTATTAGTTTGACTAGTAGGTACCAATCTGATCCAGGTTCGGAATACTAGATAGCGGTCAAGAACATCCTCAAGTACTTGAGAAGAACTAGAGATATGTTTCTTATATACGGAGGTGAAGAAGAGCTAGTCGCTAAGTGTTATGCGATGCTAGCTTTGACACTGATCTAGATGACTCTAAGTCTCAATCCGGATACGTATTTCTCTTGAACGGAGCAGCAGTTAGTTGGAGGAGTTCCAAACAACCTGTGGTGGCTGGATCAACGATGGAGGCAGAATATGTTCTTTGCTTGAGCGGCATAGGAAGCGGTTTGGATGAAAGAGTTCATTACGGAACTAGGTGTGGTTCCTGGTGCATTGGACCCAATGGTGATCTATTGTGACAACAATGGAGCCATAGCCAACGCAAAGGAACCGAGGTCTCACAAGAATTCCAAGCATATTAAGCGCCGGTTTCACTCCATCCGCGAGCATGTGAAGGATGGAGATATAAAGATTTGTAAAGTACTCACGGACCTAAATGTAGCAGATCCGTTGACTAAAGCTCTCCCTAGGGCAAAACATGATCAACACCAGAACTCCATGGGTGTTAGATTTATCACTATGTGAACTAGATTATTGTCTCTAGTGCAAGTGGGAGACTGAAGGAAATATGCCCTAAGAGGCAATAATAAAGTTGTTATTATGTATTCCTTATATATGATAGATGTTTATTTTGCATGCTAGAATTGTATTGATCGGAAACATCAATACATGTGTGTTTAATAAACAAAAAGGGTTCCTAGTTATGCCTCTCTTATATACTAGCTTGTTGATTAACAAGATGATTAAGGTTTCCTGATCATAGACATTGGATGTTGTTAATAACAAGGTCACAACATTTGTGAAATGATGTGATGAACATTCATCTGAAGTATAGCATTACGATCAAGTCATTATGTTTATATTGCTATAACATCATACGAAGTAATCTTTATCCTTAGACCATGAGATTATGTTAATTGCTAACATCTGAAGAGTATCTTGATAACATCAAACGTCACACCGTAACAGGGTGACTATAAAGATGGGTTCAGTACTACGAAGGTGTTATGTTGAGGCTCATGGATCAAGAGTGGAATTTTTCAATCCCGATGACGGATAGATATACTCTGGGCCCTCTTGGTGATATCACACTGAGATAGCTTGCAAGCAAGTGATGTGAACACTAGAATGTTATATCACGGGAACAAGAAAAGAGTGCATGTCGGTAACGAGATCAAACTAGGTATTTGGATACCGATGATCAAATCTCGGACATGTATTATATCATGAGACAAAGGGATTAAATTACAAGCGTTAAAGGTTTTCACGATCACAGAAGTCATCGTTGAATATGCAGGAGTCAGTATGGATCTCCAGGTCCCGCTTCTGACTATTGATCTGAAAGGAGTCTCAATCATGTCTACATTATTCGCGAACCGTAGGGTGACACACTTAAGAGTTACCGGACACCATTTTGGAGCACATATGTTTCAGACGAAAGAATTGCAAAGCGCAGGAATTGTTTCCATAGAAACCGGAAATTGTTTCGGGTCAAATTGCAGAAAGTGGTCCTGCATGTGATATTGAAATATTGCAAGGGGTGATATGTGAATGTTTGTTAATTAAAGTAATTAACAACATTCTGAATAAATTTCATAAAAGAGTTTAATTAAATGAGAGAGCATTAAACCTGGAGAATTTTAATGCATTTAAAGTAGGGACTTTAAAGGGGAATGTGAAGAGGCATTTTAATGTGGAGGGGTTACCACCACATGAATGGGGGAAGTGAGGAGTCACCCCCATGCCCCGGCCATGAAGGAGGGGCACTCCCCTCCTATTATAAAAGGCCACCCTCTTCCTCCTTCTTTCTCACACCTCCTTATGAAGGATCTCTCTCCCCCTCTAGAATTATTCCCCCATGGTCTCGGATTAGCGAGATACATGTTCCCGGTGGCATTTCGTCTGGGAGGAGTTTCTGCTTCCGCTGGATCACTAGAGCGAGGAGGTGGAGGTTGTCCGGTGGCTTGAACGTGTGTGTGAGTATGAATGCGCTGCTGAGTTGCGGCGCTCGGACTTCCTCACGACCTTGAGATCGGCAAATGTACGACTACATCAACCACGAGTTCCTCCTCGTTAACAAAACTCGTTGTCTTCGAGGGTAAGTTCTCGTTGGATGTCTGTCCATCCGTTGCTTTGTACCTAGTAGATAGATCTTGGCGTGTAGTTCTCATCGTAGGAAATTTTTTATTTTCTATGCTGTCGACCCAACAATAATACACCATACCCTTTGGAGACCCTGTTTTAGCCAAAGAAAATCTAGAGGATGGGAAGACCCCGGAAAAAGTTTTACCAAATGTTTTATGATAAAACCTTGGTGAGGTGGGACCTCCCAAGAGATGTTGAGAAAGAGAAAAGGGTTTTGTTTTGCAAAAATACTGGAGGAAAACTGGAGGAAAAAGGTTTACAAAAATGCACCCGGTTCTTTGCAGTTTAGCTATAACAACTTAACCCTGTGCAACCACATTACTCTGGAATGGGACAGGGCTGGATTTGATGTTTGTCTATTCTGGTATAAGTTGCCTCGCAAATACTATAGGGGATGAAACTCCCTGGAGGGTGGGCCTTCTCTGGACAATCGGTCCATGTGAGACATCGACCGGGAGAAGGAATGAAGGGTCTGCTGGCCTCCACGCGTTACTATGAGCCCCTCATTGAAAGCGCTCACTTGGGAAGTGGAAAAAGCGCTCCGGTTGGTCCTCGGTACCCGACGTCACGGTGTTGAGGGGAACAACACTCATAGGGTAGGCACTTATATTGGAGTGGGCATCCGGAGAGTCTTGATCGGTTACTCGACCCACGATCGGTGTAGATCAGGGTAGTGTACCCGGATGGTGTGGGTAAAGTGTACAACCTCTACAGAGTGTAAATCTATTCGAATAGCCATGTCTGCGGTTTTGGACGGGTTGGACAAACTTCTATAGAGCGGTGCTGGTTTTGTTTTCAAAAAGGATTTGGGAAAAGCAAAAGCTTTGGAAATGTTTTGACCATGGGATGGTCGTAAAGGAGAAATGTTTTGACCAGGGGATGGTCATAACGGAATGGAAGGAGTTTGGTTGTGGGACGACCTGAAGACGAGAACAAATGGGATACCCAGTCCTAATGTTTTTCCAAAATGTTTCAAAAAGGTTTCCAAAATAGTTTACAAAGAGTTTTAAACAAAGATATGTAGATGCTATATCTACAAGAGAAATTATTTGAGAAAACCATAATGCATATCCTTTTTGTTAGTATTGTTATCTTAAGGTGGTTTGCGAGTACATTGAAAGTACTCACTGGCATTGTCCCTGGCTATTAACTTGGTCAGATATCAAGAAGAGGATGAAGTTGACGGCTATGCGAGCTAGGACGTTCTCACAGTCAGTTGCCTGTAGGTTAAGGCATGGCTCGGGCTCTACGCTTAATGAAGTTCCGCTAATGTTGATCGATGTAGCCATACTGGCAAATAAGGTATGGCATGTAATCGTTACGTATTGGATGCTTACCTTGATACTTGTCGGTTATGTGCCACGACTAACTGATCATGGGATCGTGGTTGTATGCATAACAGTGACTCTCGGAGGATTAATCCGGGGGCCCCACAAACTTGGTATCAAAGCCATCCTGACTATAGGAGAACCTTAGTTAGCATGGTCGCTAGATAGGAACCTTATTTTGAAAACCTGGCTTTCGAAAACTAGTTACTCAATGAGTTTGAAAAGGTTCTACTTCTTCTCTTACTCTAAGTAAATGCTTTCGAATATGATTTCCTCTAACTCTCGTCCAAACTTCAAACCTACGGATTTTAAATAACTAGGATCTAGAACCCGGTGAAGATAAGGAGAACAAGATGAAGACAAGCAACCACCAGCAAACACAAGGAGACTACAATATCGCTCTACCAGCGGAATCCTCATAATCAGAAGACATCATGTGTTGCACTATCAAGAAGCCTCCGATGACACGACGAAGGCTTCATTCGCAAGACAGTGACCCAGACCTCAATCCCGTGATCTCTAGGATCAATAAGTCCTAAGAATAGGATTCCCCTACATCGCGAGTAGTTAACTCCTTGGTCCCTAGCGTTGACCGTGTTTGCTTGCCTAAGAGCATCCTGTGTTGCTTGATGTGTGATGTTTGCCGAGGACATTGCGATTCCCTCGCTCTGTTTGCCTTGTTTATATGCTCTGGTTTGCCTTGGCCTCCTTAAAAATGTAACTCGAGGAGAGATAATCCACCTAGTAACTCAGGAAACCCCTGTGTTAGCTATTGGTAATAAGACCCAGACTAACCTCGAGAGTATACGAGAGGAAAAGCATCGCAAGAACTAGGAGTTCGACATCGTCAAGTCAGAATCAACTCGAAGATTTCACCTCAACAGGATGGCATACCTCGTCAAACTCACCCCACAAGACTCGTAAATAGCACCACACTCCCTTGTTCCTCAGCCTACTACAACAAGAATCCCGCTGAAGCCGGAAGTCAATCACCGAAGGATCCTCGATATCCACAAGAAACCACCCGATAAGTCAACCAAGACAAGAAGTGAAAACCTGACTCTGCTAACCTTTGGTATATTAAAACTCCCCACAACCCCGAGAGACTAACCAGTAATAGATCCCTCTGCCCAACCAACGGGAAGTCCCTCACCAGAAGGCCAGAATACTTCAGTTCCCTGAAGACAAGGACGCATGTAGACATCGAGTCCACTCCGCCATCAAGCAGAAGCAACGCAAGACATGTAAATGATGACCGCTTACCCGACGCTGACTGATTCAACCCTAACTAACTACTAGCAAGAAGAGTCGTAAACCGCTAAATTACCTTGAGCTAACCCCTTAAAGGTTGCGTTGGGAAACCACCCCTCCAAAGTTTGCGATAGGACGTCACTCGAAGACTCCAGTCAAGACCCCGAAAGAAGATAGCCTTCCGCTAACATCGAGTCAGCACTCCAAGACAGAAGATCCGCGCCCCTCCCGAAGCACCTCAGTGAAGCTCTAAGGTGGAAAGACTGCGTCTTTCCACTCAATCTCCAGAAGACTGTCTACTAGAAAATACTCCAGAAATGATCCCTAGATTCGACGTCTTTTCGCCAAGTAACAACTCGCGATTCATTAGAGCAGAAACTAACTGAAGAGTCTACCAAGTTCCTCTGCTATTTCAGCTGCAGACCTACCGGAAGGACCACAACATCGCCAACCCCTCGTTTCCAATCACTTAGAGGACGTAAGTCTCCGATAGCTTCAACAGGTTAAGTACGAATAATAGTAGCATATACGCCCATTAATTCATAATTCCCGGAAGACTCCCGAAGGTCTCTACTCCAGAAGAAAGATGGACGACAATCCCCAAAAACCCCATTCAATGACTTTAAATAGGAAGGACTATGTCAACTCTCCGATATACCCCAGTTTAATTCTAAGAGGGAAAGACTGTGTCTTTCCCACAAAAATAGGGTAACCCTTCGCTAGAGCAAATTCAGGAGTCTCGACCCTAGGGGAGAGCCGTGGACCCTCAGAGAAAGGTACACCAAACCGTAGATTCTATCCTTCGACGACTACTCCGTGATGTTCATAATCGAGGTAGCTTGTCTAGCCTAAGCCATCAAGGTATCGAGCCCCTAAGGAATATAAGATCATTCCTCACAATCAAGGCTGGACTCTGCTCAACTCTCCGTGCATCCCTAAAGACCGAAGCAACTTCATCGACAGAGTAGCCACTTTCAAAGACGGAATCCGTATGTTAGCACGCTTGAAACCAGTAGCGCTAACCTTGACTCAAATTCCCTAACCCTACTCTCCTGAATCTTGGGAGGAGATTCTTTTAAGGGGGAAAGGTCTATAACATCCCAATTTCAGCAACCCTGATTAGTTGTCCAGAATGCAAAAATCAGGGGGAACAAAAACTTTTTCTTGTATTTTCGTGCAGTGTTTGCTTGTTGTTTGTTTATGATTGTGCATGTGAGTACCATATGATACTCCTTACCTCACCATCAGTTGACAAAAGCTATTTACCAAAACTATCCTGGCTCATTTTACATATTCTCAAATGTTCTAGCATTTCAAAACATGAGCCAAGATGCTTATGTAACCAAAACTATTTTAGTAGCTTCTATTGACAAAACTATGGAGAGAGATATAATATAATCTCCTTATGTTTTCAAGACAGAACCTTCAACTACTCTTACCTTTAGGATCTCCAAAACCTTTTAGAAAGCTTTTGATTTCTACTCTTGGTAGAGATACCAAGGACTCTCATCCTATTCAAAATTCAACCTCACCTCAAGCCAGGCTTGTGTAGAGTTCCCAACCTTTAATAAGGTAGAGATCCCTGTGTTTACAATGCTAGTCCCTGGATCATTAGCTAGCATCCACAGTTAAGATGTAATATCAAGAAACAAAGGTCATAATACAACTTTATAACTAGGAATAACATAATTTTATTACATCTTACATAGCTCATTTGGCTATTACATTACATTGCAGCGGAATAACTATAAGCATGGGGTCCTTCATCTTCATAGTGCCACAGGCAGACATGTTGGTTGTAGACTTGTAATCCTAAACATTAAACTTCACTAGTATCAAACAAACCTGCAACATAACAAGTTACAGCCACAAGGGTCAATAAATTTGAATTGTATTGGCAAGTGATACTATGGTAGTATAGTGGAGTCTATCATCTATATGCATTTGGCTAAGTGGAGCTGAGGCTTGCATTGCTCAAAATAGATTTTCCTTAACATTTGAAAATACTAAGTTTTTGTTTGGCAAAAATCACCCAAGGTATCTCCCAATCAAAGATTGAAGATCCTTTAACCCTTGTTCACCCACAAGATTTTATCTTAGAAATTGGGATGAGGAGATTCTTGATAGCTTCCATGTCTTGATGCTCAAATTGTCCTTTGCCAGGGACATGGCTAAGTACTTAGATTTTACACTCTGCAGAGGTGGTGCACTTTCCCCACAAGACTTGGTTTCACCAAGACAAGATCTTTCAGAAGCCTTCCCTTAGACCAGAATGGACGCGCTCCAACCTATCAAACCCCTACCACCAACTGTCCATTTGGCTAAGTTATTGCAACCTATATGATCCAGGCAGATCCCATATTGCCAAGTGGTTGCACTTGAAGCTTCTCAACATTTGACATCTCAAATCTCTTTGTTCCTGGGTGGCCATCCACAAGTGAGATACACTAAGGTAAACCATAAAAATGGGCCTTGTGAACCACTCAACCAAAAACCACCAAGCAATTACCATTCCACCCAGGTGATTCATTAACTTAGTTGTTTTATTAAACAAAAGTACAAGTCCTCAGACTTAGAAATTTTCCATAGTGTGAATATATATTCCACCCTTGTTTTCTATTAGCTAAGCTAAGCATGATAGTAATAGGAATCTTAACTTTGGAATTTCTTCTAAGGTTTCATCAACTAGGATTTCCCATAGCAAGGTTTATACTTAGCAAAAATTCCATGCAAGTTTTACTTAGAAAAATCACTAATGCATAGTGAAAGTAATGGGACAAAAGTATGAAGCATCACTTGCCTTTTTGGTAGGGAATGGTGGTTCACCTTGATCTTGCTAGTCTCACACTTCCACGAGTCAATCAAGCAAACACATATTCAATTCACATTCCAAACCAAAGTCAAACAAACAATTTTTCACACACAAAGTAATGGAATCTAAGTCATGCATAAGCATGCAAAGGTTGGTTCTATTGTAAGGATGGTCTCCACTAGGCTTCTAAACTTTGTAAGTTCCAAATTGGTCATTTACCAAAATGGCAAAGTCATTTGCAAAAGGTTTCACTACAAAAACCATTTTCAAAACAAAGTATCATTTTATGTGGTGTAGAAATATTTTTACTAAGGCATTAGCCTATAGGGTTCACCCAATATGTTTTCAAATCACAAAACTTGGTTTTTAGGGTCAGAGGTTTTAAGACATAACATTTCCCAAAAAGTTTTCTTCAAAAACCATTTTTTATAATTAAACCACATTTCTATTTGACTAGGAATGGTTTTAATTCAAGGAATCCTTATTTTGTTTCACCAAATTCATTTTTGAATCCACAAAATGTTTCCTATGGTCAGTAGGTTTGGTTCAACACATTTCCTCCAAAGTTTTCCATTCAAAACCATTTTCATAAACAAAACAATAGTTTTATTTAGCTAGAAATGAATTAAACCAATTAATCCATTCTAAACTTTTCCAAATTCATTTTCCAAAACATGGGTTGGTTCCTAGGGTCAGTAAGGTCACAACAATCCATTTTGCAAAGGTTTTAACCCTAAAAATCATTTTAAATAATTTTTATACTCTAAACAAGCTCACAAAAGAATCTGCAAAAACAAGCAAACTAACAGATACTATTTGCTAAACTAAGGGCATGGTTGGCTAGGTCTTGTTCTCCTGAATCCAACGACATAAAATTTGTAATTTTTGGACGTGTGGATCCAAAGTTATAAGGGTTTGAAATTCACAAAACATTCTGTTTTCAAATCTGTTTTAAACCTAATACTGGCCACGCGTCGCTGTTTCACTGGTTGATAACGGTTCGGCCGGATCAGCTACGGGGTGCGTTGGATCTAACTGGAAACGTGCGGCACAGATGGACGCGTACCGTTTCGATCAGATCTAATCCTAGCCAGATGTTTCTCATCCTACGGTTCAAAGCAACTAGGCCAAGGACGGGCGGCGCTGCGGTGGCTACTGGCGGCGGAGCGGCCTGGCGGTGGCGTTGCCGGTGATGCATGAAGCGGGAGAGGAAAAGGGGATGCTCACCGAGTTCGTGAAGTGATGCTGATGCTCAACTCGCTTGCGGTTTGTCAGGGGGCGCACTGGTTCAGCCGTGATTCCTCGCCGGAGTTGAGAACGGCGTCAGGTGGTCCTGGTTGTGGTCGGAGGCGACGCTACAGATCACGCGGAGGCAAACAGAGGGCAAGGTTAGCTGCGCAAGGTCAGTGCGGTGACGCGTGCGTGAAAGAGAAGAGGAGGGGCGGTCGGGTACTACCTGGGGACGTCGTCGGAGAAGAACCAGACGGCGGCGCTGGCTCGAGGAAGACGTTGCCGACGCTCAGGGACACGCTGCTGAAGCAGCCGCGCGGCGCGTAAAGGTTCACTGGGAAATGCTGATCACATCTGCGTGCTCAAGGAGGTAGGAGGGGGCGTGTGCTGGCCGGAATCGGCGAGAAGGGTCGTCGGAGACAGAGGGAGTGTCTGGCGAAATACGGCAGCCTGGGAGCGTGCTTGGGGGAGGAGACAGAGGGGAACGAGAGAGGAGGGAGAGGCGGTTAAGAGGGAGTGGTCACCGATGGGGGTTACTCGGCCAATAAAGCGGATTTACGCCGGCATTCAACGGCAGTAATGGCCAGAGAGGGGGGGCGCGGTCAGTGGCGGGTGAGGACGACGGTGGGGTGTCAGTGGGGTCGCCTGGCAGTGAGAGAGAGAGAAGGAGTGCAGGGTCCACGCGTCAGTGTCGCTGCGGGTTTGTTAGTTGGTTCGAATCGTTTTTCTGTGCGAGAGGAGCAGTGGCTGGGTTGGGCTTAGTGGGCTGGGCTGGTTTCTTCCCTTTTTTTTTGATCTGATTCCTTTTTCTTTTTCTGTTTCCTTTATTCTGTTTTGATTTTTGTTTGAACAATTCAAACAACTTTTGAATTTCAAACATCTGCCAAAAATTTGTGAGGCTTTAAATACTGATTAGTAGCACATTCTGAAATCATTTTTAGGATAAAACTTTATTCATTTTGGGGTCTTTTAAATAAACCAAAAAGGCCCTAGTTTTAAATCAAATAAGTTTTAATAATAATTTCAAACACCAATTCAAATCAAACCACCACCAAATTTTGTAAAGTTTTTAGTTATGTTTAATAACACAAAACAAAGTCCAAAACAAAATAATTTTTATTCTTTTAGGTTCCATTAATAATTAAATAAAATGGACCTGAGTTAATAATTCAAAAAGGATTTGTTTTATTAAAATCTTTATTTTGAATATCTAAAATAAAACCAAAACACTTCAGTAGGTTTTATTTGAAAAACAAAAACACTTGAAAAACTTATTTAAAAATAAAATAATAAGTTTTAGTGTTTATTTAAAAAGGAAAAAGCCTTTACTTAAATAAAATTGGATATTTAAATCCTTATTATTTTATTTACATAAACCTTTACTATTTTTATCAAAACAAAATGTTTTTATTTCAAAACATTGGCCAAGGTTTAATTTGGCTTTATAAAATAATATTTATTTATAAAACCACCTTTTCTTTTGAAAACCAAAAACTCTTTATTTTAAAGATCTAAAATAGTGTTTCCAAAATATTTTATTTTCCCTTATCAAATGTTTATCTTTTTAAATCCCTTTAGGATTATTTGCTCACCAATTGGTATGGGTTTTTGGTAAGGGCTTTATTAGCTTTGGAAATTCAATGTCCTTATCTTATTATATTCATAAGATTTTATTTATGGTTCCAATTTGAGTGAAACCAACTTCTATGGTCTTTCTTGATCCTTTGTGAATATTTGTTGATCAATTTTGGTATGGATCAAATCCATAGGCTTGGAGATAACTTGGAAATGATCTTTATTCCATTAGGGTTTTAGGATTTGGATTTATTTTCCAAATGATTAAATTTCCAGATACATTCATTGAGGAATGCATTTCCCTTGATTTGGATTTGTTGAATTCAAACTTTAACTAAAGTTTGTTCAAGATGGGATTTTAAGTTTCCTTTTAGAACAAAAGTTTCTTTTCACCCTGATTTTCAACAAAAATTTATTTTGTTTATTTTAGTTTTCACATTACAAGATTTGGAAAATCTTGGGATGTGACAGGCTACCACCCTTAAAATAAATCTCGTCCCGAGATTTGGGGAGGCTAGGGGTTACAAGTTGGCTCAAAACAACTAGGGTACTACCACCCTTAAGAATTTTCCAACTAAACTACATGTTGGCCTTCTTGGGATCCTGGGGAAAATTTCTCTAAGCAAACATTTGCATAGTGTCCTTTGTTTCCACACTTGAAACATGTGACAAGGCTGAGATCCTTCATAGGCTGGTTTATCTTGTGCTTCATCTTTTCTGGACAATTGCTTCCATAATGTCCTGGTTCTTTGCAATTGAAACACATCACTTGGCTGATATCTTTTTTTCTTTTGGTATCATTGCCTCTTGTTTGTTTCCTTGGTTCTTCTTCTTTTCTGGGCATTCATTAGCATAATGTCCCATCTCTTTGCAATGATTACATTGCACATGGATTTTGTCCTTCTTTTTCTTGGGTTTCTCCAAAGCTAGGAGTTCTTCTAGTTCATGTTCTTCATATGTTATCTCAAAGGTAGGAAATCTTTCTCTCTTCTTGGGGCAGTTACTAGAGATATGACCTTCTTCTTCACAAGAGTAGCAACACTTTGTGATCACTTTGGATTTGGCCTTATGATGCATGGTTCTGACTTTGCCTTCATCCTTCTTGGTAGAAGTTTTTCCCTTATGGAGGTTTCCAAACATTTGATGCATTCCATCTTGCTTCATTTGTTGAACTATAGGATAGATGGGGCATTGGATAGGGACATGATTATTTCCTTCACATAGGAAACAAGTAGCTTGAGATGTGGGGCATTGATTAGTTGGATGTTTCTCTTCACAATTGGGGCATTGATCTCCATGCTCCTTGGAAGTATGATCCTTGTCTCCACAAATATTGCAAGCTTGAGTTCCTTCTAAAATAACATCTTGGTCATCCTTGTTGTCATAAACTCCTTTGGAAGAGTTGTCTCCAATGTTGATCATTTGAGTGGCCATCCCTTGCAACAATTGGGATTGAATTTTCAAAATCCTTTGCATGGTTGGGTCTAATCCATTATTGTTGGCTAAAAACTGAGTTGTCACTTGGCTTAATTGGGTTTGGTTTGCTAGTAGTTGTTCTCAAATGTTGACCTCTTGGTTGTTGTTGTTGTCACCATCTTTGATGTTGGAGTCTCTTGGAGAAGTCATCTGTTTGGGTTGGATTGGGATTAGAATAGGCAAAATATTTCTAAGGGAATAATTCTATTCACACACATCACAAATCACACAAGCAATGTTCAAGCAATCACAAACAAACACTCCACTCAAACAACAAGTTTCAAGCACATACTTAGGCAACAAAATATTTTTTTGTTACACCACATAAGTTGGTGTGTTTGACTTTAACTATAAATGGTGGTCCATCTATATGGTTCACTTGTGATCTTTCCATCCTTCTTGGTTGGTTCTTCTTGCATGAGATCTTTGTATCCTTGGAGAATTCTTGTGTCTTGGTCACAAAACTTCAAAGGTGGTCATGGTTCCTTCTAAGTTGTTTTTCCTTAGTCTTCAAGTCTTGAGTAACATTTCTTGTCTCACTTGTAGTCTTTAGTGATATCCAAGTTGGAAGTCCTTGGTGAATATGCTGAAGATGTTGAAGTCATTAGAGTTGAAGAAGTTGAAGTCATTAGAGTTGAAGAAGTTGAAGAAGTCCTTTGTACATGGTGAAGTCTTTGGTCATGGAATGGCTTTGTCCATCAAGTTGAAATAGATGAGGTGTAGAGTTGAAACCAAAATGGTTGAGGAAAGAGTTTACAAGATTGTTTGTAAATAAGTTTTGGAACAAATACAACTCCTATTTTTCTAAGGGTTTTTGTCCAATCCTGGGTTTACAAATCCTACAGGCAACACAATGCTCTGATACCATCTTGTAGAGTTCCCAACCTTTAATAAGGTAGAGATCCCTGTGTTTACAATGCTAGTCCCTGGATCATTAGCTATCATCCATAGTTAAGTTGTAATATCAAGAAACAAAGGTCATAATACAACTTTATAACCAGGAATAACATAATTTTATTACATCTTACATAGCTCATTTGGCTATTACATTACATTGCAGCGGAATAACTATAAGCATGGGGTCCTTCATCTTCATAGTGCCACAGGCAGACATGTTGGTTGTAGACTTGTAATCCTAAACATTAAACTTCACTAGTATCAAACAAACCTGCAACATAACAAGTTACAGCCACAAGGGTCAATACATTTGAATTGTATTGGCAAGTGATACTATGGTAGTATAGTGGAGTCTATCATCTATATGCATTTGGCTAAGTGGAGCTGAGGCTTGCATTGCTCAAAATAGATTTTCCTTAACATTTGAAAATACTAAGTTTTTGTTTGGCAAAAATCACCCAAGGTATCTCCCAATCAAAGATTGAAGATCCTTTAACCCTTGTTCACCCACAAGATTTTATCTTAGAAATTGGGATGAGGAGATTCTTGATAGCTTCCATGTCTTGATGCTCAAATTGTCCTTTGCCAGGGACATGGCTAAGTACTTAGATTTTACACTCTGCAGAGGTGGTGCACTTTCCCCACAAGACTTGGTTTCACCAAGACAAGATCTTTCAGAAGCCTTCCCTTAGACCAGAATGGACGCGCTCCAACCTATCAAACCCCTACCACCAACTGTCCATTTGGCTAAGTTATTGCAACCTATATGATCCAGGCAGAGCCCATATTGCCAAGTGGTTGCACTTGAAGCTTCTCAACATTTGACATCTCAAATCTCTTTGTTCCTGGGTGGCCATCCACAAGTGAGATACACTAAGGTAAACCATAAAAATGGGCCTTGTGAACCACTCAACCAAAAACCACCAAGCAATTACCATTCCACCCAGGTGATTCATTAACTTAGTTGTTTTATTAAACAAAAGTACAAGTCCTCAGACTTAGAAATTTTCCATAGTGTGAATATATATTCCACCCTTGTTTTATATTAGCTAAGCTAAGCATGATAGTAATAGGAATCTTAACTTTGGAATTTCTTCTAAGGTTTCATCTACTAGGATTTCCCATAGCAAGGTTTATACTTAGCAAAAATTCCATGCAAGTTTTACTTAGAAAAATCACTAATGCATAGTGAAAGTAATGGGACAAAAGTATGAAGCATCACTTGCCTTTTTGGTAGGGAATGGTGGTTCACTCCTTGATCTTGCTAGTCTCACACTTCACTACAAGTCAATCAAGCAAACACATATTCAATTCACATTCCAAACCAAAGTCAAACAAACAATTTTTCACACACAAAGTAATGGAATCTAAGTCATGCATAAGCATGCAAAGGTTGGTTCTATTGTAAGGATGGTCTCCACTAGGCTTCTAAACTTTGTAAGTTCCAAATTGGTCATTTACCAAAATGGCAAAGTCATTTGCAAAAGGTTTCACTACAAAAA
Source organism: Avena insularis (assembly GCA_023614405.1). Lineage (NCBI taxonomy): Eukaryota > Viridiplantae > Streptophyta > Magnoliopsida > Poales > Poaceae > Avena > Avena insularis. The sequence continues at coordinate 133,408,773 of CM042692.1, forward strand.
CCATTTTCAAAACAAAGTATCATTTTATGTGGTGTAGAAATATTTTTACTAAGGCATTAGCCTATAGGGTTCACCCAATATGTTTTCAAATCACAAAACTTGGTTTTTAGGGTCAGAGGTTTTAAGACATAACATTTCCCAAAAAGTTTTCTTCAAAAACCATTTTTTATAATTAAACCACATTTCTATTTGACTAGGAATGGTTTTAATTCAAGGAATCCTTATTTTGTTTCACCAAATTCATTTTTGAATCCACAAAATGTTTCCTATGGTCAGTAGGTTTGGTTCAACACATTTCCTCCAAAGTTTTCCATTCAAAACCATTTTCATAAACAAAACAATAGTTTTATTTAGCTAGAAATGAATTAAACCAATTAATCCATTCTAAACTTTTCCAAATTCATTTTCCAAAACATGGGTTGGTTCCTAGGGTCAGTAAGGTCACAACAATCCATTTTGCAAAGGTTTTAACCCTAAAAATCATTTTAAATAATTTTTATACTCTAAACAAGATCACAAAAGAATCTGCAAAAACAAGCAAACTAACAGATACTATTTGCTAAACTAAGGGCATGGTTGGCTAGGTCTTGTTCTCCTGAATCCAACGACATAAAATTTGTAATTTTTGGACGTGTGGATCCAAAGTTATAAGGGTTTGAAATTCACAAAACATTCTGTTTTCAAATCTGTTTTAAACCTAATACTGGCCACGCGTCGCTGTTTCACTGGTTGATAACGGTTCGGCCGGATCAGCTACGGGGTGCGTTGGATCTAACTGAAGCGGCGGCACAGATGGACGCGTACCGTTTCGATCAGATCTAATCCTAGCCAGATGTTTCTCATCCTACGGTTCAAAGCAACTAGGCCAAGGACGGGCGGCGCTGCGGTGGCTACTGGTGGCGGAGCGGCCTGGCGGTGGTGTTGCCGGCGATGCAGGAAGCGGGAGAGGAAAAGGGGATGCTCACCGAGTTCGTGAAGTGACGCTGATGCTCAACTCGCTTGCGGTTTGTCAGGGGGCGCACTGGTTCAGCCGTGATTCCTCGCCGGAGTTGAGAACGGCGTCAGGTGGTCCTGGTTGTGGTCGGAGGCGACGCTACAGATCACGCGGAGGCAAACAGAGGGCAAGGTTAGCTACGCAAGGTCAGTGCGGTGACGCGTGCGTGAAAGAGAAGAGGAGGGGTGGTCGGGTACTACCTGGGGACGTCGTCGGAGAAGAACCAGACGGCGGCGCTGGCTCGAGGAAGACGTTGCTGATGCTCAGGGACACGCGCGAGCGAGCTGCGGCTGCAGAAAGGTTCACTGGGAAATGCTGATCACATCTGCGTGCTCGAGGAGGCAGGAGGGGCGTGTGCTGGCCGGAATTGGCGAGAAGGGTCGTCGGAGATAGAGGGAGTGTCTGGCGAAATACGGCAGCCTGGGAGCGTGCTTGGCGGAGGAGACAGAGGGGAACGAGAGAGGAGGGAGAGGCGGTTAAGAGGGAGTGGTCACCGATGGGGGTTACTCGGCCAATAAAGCGGATTTACGCCGGCATACAACGGCAGTAATGGCCAGAGAGGGGGGCGCGGTCAGTGGCGGGTGAGGACGACGGTGGGGTGTTAGTGGGGTCGCCTGGCAGTGAGAGAGAGAGAAGGAGTGCAGGGTCCACGCGTCAGTGTTGCTGCCGGTTTGTTAGTTGGTTCGAATCGTTTTTCTGCGCAAGTGGAGCAGTGGCTGGGTTGGGCTTAGTGGGCTGGGCTGGTTTCTTCCCTTTTTTTTAATCTGATTCCTTTTTCTTTTTCTATTTCCTTTATTCTGTTTTGATTTTTGTTTGAACAATTCAAACAACTTTTGAATTTCAAACATCTGCCAAAAATTTGTGAGGCTTTAAATACTGATTAGTAGCACATTCTGAAATCATTTTTAGGATAAAACTTTATTCATTTTGGGGTCTTTTAAATAAACCAAAAAGGCCCTAGTTTTAAATCAAATAAGTTTTAATAATAATTTCAAACACCAATTCAAATCAAACCACCACCAAATTTTGTAAAGTTTTTAGTTATGTTTAATAACACAAAACAAAGTCCAAAACAAAATAATTTTTATTCTTTTTAGGTTCCATTAATAATTAAATAAAATGGATCTGAGTTAATAATTCAAAAAGGATTTGTTTTATTAAAATCTTTATTTTGAATATCTAAAATAAAACCAAAACACTTCAGTAGGTTTTATTTGAAAAACAAAAACACTTGAAAAACTTATTTAAAAATAAAATAATAAGTTTTAGTGTTTATTTAAAAAGGAAAAAGCCTTTACTTAAATAAAATTGGATATTTAAATCCTTATTATTTTATTTACATAAACCTTTACTATTTTTATCAAAACAAAATGTTTTTATTTCAAAACATTGGCCAAGGTTTAATTTGGCTTTATAAAATAATATTTATTTATAAAACCACCTTTTCTTTTGAAAACCAAAAACTCTTTATTTTAAAGATCTAAAATAGTGTTTCCAAAATATTTTATTTTCCCTTATCAAATGTTTATCTTTTTAAATCCCTTTAGAATCATTTGCTCACCAATTGGTATGGGTTTTTGGTAAGGGCTTTATTAGCTTTGGAAATTCAATGTCCTTATCTTATTATATTCATAAGATTTTATTTATGGTTCCAATTTGAGTGAAACCAACTTCTATGGTCTTTCTTGATCCTCTGTGAATATTTGTTGATCAATTTTGGTATGGATCAAATCCATAGGCTTGGAGATAACTTGGAAATGATCTTTATTCCATTAGGGTTTTAGGATTTGGATTTATTTTCCAAATGATTAAATTTCCAGATACATTCATTGAGGAATGCATTTCCCTTGATTTGGATTTGTTGAATTCAAACTTTAACTAAAGTTTGTTCAAGATGGGATTTTAAGTTTCCTTTTAGAACAAAAGTTTCTTTTCACCCTGATTTTCAACAAAAATTTATTTTGTTTATTTTATTTTTCACATTACAAGATTTGGAAAATCTTGGGATGTGACAGCTTGATGGTAACCTTAGTAGTGGATTGGCTTAGGTTATAAGATGAGTTGCCTTGATCTGCTGTCTGATGAATTACCTTGATCTGCTGTTTGACTTGTTTTCTTAGAAGTAGTATGAGCTACCCTAGGAGCTCATACACTAGGATCAAGATACTCTAAAATCACCAAACCCTAAGCAAGAATACAATCTGGATCAAATCTCTAGCCACTAGGTGATCATCTAAAACCCTTAACCAGATCAGTTCTGCAGTGATCCATTCTAGAAGCCTCCAAGTCAATGAGGACCAATATCAAGCATGGATCCCTCCTACTCAATATACTCTTCAAACACATACACTTGATGATGCTTTGGTACCTTGCAACCCATCAAAATCATCACCACCCACATTCTAGTCCAAAAACCCTAAATCTGCCAAATTTGGCCAAGTCTGGAAACTATTTCCAACATCACCTTTTTGGATGCCTCCCTTTCTCAACCCTTGTGCATTTTTGGTAATGCACCTGAACCATATTGTTAACCATCCTAAGGACTACCAAGGCCCACTCTTTCCCTTGGTTAGATCATCCTCCAACCTACTTGTTCTTGATGGTTTTGCAGGCAAGAAAATAACTATTCCTTCAAATCTAGTCAACATGCCTACTTTGATAGAAGCTCACACCATCATCCAACCTTCTATGGACCAAGTCTTTGCATGGTTGTGTTCTACTCATATAGGTATATCAATATCTACTTCAGTTGTTCCAAGTGGATCTTTGTGCTTCTTAAACCCACAAGGTTTTGAAGGCTAGTTGATAATCTCCTTTGGCAGGCTTATTTTATTCAAAGTTTGAAATCAATCCTTGGTGAACTCAAGCAAGATCAAGCTCAAACCTCCATACCATGTTGATGTACATCACTTGTTATATCCATTCATCTTTCCCATGCCCCAAGGGGAGATCTGAGCTCCAAGATCCAACAAGGTTTTGGTGGCATGAAAACAATCTTATCCAAGATCCTTAAATCTCTAGTTTTCACCAAAATCAACTTGGATTCTCCAATCCCAAGGTTGCAAATGCTTGATAAACCTTGTCTACATCATCTACCTTGATCATAAAGATTTATCAATAATTCTCCATAATTATTATGGCTCCAAATCTAATTAATCCCTTTAATAGTCAAAATCTCCAAAACTCCTTTCCCAAAGGAAAGTTTGGGTTTTGCCAAAACACTTCCCCAAATCTAAGCACATTTGAGGCCCATATATCATACTATCATCCCACTTCAAAAATAAATATTTTTGAAGAGTTTTATTATTTCTTTTTGCCTATTTTCTTAAATGGCAGAAATGGAATAATAAATGTTCTAAATACTTTTAAGCCCCAATAAATCTTGGGAAAATTCCCCTAAGTGTGTTTTCACATTTGGGATCATCTCAACTCAAAAACCCACCTTGCCCAATGTAAAAATATCAAATGAACTCCAACAATTCACTTCTGCAGTTCCTGAATAAGTGAATTCAAGTGAACTTCTAAATCTTGGAAAAATATGAAACATTTCCTAGAAGGGCATCTTGACCTCATCAAACTATCAGCATCATTTATCCATCTTACCAAGATCAACTTTGAGGGAGTTTCTCCAAATCATTACTATGGCATTATTTTGAGATTACCCAATACTAGGACCAAAACCAAATCCAATCACCACCAATCTTGCAAGGCAATGCACCATAGCACTCATATCTGATCGTGATCACTGTAGCAATTACTGTAGCAGCTTGTCCTCTAGTGCTTGGACACTAGAGCTTAACCTCATGTGGGTGTCTTGGCTTGAAAACCTCTTTACTCCCCTTGCAGCTGCTGCACACTGCCCCTCTGCCATATGCACGACCAGAGCACCCCACCTCTCTCCTCTCCACCACCCTTTATGCCCAATCCCTGGCCACCTCTTCTCCCTATCCTCTCCTTGAGCTTAGTCCACCATGGACTACTTCCTCTAGGATTTAAGGCTGGGAGGCCACCCCGAGCCTCTCTGGCCACTCATTCACCTCCTCTCATCTCCCCAGCCACCCAACTCCCTCTCCCCTGCTCTGAGCTGCTCGAGAAGAAGAAGGAAAGGAGCTTCGGCCTTTCCGCCCAAATCAAGCTAATCTCACTCTCCTCTGATCCTCTCCTGATGCATGTTATGTTGTGAGAACCCCCTCGTCGTACTGACTCTATCCATGCCCTATTTATCCCTCTGCAGCAACCATCAGAGGACTCCTAGGCGATCCTGAAGCTGACGATGTCGTGACCCCTGCGCCAGCTCAGTTCTGGCGTCGAACCAGGCCTTGTCGCACCTCTCCTAAGTCGTCGTCAACCGCTTCGCCCTGCATCCTCCCCGGCTCCCCTCCTCCCTCCGGTAAGCCTCCTCCGCCCCGCCCCGCCCTCTGCTAGGGTTTTGAACCTCGCCGCCGCTGCCAGGAGGACGACGACTGCCGACCGTCGGATCCCCTTAAAACGGGTGGCCATGATGCCCCCATACGCCCTAGCCTCCCTGCCCCGCTGACCGCTGGGCCCCTCCCAGCGGGATTCAAACCGCGCCCCCGTGTGCAAGTGTTGCCCGGGTGGGCCGCTTTTCCCCTAGACAGCCCAGCTGCCTCCAGAATCTTAGCCCAACACTGCTCCATCCCCTTTCCTTTTAATCTTTTTTTGTAAATCCATATCTATCTGTTTACTTTAAATGCAAATAAAAATGTTAACTACCTCCAAATGACCTGATACAAATTTCCTAGGATACCTTAGGGTTTTGTCTATCTTGCTGTACCAAAAGTTTGGCCAAATACCAATAGTATCTTCTCTGTAGATTTATTTACCAAGAGGTACCATTTACAGTAAATAAAATCCTGAGTGAGACACACATCTCCAAAATGGGTGAAACCAGGTTTCACTGATAGAATAACTATAGGCCTACCATCCAGACCTTGTCCCATGCCAAGGTGAACAACAGTTGATCCTTAGAAAAAAATAGCAAAAACATCTCTGATCTAACGAAAATTCCCTAGACCAAACCATGAGTGGTTTTTACCTCAGTCTAACTCCCAGTGATGTGGTACACCAATACCTAACCCAGGAGCTCACTATTTATTAGGCTTCTAATGAATTTTAATGAATTAAACATTTCTGTCCATAGTGTTTCTAGTAGAAAAATCACTACAGGGGTTTCACAACTCCAATTCGGGTGATCTCAATTTCTATAGAAAGGTATTCTAAATGCCTACAATGTGCCCTCGGAATCAAATCAAAAGCTTCTGTAGATTTAAGTTGGTGAAAAAGACAAGTGGTCTACATAACTTCCTTTGGGAATTTCCTGAGGGCATTCTGTTAATTATTTTGGAGTGATTCCAACTGTCAGTTAACAAGTACATCAAGCCTTACCTAACCACCCAAGGAAATAATTTTGGAGATCCAGAACTTTTCTGGTGAATTATTTCCTTAAACTAGAGTCTTATTCACTATAAAAACCACTTTAAATCTTTGGTAAATGATAAAATAGTGAAACCACTTTTGTTGGTTTCATTTTATTAATACCTATCTGTTGGTATCATGTTTTCACAATGGTACCTTATATAATAAGTCTTTCGTCCAAAGCCCATCTCTTAGGTATTTTCTAGACTATAAATCTTAAGGGATTTTCTTCCCTATCTTCAAGACAAGGCCAATCTTATTAAATACATTCCTCCTAAGACCTAATGAACTGTGAACTTGTATTGTTCATTGTTTGCTGTATGTATTGGTTCTTGCATGCCTTGTGTTGATTGTGGTTTGGTTTGCTTTCATGTGCTATCTTGACGATGATAGTTGCGGTGAAATCGGAGATCAGAAGATGGTTCTTATTATTGGTATTATTGGGTATTCTAAGAAGAAGTCCAGGGACATATTGCCATATTGTTGATCATTAGGAAAGCCACCTTCTTGCTCATAAGCCTTGTCCAACCGTTTTACTTATGCATGTTTTACTTACTGTTTATCAAAACTGCATTGTTTACTATATGTTGATGTTTATATGGTAGTGGTTTGGCTCCTCCGAACCATTACACCTAGGTACTACTAAGTACAACCCCCTTGATGATACCTACTTGTCCGTAGTGGAATAGATGGTGTAATACACCATACCCTTTGGAGACCCTGTTTTAGCCAAAGAAAATCTAGAGGATGGGAAGACCCCGGAAAAGGTTTTACCAAATGTTTTATGATAAAACCTTGGTGAGGTGGGACCTCCCAAGAGATGTTGAGAAAGAGAAAAGGGTTTTGTTTTGCAAAAATACTGGAGGAAAATGGTTTACAAAAACGCACCCGGTTCTTTGCAGTTTAGCTATAACAACTTAACCGTGTGCAACCACATTACTCTGGAATGGGACAAGGCTGGATTTGATGTTTGTCTATTCTAGTATAAGCTGCCTCGCAACAACTACAGGGGATGAAACTCCCTAGAGGGTGGGCCTTCTCTGGACAAACGGTCCATGTGAGACATCGACAGAGAGAAGGAACGAAGGGTCTGTTGGCCTCCACGCATTACTATGAGCCCCTCATTGAAAGAGCTCACTTGGGAAGTGGAAAAAGTGCTCCGGTTAGTCCTCGGTACCTGATGTCACAGTGTTGAGGCTAACAACACTCATAGGGTAGGCACTTATATTGGAGTAGGCATCCGGAAAGCCTTGATCGATTACTCGACCCACGATCGGTGTAGATCAGGGTAGTGTACCCGGATGGTGTGGGTAAAGTGTACAACCTCTGCAGAGTATAAATCTATTCCAATAGCCATGTCCGCGGTTATGGACAGGTTGGACAAACTTCTGTAGAGCGGTGCTGGTTTTGTTTTCAAAAAGGATTTCGAAAACGCAAAAGCTTTGGAAATGTTTTGACCATGGGATGGTCATAAAGGAGAAAGGTTTTGACCATGGGATGGTCAGAACAGAATGGAAGGAGTTTGGTCGTGGGACGACCTGAAGATGGGAACAAATGGGTGACCCAGTCCTAATGTTTTTCCAAAACTTTTCAAAAAGGTTTCCAAAATAGTTTACAAAGAGTTTTCAACAAAGATATGTAGATGCTATATCTACAAGAGAAATTATTTGAGAAAATAACCTCTCTTGAAGCCCTCCTACTACCACATTCATAATGCATATCCTTTTTGTTAGTATTGTTATCTTAAGGTGGTTTGTGAGTACATTCAAAGTACTCACTAGCATTGTCCCTGGCTATTAACTTGGTCAGATATCAAGAAGAGGATGAAGTTGACGGCTATGCAAGCTAGGATGTTCTCCCAGTCAGTTGCTTGTAGGTTAAGGCATGGCTCGGGCTCTACGCTTAATGAAGTTCCGCTGATGTTGATCGGTGTAGCCATATTGGCAAATATGGTATGGCATGTAATCATTATGTATTGGATGCTTACCTTGATACTTGTCGGTTATGTGCCACCACTAACTGATCATGGGATCGTGGTTGTGTGCATAATAGGGATTCTCGGAGGATTAATCCGGGGGCCCCACATAGGAAAGGTACTGAAAATCCTATTGCTGATAATTTATCTCGTTTGGAAAACATCTCCTTTGATCCTATGCCTGTTAATGATAGTTCCCCAAATGAAAAATTGGCTGCAGTAGGGGTAAGCTCGTGAGGGAGTCCTTTGTATGCTGATTATGCTAACTTTATTGTTTCCAAGTATTTGCCTCCAACTTTTATAGCACAACAAAGAAGGAAGTTCTTTTATTATTTGAGGCATTATTTTTGGGATGACCCACATTTATATAAAGAGGGAGCAGATGGTATTATGCGAAGATGTGTTCCAGAATATGAACAGAAGGAGATATTGCGGAAATGTCATGGTAGTGACTATGGAGGACATCATGCGGGATATAGAACCGCACAAAAGGTTCTACAATCAGGTTTTACTGGCCTACCCTTTTTAAAGATGTAAGGAAATTTGTCTTATCATGTGATGAATGTCAACGAGTTGGTAATATTTCTAGACGCAATGAAATGCCCATGAATTACTCTCTTGTTATTTAACCATTTGATTGTTGGGGATTTGACTTTAGGGGTCTTTTCCTCCTTCAAAAGGTTATACTCATATTCTTGTTGCTGTTGACTATGTTACTAAGTGGGTAGAAGCCATACATACGAAAAGTGCTGATGGTGAGACCTCTTTAAAAATGCTTAAGGATATTATCTTTCCTAGGTTTGGAGTGCCTAGATATCTTATGACTGATAGAGGTTCTCATTTCATTCATGGTGGCTTTAGAAAGACCCTTGCTAAATATGATGTTAATCATAGAATTGCTTCAGCTTATCTTCTGCAAACTAGTGGGCAAGTAGAACTATCAAATAGAGAAATTAAATCAATCTTTCAAACGACTGTTAATAGATCTAGAAAAAATTGGGCTAAAAAGTTGAATGATGCTTTATGGGCTTATAGAACTGCTTATAAAAATCCTATGGAAATGTCTCCTTACAAAATGGTTTATGGGAAAGTTTGCCACCTGCCTTTAGAATTAGAACACAAAGCTTATTGGGAAGTGAAAGAACTTAATAGAGACGTCAAACTTGCTGGGGAGAAAAGATTATTTGACTTAAGTTCGTTAGACAAGTGGAGGGGTGAAGCATATGAAAATGCTAGACTATTTAAAGAAAAAGTTAAAAAATGTCATGACAGGAGAATTCTTAAGAGAGAATTCCATGTTGGTGAGAAGGTTCTATTGTATAGGTCTTGTCTCAGGTTTTTTGTAGGAAAACTACTCTCAAAATGGGAAGGACCATTTGTTATTGAAGAGGTGTATCGTTTAGTTGCAATAAAAATTTCTTCCTTAAACGATAACACTACACAAGTGGTGAATGGTCAGAGACTCAAGCACTATATTTCTGGAGATTCTTACAATAAAGATATTGATGCTATTCAAATGGTGACTCCGGAAGAATTTATTAAAGACCAAATTCAGAGACCTACAGAGTCCGTTTTCGAATAGGTAACAGTTCTGGTAAGGAAAGGTCCACGAAAAATCTGTCAATTTATATTTTTGCATTTTTTATCTAACATGGGAAGCAATGAGTCGAAAGAGGGACAGAAACGGAGTCCGGGTGGCTCACACCACCCCGTGGCGCGGGCCCACCTGGCCGCGCCACCAGGGGGTGTGGCCACCCTGGAGCCCCGTTTTCTCCCAGTACCTTCCTTTCGTTGTAAAACTTAATAATATATAATCCCCCGGGTCCCCCAAGGTTCGTATATCATGTTCTTATCGTGTTTTCATTTTGATCTGTTTCTGCCAGGAACTATTCCTAAAGTTTAGAAGCATAATGGTCTCCGCCAATGATAAGGGCAAGGAGCCTACGGAGGAGGATCTCCAAGACTCTGAGCAGGAGGAGGGATCGAGAGTGAAGTTGAAGAGGAAGCAAAGGAAGACCAGCATCCACACACCAGCACCACCATTGCAAGCATTGGAGTGGTGGCACATACTGCCAGGTTCAAAAGGACTTCATGGATGTCCATTGGAGGGAAGGTTCCGTGTCATTGCTTGGCTTCACGGTCACCTCCTCCACACACTAAGAATCCCTTCCATACCCTTATCCATGAGCAGCTATTCCAGAATATGCCTAAGGAAAAACTACCCTCTAATTGGGATATGCCTCGTTCTAACCATGCAGGAAAAGAAGACTTCAAGGAGGAAGAGTGGGAAAAGAATCACAAGAGCTAGGATTCACAGCCCGACATGATCATGAACCTCATTGAGAACAATTCAGAGTTGATTCGTACTCTCATCTTCGAGATTGAGGACTTGAGGGAATTGATTGAAAAGCTCATCGAGAGAACACCACCACCACCGAAGGAGTAATTCTTCATCAGGTTTTGGCATCCCCTTATTTGTTCCAAGCTTGGGGGAATGTCGCGGTATCACATCACTATCTTTTATCTTTTTACCTTTTTAAGTAGAGTCATATCATGAATAGAGAAGTTATCATATAGGATGGTTTACATTTTGGAACTGTCTCCCTATCATTAGTTACCTATGTATCCCTTGGTGTGAGTTGCCGTTATGGAATATTAATGAGAAGTTCTATCATTTACTTTTTGCACATCTTATATTAGTTTTCAATTTCTGTTATATGATTGATATTGTTGTTAGTATTGGTATCACTTTGGGATCATTAAGTAAATTTAGTTGGTTTTGGCAAACCTGGCTCGGTCAGTAGCAACATTATTATGAGAATTGAATGACAAAGATAAAAGTACTCTTAAGAAATATAATTTCATCATCTTTCTTTCTTGATTGGCTCATAAGCTTAGTATTCTCTAGTTAAGATCTTTTGTGATTCCAAGGAAGATTTCATGTTTGTTTTTATCACTTGTATGTTTGTTTGTTTCCTTCAACTCTTATGCTTGCTACCCAGCCTTGCTAGCCAAAAACCTGTACTGAGAGGGAATGCTTCTGATGCATCCAATCATTAAACCAAAACCTATGCCATTTGTGTCCACCATACCTACCTATTAGCTTTATTGCTATTCCAACTAAATTCATGTTTTATCTACCTTCCGAATTAAACTTGTTATGTGAAAATTAGTGATTAAAGCTCTCACGAACTTGAAGGCACAATTTACTTTTCTTGCACTTAATAAACTTGAACCATTGTGCCCATCTATGTTGCGTATATGCTTGCTCTTTGTAAGTTGTGAATTAGCAGAACCATGTTACCATGGGGAACGCTTTCAACATTGCACTTTATTTAGTTGATATCATGTTCTTTTGCTTATGGATCCCGGTGGTGTGAAATGAAAGGGGAGCTTGTAAGGCTCATGGAGTTCGTTTATGTGTTAGAGAAACGCTTGGGCTGCTGGTCTAAGCCATGCCTAATCATGGTGGAAACCTGCACCGTAACCATAGTGAGCAATCTATGAAGCATCCTCTATATAAAAAACCCTATGCAAATACGAAAGAAAAAAAAGAGAGAAAAAAGGGACCTATGCAAATAGTAAGTAAAAGGATTGCTGAGATGCTTATTGTCTGCTTGCCTTGTCATTTTGATATGGGGAATCTTCTGTATCATCGGGCAAGGGGTACCCCATTGGCGGTTCTCTATGATACACATGTACTTACAATGACAAGAACTTACTTGTGACTAAACTTGAGTAGCATGAGGAACGATACTCGTAAGTAAGGGGCGTGAGATTTCCAACTTATAACTTGTCAAGCATATCCTCATATTTGATCACTTTAACCTTAATCACCTAAAGATGCTTATGATAGGGGCAATGAGAACTGAAAGCTAGTAAGTACCATAATTTTTGGAAGCTTTTTATGAAACTTGAAATCCCTGCTTCCCTCTACGAAGGGCCTATCTTTTACTTTTTAGTTGAGTCAGTAAACCTATTCCTTTCTATCTCAGCAAGTATTTTGAATTGTTGTGTTTCATTCATTCATATGATGATTTATTCAATCATGTTTCTTATGTTCCTTGTTTTGCACACTGCTCCTATCTTAGTGAGTACTACTTTGAAAGCTATCAGTGAAAACCCCACTATGTTTGAACTCCTACAAATTGTTAACTATTCTTTGACCAAGAGCAAAGTTTGCCATTACCAATTATGATTTACTTTGTGTATCTTTATTGTGTTTCCTTTACTCATTGCAAGTTAAGTTATATAATAGTGAGTTGTCTTCTATTATGATTTGTGTATTGATGAATGTGATGCTTCTTGTCTGTATTCTTTTATCGACACTTCACTCCATAAACCCGAGGTCATGTTTATTGAGCTCAGATTTCGCTTGGGGACAAGCGAAGTCTAAGCTTAGGGGGAGTTGATACGTCCATTTTGCATCACTATTCTATATCATAATTTACTGTTATTCATTGATATATTTCATATTAAGAGATGATACTTATGTTATTTCATCTGTTTTTGCATGGTTGATGACTTTTGGAGGATGGACCGCTGAAGTCAGGATTCTGATGGAAAAGGCACTGTTTGGAGGCAAAATTCGCAAAGATCAGAAAATCCCAGAAAATATATGGAAAATCCTATATTTCCAGAAGACGAAGGATGCCAGAAGGGGGAGTGGAGATGGGCCACAGGCAGGCCACACCACCCCCTGGCCGCGCCACCAGGTGGTGTGGCCACCCTGGCCCACCTATGGCTCAGCTCTTTGGCGTATATATTCCCCCCGAAACCCTAAGATTCGGGGAGCAACCACAGAAAGATTCCGCCGCCTCTGCGGGGCGAAAAACTGCAGAGAGAGAAAGAGCTCTCCGGTAGGCAGAAATCTGCTGGGGAAATTCCTTCCCGGAGAGGGGAGATTGTCACCATCAACACCACCATCAAGTTGGACTTCATTGGGATCATCATCATCATCATCTCCACCAGCACCATCATCACCACTCCGTACCGCTGTAACAATTGGGTTGAATCTTGCATAGTTCTTAGGGGAAACTTTCCCGGTGTTGATTACTTGTTGTAGTTGATGCTATTGAGTGGAACCATTGAATTATCCTTCATGTTCAGATTGTTACTTATCATTATTTCATCTCTGATCTTGATCCATATGATGTCTTGTGAGTAGTTCATTCAGTTCTCGAGGACATGGGAGAAGTCATGTTGTTAGTAGTGGAATTGTGTTGAGAAAGATTCAACAATTTGTTATTTAAGTTGTGGTGTTATTCTTCTAGTGGTGTCATGTGAACGTAGACTACATGACACTTCACCTTTATGGGCCTAGGAGAATGCATTGTGTATTTAGCTACTAATCGTAGGGGTTGCCGGAGTGATAGAAACCTGAACCTCCATTAGGAAACCTTTGCACAAGGGAGTGTAGGATCTCAAAGTTTAAGGTCGTGGTTAGGTTTATATCTTAATTACTTTGTTGTAGTTGCGTATGCTTGCAAGGGGTATAATCACAAGTATGTATTAGTCCTAGAAAGGTCAGTACATTAGCACATGTTCACCCGCACAACACTTATCAAACTAAAGAAGATTAATCAACTATATGAAGCGAAAGCACTTGACAATATTCCCATGTGTCATCGAGAACGTTTGGGCATCTTAAGTAATACAACCGGCTTGTCCTTTGCTAAAGAAAGGATTGGGCCACTTGCTGCAATTATTATTATTGTCTTTGATTTACTTGTACTTTATTTATCTGCATTATAAAAACCCCCTAAAAATCGGTTTGCTAAGTATTTACAGAGAATTCCTGCTCCAAGCCACTCGTCAACACCTTCTGCTCCTTATTGGATTCGACACTCTTACTTATCGAAAATACTGCGATATACCCCCTATACTTGTGGGTCATCAGTGCACCAGCAATATCAGGAGATATGGATGCATTCATTAAAAGAAGAGCAATGTGGTTAGAATTCTCCCACTTCTCCGTCTTGGAATCATAAGTTTTCTTGAGGTTAGCATACCCTATTACACCCTGAGTGGGTGCCATAGGTTTTTCTTCCCATTACAGCGCAAGGACAACTCAATGCCTGACTTCCAGCGCGGAAAATTGCTTCCCGTGAGTTGTTCAACATTCTCATATCGAAAGGGGTTCAATGCTGTCAGTATGGCATAAGAAAACAACATTAGTCAATTGCATGAGAGTAAAAAAATACGTTGGTAAATTAAATAAGCATGCAACACAACATGTATTTCTATTTCACGTCACCATTGGGCTGAAGTGACAAATAACTAACAAAACATAAAGAGCAACTCATAAAATTAAATCAACGCTGGTCAGAATTAATTTTAGAGGCTAAAGTTTATTAATTTAAAACATCAAAAACATACATAACATGATAGATGTCTTTAAAGACATATAACATGCAAACATATTACAAATCCTAAATGAAATATCTTATTGGTTCAATTTTATTCAGAACAGTAATATGATTCAAAACATATTTTAGGAAATTAATTTCTGTATAAAACAGTGCAGAAAAACTTAAAATTATGATCATAATTAAAACTGCACTGAAAATACATGAAAATTAAAATAAAACGTGACCAGCCCAGTTGTGCTTTCTACCTGGACCGGAATGCTGTCTCGAAAAGCAGCCCATTAAGCGACTGATGCCCGCAACCACCTCCGCCTCGCTCTCGGCCATTGGATTCATCCAATGGCTGTCATCGAGCTGAGACAGGGCAAAAGCGGTGCCCTTCCTAACCCTATCCGCACATTACTCCTCACTCCCACCGCTCTCTCTCATTTTGAGACACAAGCAGTGATGGTGCGCTTTCTCGCACGCTCTCTCGCGCAGTGGCGGCCGGCCAACTACGGAGGCAGCCCTCCTCAGCTCCTCCTCTACCCGGACCTCTTCAGTTCTTCCGCGCTAGTGAGAGAGAGCGTCCGCGTCAGCGCCACGCAGCCCCACGGCAGCCATGGCGGCACGGCGGCTGCGCTCGACAAAGCAGCGTGCGAGGACCAAGTCATGCGTGCTCCTTCGTCGAGCGTGGCCTCTGGTGCTTGCCCGTTCATCTAGGGAGCTCCGGTGGGTGTGCCGACGAGCCAACGCCCATTTTTGCAGGGAGCGGCACGGCGGTTCTACGTGAAAGCTCGTATTCTCCGATGGTGTCCTCTCGTTCCGCACGCTTTCTCCGTTGGGAGGGAAGAAGTGGCTCGACATCCTCGCCCTCGTGCAGCGGTGGGCGCTACAGGGGCCCTAAAGGGAAAAGGCGATGACGCGGTCATTCAGTAAGTGCCATAAAAATGTGTGTGCTCAAGTTCTAGGGTTAGAGTTCTAACCCCAAAATTGGGGATTTATCTTAATATAAAAACAACATGCTCCCCTTATCTAGTTGCTTGCAGATGTGTGTCATTAGATCAACAATAAACAACGTGTACATAAGAAGGCTAATTAAAACTTGATCATCTGCATTTAACCGTGGCATAATGATACATCTATTTTGCATCACTATTCTATATCATAATTTACTGTTATTCATTGATATATTTCATATTAAGAGGTGATACTTATGTTATTTCATTTGTTTCTGCATGGTTGATGGCTTTTGGAGCATGGACCGCTGCAGTCAGGATTCTGATGGAAAAGGTGCTGTTTGGAGGCAAAATTCGTGAAGATCAGAAAATCCGGGAAAATATATGGAAAATCCTATTTTTCCAGAAGACGAAGGAAGCCAGAAGGGGAAGTGGAGATGGGCCACAGGGGGCCCACACCACCCCCTGGCACGGGCTACCCTAGGCCGCGCCACCAGGTAGTGTGGCCGCCCTAGCCCACCTCTGGCTCTCCCCTCTGGCATATATATTCCTCCCAAAACTCTAATACTCGGGGAGTGACCATAGAAAGATTCCGTCGCCTCTACGGGGCGGAAAACACCGAGAGAGAAAGATCTCTCTGGCAGACAGATTTCTGCCGGGGGAATTCCTTCCCGGAGAGGGGAGATCGTTGCCATCAACACCAGCATCAAGCTGGACTTCATCGGGATCATCATCATCACCGCCATCATCACCATCAGCACCCTCATCACCATCTCCATATCACTGTAACAATTAGGTTGAATCTTGCATAGTTCTTAGGGGAAACTTTGTCGGTGTTGATTACTCCTTGTAGTTGATGCTATTGAGTGAACCGTTGAATTATTGTTTATGTTCAGATTGTTATACATCTTTATTCCGTCTCTGATTATGATCCATATGATGTCTTGTGAGTAGTTCATTTTGTTCTTGAGGACATGGGAGAAGTCATGTTGTTAGTAGTGGAATTGTGTTGAGAAAGATTCAATAGTTTGATATTTAAGTTGTGGTGTACTTCTTCTAGTGGTGTCATGTGAACATCGACTACATGGCACTTCACCTATATGGGCCTAGGGGAATGCATTGTGTATTTGGCTACTAATCGTAGGGGTTGCCGGAGTGACAGAAACCTGAACCCCCGTTAGGAAACCATTGCACAAGGGTCGTAAGGGTCTTAGAGTTTAAAGTTGTGGTTAGGTTTCTACCTTAATTACTTTCTTGTACTTACGGATGTTTGCAAGGGGTATAATCACAAGTATGTATTAGTCCTAGGAAGGTCGGTACATTAGCACAGGTTCACCCACACAACACTTAGCAAGCTAAAGAAGATTAATCAACTATATGAAGCGAAAGCACTTGAAAGTCTTCCCATGTGTCCTCGAGAACGTTTGGTCATCTTAAGTAATACAACTGGCTTGTCCTTTGCTAAATAAAGGATTGGGCCACTTGCTGCATTTATTCTTATTGTCTTTTATTTACTAGTACTTTATTTAGTTGCTTTATCAAAAAAAACCCCAAAAATCCATTTGCTAAGTATTTGTAGAGAATTCCTGGTCCATACCGCTAGCCAGCACCTTCTACTCCTCGTTGGGTTCGACACTCTTACTTATTGAAAATACTGCGATACACCCCCTATACTTGTGGGTCATCAAGACTATTTTCTAGCGCCGTTGCCGGGGAGTGATGCGCTATTGGAGAGTGGAACTGGTAAAGGAAACTTCTACTGTGAGTATTGTTTACTTCTATTAGTTGCTTTATTTTCGTTATGGATAATTCGCTGAGTTTCTTATTTGGTAATGCTAGTACCACTGCTAAGGTAGTAGATGAACCACCACCTGCTGAGAATGATACTTTTAAAATACCTACGAGAATTATTGATCGTGTTATGGATAACTACTATGTTGGGGATGGAACTGTCCATCCCAGTGATCATTTGCTCTTTATACACGAATTATGCGGGTTGTTCAAGTGTGCAGGTATTACTACAGATCAAGTTAAGAAGAAGTTATTCTTATTATCGCTGAATGTAAGAGCTGAGGAATGGTATAAGCTGCTGAAGAATGGTCAAGCTCTTGAATGGGAGGAAATAGTACCTCTCTTTTATTCAAAGTTTTATCCTCCTAGTGAGATTCATAAAGATCGGAATCAAATATACGACTTTTGGCCTCTTGATGGACATAGTACAGATCAAGCTTGGGGGAGATTGAAGTTACTAATGCTCAAATGTCCCATTCATGAGCTCCCCAACAATATTATTATCAATAACTTTTATGCAAGGCTCCCTCTACATGACAAGGATTTATTGGATGCTTCTTGTGCTGGATCATTCACTCGCATGGAAGAAGAAGCCAAATGGGATCTTCTGGACCGTATTCAAGACAATGCTGAAGCTTGGGAGAATGACAAAGGAAGAAAGTCAGGTATAAATGATGATTATGAATGCATTGAATCTTTTATGGGAACTGATGACTTTCAAAATATTAAAAATGCTTATGGTCTAGACTCTCAAGCTATTGCTTCTTATTTTAAGGCTTTTGCTTCTTATATAGATGTGCCTAAAAAGAAGTGGAATAAGTACCATAAACCTTATAAAGATGTTGCTAAGAGTGTTCCTGCAAGAAACACTGAAGTTTATACTGTTAATCATGCTTTACCCGAACCTTACATTGAGAAAATGCCTTTCCCAGTTAAGCCCAAATAAACCCGTTGAGCCTGATAAACCTGTTGAGCCTGATAAACAAATGGTAGATGAACCTATAATAGAAAATGTGAAAGATTTTGTCACCAAATATGTTGAAGAGGGACACACTATCCTTTGTAAGGATATCCGTAATATCGTTTCACAAAGTAGTGTTATGAGAGCTAGTATTCTTGTGTTTTCTATTAGGATAAGTGATCATTGTTATGATGGCCCTTGTGATAGCTATATCATTAAATTTATGCATGATACTGAAAGTTACTATGAGAGAGGGAAAAGTGCTCTTATGCATCTCAATAATATCAAGTTTCCTTGTTTTATGCTGAAAGTTTTTATGTTGCACTTCTTTTGCCTTCCTATGCTAGTAGCCTCTGGTTTTAACAACTTGTTTGTTTACAAAATCCCCTTGCATAGGAAGTGGGTTAGACTTAAAACGTGTGTATTTTTTCTTCTTAATGCTCTCTTTCACTTCAATTCATATTCCTAAGTGAGCATCATCAAAATTATCATGCCCATCTTAATGGCTATAAAGAAAGAGCTTTTTGGGAGACAACCCAATTTATTTGTGTATTCAGTTTGTTTTTGTTTTTCTTTGAGTATTGGAAGTTATTACTTCGGTAATAACCGCTCCTTATCCTTTTTGTTTGGTATTTGTGTCAAGATCAACCTCTAATGAGAGAGAAGTAAGATTTGGGGAAGTTGCTGTCCTGAAACAGATTTTTGTGCTTCACCAAAAAAATCATGAGAGATCTCTGTATGTAGGTTTGATCTCTAATTTTTTGTGCTTCTGCCCCAGGTTGTTATTTAACTTTCGTTAGTTTTGCACTTTTTGATTTGAGCAACAGAAGATTTTCGAAAAAAATGATCTTTGCCTTCTGGTCTGTTTTGACAGATTTTGCCACTCTTGCATTTGCTTCTTTAATCGATTTCCTTTTTGAATTCTTTTTGGGTTTTCGGAAGGAGTTGCTACAGTAGCTTATGTTTTGATGGTTTTCAGTTGAAGTTGAACTCAAAAGGTTTTATCACTTCACCTGCACTAATGTTGCTAATGAGAACTGTGTGAAGTTTTGTGTGAAAGAAATTTCCAGGTTAGTGGAGATAATGGTGTAATGAGAAAGTGAAAGGTGTCATGACTCACAATAAGTGTATGAAGATGAAGATATTGATGTTATTCAAGTGGTGACTCTATAAGAATCTACTAGATACCAAATTCAGAGACCTGCAGCGTCCGTTTTCAAACAGGTAACAGTTCTGGTAAGAAAAGGTCCGCAAAAATACTATCCAACTATATTTTTGCAATTTTTAGCCAATTAGGAAAGTTATGAAGCGAAAGAGGGACGGAAACGGAGCCAGGGTGGCTCACATCACCCTGTGGCGCAGGCCCACCCCAGGCCGCGCCACCAGGTAGTGTGGCCACTCCGTCTCCGTCTCCGACCCGTTTTCTCCTAGTACTTTCCTTTTGGTATGAAACTTTGTAATATATAATCCCCCGGATCCCCCGAGGTTCGTATATCATGTTTTCGTCGTGTTTTTGTTTCGATCTGTTTCTGCCAGGAACTATTCTTGAAAGTTTAGAAGCACAATGGTGTCTGCCAAGGATAAGGGACAGGAGCCTATGGAGGAACATCTCTAAGACCCCGGGCAGGAGAAGGAGATCAAGAGTGAAGGTGAAGAGGAGATAAAGCAAGACCAACATCCGCACACTGGCACTACCATTGCAAGCATTGGAGTGTTGGCAAGATCTGTCAGGGTCAGGAGGACTGCACGGATGTCCACTGGAGGGAAAACTCCACGTCACTGTTTAGCTCCACGGTCACTTCCTCCATGCACCAAGAATCTTTTCCATAAGCATCAACACCAGAATATGCCCAAGGATAAATTACCCTCCAATTGGAATTTGCCTCGTTCTAGCCATGCAAGGAAAGAAGACTCCAAGAAGGAAGAGTGGAAAAAGAATCACAAGAGCTGGGATCCACAATCTGACATGAACATGCACCGCATCGAGCACACCTCAAAGTTGATTCATACTCTCACCTTCGAGGTTGAGGACTTGGGGAAATTGATCAAAGAGCTCATCAATAGAACACCACCACCACTGAAGGAGTAATTCGTCATCAGGTTTGGCATCCCCTTGGTTTGTTCCAAGCTTGGGGTGGTGCCGCGGTATCACATCACTATCTTCTATATTTTTACCTTTTTAGTAGAGTCATATAATGAATAGAGAAGTTATCATGTAGGATGGTTTGCATTATGGAAGTGTCCCCTCTCTCGTTAGATATGTATCCCTTGGTGTGAGTTGCCGTTACGGAATATTAATGAGAAGTTCTATCATTTAATCTTTTGCATATCTTATATTAGTTTTCAATTCGTGGTTATATGATTGATCTTGTTGTTAGTATTCGTATCACTTTGGGATCATTAAGTTAATTTAGTTGGTTTTGGCAAACCTGCCTCGGTCAGTAGCAACACTATTTTTGAGAGTTGAATGAAAAAGATAAAAGTACTCTAAAGAAAAATAATTTCATCATCTTTCTTCCTTGATTTGCTCATAAGTTTAGTATTCTCTAGTTAAGATCTTTTGTGCTTCCAAGGAAGATTGCATGTTTGTCTTTATCACTTGTATGTTTGTTTGTTTCCTTCAACTCGTATACTTGTTACCTAGCCTTGCTAGCCAAAAACCTGTACCGAGAGGGAATTCTTATCATGCATCCATTCCTTAAACCAAACCCATGCCATTTGTGTCCACCATACCTACCTATTAGCACTATTGCTATTCCAAGTAAATTCTTGTTTTTATCTACCTTCCAAATTAAACTTGTTATGTGAAAATTAGTGATTAAAGCTCTCACAAACTTGATGGAACACTTTACTTTCTTGCACTTAATAAACTTGAACCATCGTGCCCATCTATGTTGCGTATATGCTTGCGCTTTGTGAGTTGTGAATTAGCAGAACCATGCTGTCACGGGGAACACTTTCAACATTGTACTGGTACTTTGTACCTAGTTGATATCATGTTCTTTTTTCTATGGATGTCATCGGTGTGAAATGAAAGGGAACTTGTAAGTCCATGGAGTTATGCATGTGTGTTAGAGAAATGCCTAGGCCGCCGGTATAATCCATGCTATCATGGTGGAAACCTGCAGGGTAACCATAATGAGCATCTATGAAGCATTCTTCTTATAAAAAAAGAGAGATAGAGATTGAGAAAAAGAGAAAAAGAGAAAAAGAAAAAAAAAGATTATGAAAAGAGGAAAGAGAGAAAAAAGCACCATATTCCCATGGTAAATAAGAAGATTGCTGAGATGCTCGTTGTCTGCTTGCCTTGTCATTTTGATATGGGGATTCTTCCGTATCATCGGCAAGGCAAGGTACCCGTTGGCGGTTCTCTATGATACACATGTGCTTACAATGACAAGAACTTACCGGTGACTAAACTTGAGTAGCATGAGGAGCGACCCTCGTATTCAAGGGACATGAGATTCTCAATTTACAACTTGTCAAGCATATCCTCATATTTGATCACTTTAACCTTAATCACCTAAAGATGCCTATGATAGGGGCAATGAGAGCTGAAAGCTAATAAGTATCATAATTTTTGGGAGCTCTTTATGAAACTTGAAATCCCTGCTTCCCTCTGCAAAGGGCCTTTCTTTTACTTTTTAGTTGAGTCAGTAAACCAATTCCTCTCTATCTCAGCAACTATTTTGAGTTGTTGTGTTTCATTCATTCATATGATGCTTTATTCAATCATGTTTCTTATGTTCCTTGTTTTGCACATTGCTCTTATCTTGGTGTCTACTACTTTGAAAGCTATCATTGAAAATCAGTTATTTGTAAACTCCAGCAAATTATCAACTATTCTTCGACCAAGAGCTAAGTTTGCCATTACCAATTATGATTCACTTTATGTATCTTTATTGTGTTTCCTTTACTTATTGCAAGTTAAGTCATATAATAGTGTGTTGTCTTCTATTATGATCTATGTATTGATGAATGTGATGCTCCTTGTCCGTATTCTTTTATCGACTCTTCACTCCATAAACCTGAGGTCATTTTTATTGAGTTCAGTTTTGCTTGGGGACAAGCGAAGTCTAAGCTTGGGGGAGTTGATACATCCATTTTGCATCACTATTCTATATCATAATTTACTGTTATTCATTGATATATTTCATACTAAGAGGTGATACTTATGTTATTTCATCTGTTTTTGCATGGTTGATGACTTTTAGAGCATGGACCGCTGCAGTCAGGATTCTGATGGAAAAGGTGTTGTTTGGAGGAAAAATTCGCGAAGATCAGAAAATTTAGGAAAATACATGGAAAGTCCTATTTTTTCAGAAGACAAAGGAAGCCAGAAGGGGAAGTGGAGATGGGCTACAGGGGGCCCACACCACCCCCTGGCGCGGGCTACCCTAGGCCACGCCACCAGGTGGTGTGGCCGCCCTGGCCCACCTCTGGCTCTCCCCTCTGGCGTATATAAACCTCCCGAAACCCTAATACTTGGGGAGCGACCACAGAAAGATTCCGCCGCCTCTGCGGGACGGAAAACACCGAGAGAGAAAGATCTCTCCGGCAGACAGATTTCTGCCAGGGGAATTCCTTCCTAGAGAGGGGAGATTGTCGCCATCAACACCACCATCAAGCTAGACTTCATCGGGATCATCATCATCACCATCAACACCCTCATCACCATCTCCATATCGCTATAACAATTGGGTTGAATCTTGCATAGTTCTTAGGGGAAACTTTCCTGGTGTTGATTACTCCTTGTAGTTGATGCTATTGAGTGAACCGTTGAATTATTTTTTATGTTCAGGTTGTTATACATCATTATTCCATCTCTGATGATGATCCATATTATGTCTTGTGAGTAGTTCATTTTGTTCTTGAGGACATGGGAGAACTCATGTTGTTAGTAGTGGAATTGTGTTGAGAAAGATTCAATAGTTTGATATTTAAGTTGTCGTGTACTTCTTCTAGTGGTGTCATGTGAACGTCGACTACATGACACTTCACCTATATGGGCCTAGGGGAATGCATTGTATATTTGGCTACTAATCGTAGGGGTTGCCGAAGTCAACCTGAACCCCCGTTAGGAAACCATTTCACAAGGGACGTAAGGGTCTTAGAGTTTAAAGCTGTGGTTAGGTTTCTACCTTAATTAGTTTCTTGTACTGACGGATGTTTGCAAGGGGTATAATCACAAGTATGTATTAGTCCTAGAAAGGTCGGTATATTAGCACAGGTTCACCCACACAACACTTAGCAAGCTAAAGAAGATTAATCAACTATATGAAGCGAAAGCACTTGACAATCTTCCCATGTGTCCTAGAGAACATTTGGTCATCTTAAGTAATACAACCGGCTTGTCCTTTGCTGAATAAAGGATTGGGCCACTTACTGCATTTATTCTTATTGTCTTTTATTCACTAGTACTTTATTTACTTGCTTTATCAAAAAACCCCAAAAATCCGTTTGCTAAGTATTGGTAGAGAATTCCTGATCCATACCGCTAGCCAGCACCTTCTGCTCCTCGTTGGGTTCGACACTCTTACTTATCGAAAAAACTGTGATACACCCCCTATACTTGTGGGTCATCACATAAACATCAACCTTAAATACTAATGGATAATGAGGCTTTTACATTAATAAATCTGCCTAAACATGATTCATACTTCACAAACAAAAACAATCAGATCTTATCCCTAATCGAGCTTGATTTTATTAGGGCAATAAAGGTGATCAGACCTTCTCTGATACCATTGATGGATCTAATCACAATAGATTAGATTAAAGCATTGTTGATCACACAATATTGTACCTAATATGCATTAGTGCCATAAATATGGATTACTTACGGGTTGCCATTACCTGCTTGTTGGAGGCTTGAGGAAGAGTTGATGTAGATGAGGCGGTCGTTGCAACGGCAGATGATCTGGGGATCACCTTGATCCCCTCAGGCCTCCACCTGCACTATCTAGGAACGACACGTCGAGGCTCTACCGAATACCGTTACTGTGTGTAGCCAGCGATCGGTGCAGATCATGGGATTTTGGGAAGCAGCTGGGCTAAGCACTAACGAGGGTAAGTTACCAGCCGCCAGACACCCCTCTTAATATATATGCGCATGCAATAGGGGCCACAACCAATAGTTGGTTAGAGCGCCCCCGATCAGGGCACTTTGGTTAGCATACAATTGAGGTCGAACGTTTATCTCGTGGGCCTCCCTTCTTTATTGTCAGTTTTGACTTATCCTTTTATTCCTTTATCTCCTGTTTGTTTAAATTTGACAGAGTTCTTGTTAAATGTGACAGGTAAAACCAACAATCCTAATTATGTAACCCGTTGGTAACCGGCTTTAGGTGTAGGTTTGTTTTAGTGGAATATGGATGTTCCATGTTTTAAAAAAATATGACAAAAAAAGCACTTGGAGTCTATGTACGCTCGCCTGCCTATCACAATCAGCAGCAACCAAAACAAAAAACATGTGGTCAATTCAGAGAAAGATGATTTATCCAAATAAATAATGTACCGGTTGTTGGTAAAAACTGAAACACTCTATTGTAGTATATACACTTTCTCCAGGCTCTAGCCCAACCTTCCTAATCTTGTAGAAGCATCTGGGATAGTATTATTTATCAGTATTTTATGTTTCTTTGAGAGCAATTCTGACCAACAAAGAAGAATATGTCAAATGTGCACCATAATTAAACTAGGGATTTCTATTTTCATGCCCCTGTTCGTTAGTTATACTCAGTTTCCCTAGCCGCTTAACTTTTTCTCACTTTTGTCCCTCTTATACTCGGAAACCCATCAAAGAGCTCGAACGATAACTATCGTCAGGTTGACCGTTAGCTGACGTGTGGGGTCGTGCGGTATGGGACCACGTGGGGTCGTTTGGTCAGGAACGCGTTATGCTGATGTGTGGGGCCGCACCATGTGGGACTGCATGGGTCCGGTTTGTTTGGAACGTGTTATAGGGGACGTGGTGTGGGACCTGTCGCCTAAATTGGAAGTTTTTTTTGTTATTTTTATGATTCGCCTTTTAAGAGCGCCTTTTCCTCTCTCTCTCGCTAACAGTTGTGTTTTTTTGCCTAAGAAGGCAACGAATCTAGAGAAGCTTCTCTCTTTATTCATTGTTCCCTTTGTCCCTCGTTTTTCCCAATCTGTAGCAAATCTAACTAGTACCATAAATACATTCAGTAAATAGAGCAGATGTAGATAAAGCAATATAGGATATATAGCAGATGTAGATAAAACAACTAATATAAAATATATAGAGTATGATACTTAACGAGGTTTGACAATTAGGATGCTCAGCAGCAGCAGCGGACAAGTTCAACACAGACAATACAAAAGAAGCTGCTTTACAGTAGCAGCACAAGATCAGTGGTCCCTCATGGCCTCCGCCTCCTCCCTCTAGCGCCTCCTCCACTTCTTCCTGCCCAGTCCCTTGACCTTGGGCGCCTTGGGCTTGATCGGGAGCATGCGACCCTCCTTGATGGCCACCTTCTAGAGGTTGCGGAGGTGAAGACCGAGCACCTGGTGCTTGGATCTGAAGCCATGGATGTTCACAGACTTGCTGTAGGTCCTCACGTCCTCGGCATGCTTCACAAGGGAGTTGAAGTCGGTGGTGCGGAGCCTCCTGGTAGTGTAGAAGGGGCACCTGTAGACGACGCCAGCGAAGAAGTTGTCGTACTCGCCGGACTTCAGCCTCCTCAACACCTGAGGAGTCTTGGTGTCCTTGCACTCATCGTCGCTGCAGACTTCGCTGCTACACTCCTGTTAGAAAAAATAGTAGAGTGCAATAAGGACATGATTGAGATACCTTGATTATCGAGATTGATTATTTGCATAAATTAACCGATTGAGATCCCCTGATTATTCTCCAAATCTCAAACCAAATCGAATACTGATCCCAACTACGAACATGGGGATTCAAATATGAACATGGGGATTCATCGAAATACAAGATCTAACACAAGAGGATTAGCTACTATAAAAATACGAACAACCGAACCCTAATAACATATGATCTAGCATCCAACGATGGGAATGGGGGAAGAAGAAGGAAAGGGGAGAAAACCCTAGCTACCTCCGACCATGGGTCGGTGATGTTGGTGTTGTAGGGGTTCTCCGGCCTGTTGTAATCATCCTCCTCGTAGGGGTCCTAGCCGAGCAGGATCTACCCGAGACCGGCAGGGGCCTCCTCGCTGACGACTACGACGAAAGCGGGGACAGGGGTCTGGACGGGGACGGTGGATGCCTTCGATGCCTCGACGGGGGCCTGTACGGGTACAGGGGCCTCCTCACCGGCGACCTTCGAGGCGACGATGGCCACCATGTTGTTCTTCTCCATCATCGGCGTGGTTGGGGTTTTCTTCGGGTTTGTAGAAGGTGATGGGATAGTGGAGACGGTTGAGTGATCGAGTGAGTGATTAGTGAGAGTGAGGAGGCCTCTTAAAGGAGAAGTGAAGGGATGTTTCGTTGCACCACCGTGCACCGCGTAACCGCGTATGCTACTACACTGTGCACGGCCACATGTGTTCGCTACCGCCTCATGCACCGTAACACGCATACCGTGAGTCACGTTTTTCCCTCGTGTCTAACCCTGGCGACTTAGTTGTGTTTAGTTATACCCTCGACTATAACACTGGCAGTTTGGTTGTACTCAGTTTTTTCCTCTATTACTAACATTGTCGTGTGCAATATACTCAATTTTACCCTCCGGTGGCTAGTCAATAGAGAGTCAACGGATGGGTTTTAGCTAGATAACTGATTCATTTTATGCACAACAAATTCAAAAAGATCAAAACATAGTGGCATCTACCTAGGGAGTCTTATTATGTGACCTGCCACCATAAGAAATGTATATAAATCAAGTTTTAACCTAAATCACCACTTCTAAAATCACCTACTATCTATGAAGGTTCATGGCTTTCTACTCAATCCTCTTCCCAAAACATCCCTCCCCAAAACATAGTTTGTCTGAATGAGGCAATAATTGTCAAACTGGTGTATATTTGAATTGCAAATAGTTTGATGTATGCCAAGATGTATTTTATTGTATAAAAGACGCATTTTACATTTTTCAAATCTCTTTCTATTTTCTATTTGAATCCCTTTATCAGTCTTTGCCCTTGGTTTTTAAGTTCTACTCAATTTTCCCCTTGGTTCTTAAGTTCTACACAGTTTTCCCCTCTCTCTTAGTCACAATCTCTCACACATGTGCTTATCTTGGCTTCTATGCTCTGATTGGTTGAGACAGTTGTCACACGGATTTTTTCCCACCAACCGTTGATCCTCTGTGATCTAGCGGATAGGATAACCCCTATATCAGTGGGGGGCATGATAGCCGTGAGATTCGACATATTTTGATGGATTTTATTGATGGTTTTCTCCTAGATTTGATCATTTTCTGACTTTACCTAACGATAATACTTCGGTAACAAAGAAAACTTGGATTTTAATGTGTGTTTCAGGTTTTGGACATCAACAGAAGGATTTAACTAGAGAAATACAATATTTTGGAGAAAACAAGCAAGTCCCAATTTGGAAGCACGCCAGGCGAGCTCCCAGACAGTTTAACGA
The DNA here is from genome assembly GCA_023614405.1 of Avena insularis. NCBI lineage: Eukaryota > Viridiplantae > Streptophyta > Magnoliopsida > Poales > Poaceae > Avena > Avena insularis. The sequence goes on from CM042692.1 coordinate 133,436,812, forward strand.
CCAACTCCAGGGCGGGAATGCCCGTATAGTTCCCGTCGTATAGCTGCCGCCGCCTCTGTCTTGTTAAAAGGGACAATTTCCATGAAAGGACGGGGGACGAAAACACAACGCAGCAGCCACCACACCATCCAGAAGGGAGAAAGAAGGGATCCAAAGAAGAAGGAGAAGACGTTCTTCATCTCGCTCCACGATCTTCGACCTCCTAGCCAATACACCTCCATAGCTACTACTTGTACTTGAGAGAGAGAGAGGGATCTCCACCTTGCAAGATTAGGATTTGAGATTGTTTCTTCCCATCTTGAATTGTGTTGGATATTTTTCTATTCTTATTGTGGATCTCCACGGTAATACCAAGATTAATTCCCTTTATTTGATTATATTGATGATCCGTTCTACTCTCATGTGTGAGTAATTCCCTTGGGCGTGGGAGATATAGGGAATTGGTGAGATGTGATATGCCTTCATATTTTTTTCATCAGTACTGTGATTGATTCTAATTACTATATTATGTGTGCTTGACTATTTGTGGGATGCTTAATGCTTGTTGTCCAATTAAGGGCCCAGACAACATGATATCTTGTTCTACACAGATAAGATCTTACTTGCTAGTGGACTAGCGACCCCTGAGTGACATAGGGATATCAATGGAAAGCTAGTTGACTCGAGGATAACGAGTAACCACTGTGCTTATTGCATTAGTCCGATCCAAGGAGCTTAATCGCTAAGCGACCTAAAGGGTCTTAATCATCTAGTGTCTGACCATGGTTTTGGTTGCAGGCTAGTAGGATTATTGAAGTTGGGATGAAATCTACCAAGAGGAGTTCTGTCTAATTATAGATAATTGTTACATTCATATTCGTCCACCTAGCACATTCACTATCACCATGAACTGAGTCTCCCCGCACCTTCTTTCACCATCTGCAAAAACTAACAAACAAACAAAGTCATTCCTTACTTTTATGCATTTTATTTCTGAAGTTTACATTTTAGTTCTATTTAAATTTATCACATTTAATCAAAACCCCATTCTTATTTCAATGCTTGCAGTCAATTCACTCGAAGACTTGTGACAACTTTGGTTGTGATAAAGACTTCACCAATAAATACTTACCTTTGGGCTCCCTGTGGGATCGATATCTGAACTTCGAAACTAGCTACAAACGATCTGTGCACTTGCAGGCATCAAACTATTTTCTGGCGCTGTTGCCGGGGAGCTAAGCCCTAAGTGTTTGTGTTTTTACATTTCAGGTGTTGCTACTAAAAAATGTTCTCCTTAGGAGACAAAGGGTCTACACGTTCTGGTAGGACCTACCTACCGGATTATATTGAGCGCGTGCCTGCTCAGAGGCACGAATAAATTATTGAAAAAAAATTAAGATCAAATAAAGTTGAAGTTGAAAACCTGAGTGATATTATGGAAATCATGTCTATTTACAGGATAACTCCTCTGAAACCTGAGAAAACTCTCAGGGAATACAGTGCTCCAAGTTCTGAATTTCTTAAACAACCAATAGAGTTCCCTAATCCTGGAGTTAGAGAATATCCATTTGATGGTGGAATTATTAAAATTTTGCAAGAAAAAACTTTTAGTGGAAGGGAAGATGAAGATCTAGGAAGGCAGATAAGAGAGTTTGACGATGTGATAACATCGCTTGGACCAAAAGGTTTGCCAAGAGGCTTCTCTTGTCTTCAATTATTTCGATGGTCTCTTAAATGTAAAGCTCTACACTAGTTATATCCCTCGCTCGCCATTACATTAAATATTGGGAAAACTGCATTACTAAATTCATAAACAAGTTTCTTCCTTTTAAAAAGATAACTGAACTAAGAAAAATCATAGGCAACTTTAGTCAGAAAGTGGGAGAAAACTACCCACAAGCGTGGGAAAGATTCTTTGAAATGATCAATAGTATTCCTAATCATGGCTATTCTAAACTAACAATTTGCCATTTATTTTACCATGGTCTCAATACTCAATGTAGAGAACTGCTTGACTTCTCAGCAGGAGGATCAATAAATACCTTGACTATTAAAGAATGTTTGGAATTAATGTCTACTAGGGCTAAGAATGATTCTTTATATAATCCTGATTTTGGCATTAAGCCGGAAAAAGGGATGCTTCGAATAACTCCTGATCTTATGCCTAAGGTACGTAAAACTATGAAAGAAAAAGGTATACCTTCTGAACTTGGTAAATAAAATAAAGAAGATTTGCTACAAGTTTTAATTGAAGAAGATGAAACTATAAAAGTTTTTCAAGAATTGAAACATCGACAAGTAAAATCTCATAATAACTTGCATAAGCATTTCCAAAAACACAAAAAGATTTTGGCAGAACTCACTGAAAATTATGATGAGATTGGCCAAGAAATAAAACTATTTCATAAGTATCTTAGTATGATTGAAACCCAGTGTGAAAAAATAGCATCTGGTTATCAAATTTTTCTTCATGATGATAAAGATATTTCTATTTCTACTAATGTTGTCACAAGAAGGGGTGCAGTTGTTACAGGACCCTTAGGACCACCAGAATACGAAGATGAAAAAGAGCGTAAGGAAAAAGCCTTGCTTGAAGCAAGTCAAGAGGATGATACGTTGGTGGATCCTCAAGATGAAACTAGGACACAAGAGCAAACCCAGGTGGATCACAATGATGCACAGGAAGATCATTATGACTCTGATGCAGAAACAATTGATCCAAGAGAAGATAAAGAAACAAGTAAAGAGGGTGAAGTTGTTGTATAAGAGAAGAAGAAAAGAAATAAGCAACAACAAAAGAAAGCAACAAAAGAGCCTAACCCCCCGAAAAAGGTAAAATACAAGAGTAAGTCAGGTCAGAAAAATCTTCCTTATCCAGATCGAAAAAAGAACGCACCTGAGGAGGTAATTTATAATTATTTTACAAAGGCGCTTAGTGACCTTCGTCTAGAAATTCCATTTGCTGATGCAATCAAAGTCCCTATTTATGGTAAATTCCTTCATGATATTCTTAGTAGAAATAAAGAAATAACAGAAACTGTTGCTATAGTAACTAGCTATCCTACTAACGGGAATCTATTATCTATGTCTAGAGATCCTGGAATACCAACTATTTCATGCTCAATAGGTAAAATATATATTCATAATGCCTTATGTGATCTAGGAGCAGGGGTTAGTGTAATGCCATACTCCCTCTATAAAATATTAGGATTAGGGGAGTATTGTCCTACTACTATAACTTACAGATGGCTGACAAGTCCACTAAACAACCTGTTGGTATGATTGAGGATGTCTTACTTAAAAAAGACGAGCATGTTATTCTCACTGATTTTATCATTCTTGAAATGCCAGAAGATGAAATATTATCTATAATACTTGGAAGACCCTTCCTCAGTACAGCAGGAGCATCAGTAGATTGTGCAAAAGGGAAGATAATCTTCAATGTTTATGATGCTGAAATCATCCGGTATTTTCCAAAGAAGCTAGAAGCAGGGGAAAGATATGTTCCGCCGGCAAAACGAGTTCATGTGGTAAGTGCCATTGATAAGGGGCAACCAAAGGTAAGAATTCGAGAAGAGAGAAAAGAGTGAGTTATTCAACCACTCTTAATAAAAGCTTAATGGGAGTCAGCCCATTTTCATCAATTTAGTAGATTAGAGAATAAAAAGTTCATCGTATTCCCACCACCTTTTCACAGACATTCTTGCGGAAGCGCGATCGTGAAGATGCAACTGTCAAAAAGTAGTAGAAATATCGATTGAATGAGTAGATAATAATAATTAGAATAAAAGTTTGAGTTTCTATTTACAGAAGCTAAAAATTTGCTTTTAATATGCTAATGTTGGTCGACAGTTTTTACTATTAATTTTCTGTTAAAAAGTTTGTATTTTGCTAAGTTATGGAATAAGAAGGTATCCTCGAAGAAACAGATTTTTTTTTTGATGATTACTGATGGTTTAACGACCAACTATACGGCGGGAATAAAAATTCCGGCTGTATAGTTCCGGTCGTATCGTTATCTTTGCCATCAACAAATTTTCTTCGGAGACATAGTGAGTTTAAGGGCCAACTATACGGCAGGAATAAAAATTCTGGCCATATAGTTCCGGCCGTATAGATATTGATGCCTTCGTACAATTTTAAACCAAAGGTACTGAGAGTTTAACGACCAACTATACGGCAGGAATAAAAATTCCGGCCGTATAGTTCTGGCCATATAGATATCGATGCCTTCGTACAATTTTATTCCAAAAATACTAGGAGTTTAACGACCAACTATACAGCGGGAATAAAAATTCCGGTCGTATAGTTCCAGCCGTATAGATATCGATGCAAGTGTTAGCAATTTATCTCGAGAGACAGACAGTTTAACGACCAACTATATGGCGGGATCAATTTGATCCGGCCATATAGTTGCGCCTGTATAGATGTTTCCCTGTATAAAGAAACTCTAGTTGGCTACACCACCGCAACTATATGGTCGGAGCACCATCACCCGCCCGTATAGCTCTGGCCATACAGTCCGGTGCGACCACAAAATCGCATCGGGACGGCTAGATCTTCCTCCTCTCCTTATTATTTCTCTCATATTCTCTCTCAAAATCTCTCAAAATCCACCTAGAGCTCTTGATTCTTCATGGATTTCGTTCGTTTGAGTGGGGGAATCAACATATCGGTATGTTTCTCTCCCTATCCATGCTTTATTTTCAGATTTCCATGGTTGAAACTCTCACATCGATCTAGTGGATGAACTCAAGCTTATTTACTTTTCCCTACTAATTTCTCACGTTAGGATAGAATTTTTCCACGTAGAATCGTTCATATATTATATAGAAAATATATGCCTAAGTTTTTATAGTGAATTTTTTCAGTGCATCACGATGAACAAAATTGATAGCCTTTTCCGTTTGAGCAAGTGCCAATGGGGAGAGGGCTCAAGTTTTGGAGCCCGAGCCTCGCCCAACTCCAAGATGGACATTGTCGCATCAAGGAGGGTGCTTCCCACACGTTGGGCCAACCACAACTTTCTCACCACGGCGGGGTTGAAGATGGACTTTGACCTCATGTGCAGCAAGTGGGGGTTGGCGGTGATCAGCTTCGCAAGCCACGACACCTACGCCGAGTTCACCCATGAGTTCCTTGTCTCCTTCTACGATGACCACAACGAGAAAGGTAACATGTGCACTATCAGCTTCAACATAAACCGACAACACTATGATATAAGCTTCGAACAATTATGTGATGCCTTTAGCCTCCCTCATACTTGGGAGCCCAATATTACTAACCTCTGCAGCGTCATGAGTGGAGAGACCTGGGAGGTTGTTTCTATTAATGGTGGCAGTCACTTCTATCAGAAGAAGATGTCTACCATTCAGAATCCAACCATTCGCTACTTTGCTTTGTTGCTCGCCAACACAATGTTGGGAAGGGGTGATACTGGTTCCATGGCTAATGCGGACATGGCAATGATCACCAAGGCCTTCTTACCCAATGCCACACAAAGCCCCTGTCCTGCAGTTCTACTCATCCAGCACTTTCGCCACCAGAGCAACAAGACCAAAGGTGATATTCGCATTGGTGGATTGGTAACCCACCTTGCCCATGCATTGAATAGTGTACTACCTGTTATGGAACCTGTTGATGGCTCCAAAGTTATGGATGTCAAATATTTGACTGCTTGTGGCTTCCTTGGTGTTTACCATACTAACCGGAGGTTCCGAGCATATCAATTTAGTTATCTTGATGATACACAGATTGAGCAGGTTCAGTTGCCATGCCCTGAGGCCTTCTCGATTGTGGAGAAGGACACTTGGATCCTCACCAAGGACCAAGTGATGGAGATATTGGCCGCCCATCAGGACGATGAGGAGGAAGATGAAGGGCAGCAGGATGAGCAGGAGCAGGAGCTGGAGGGAGAGCAGGGGCATAACCCTGCTTGGGAAGGACATCAGCAGCAGCAGTCAGAAGGAGCCTGGGAACCGTGGCCCAAGCATCCACAACAGGGGTATGGCTACGTCCCCTATCAGGAGTTCCAGCAGCTCCACCAGCGCGTTGGGGAGATCGACCACACTCTTCAGGATGTGAATGAAGATGTGAACACTTTGACTCAGAACTTCAGTCACTTCATGACCCACTTCCCTGACTTCTACCAGTAGTACCCGCACTAGCCGCCAAATGACGGCAACAACTGAGCCTGGCAATAGCCTAAGCTTGGGAGAAGTTTGAAAACCTCCAAACTTTGCATTCATGTTTTTATTTCTTCTTTTGATTTATTTCTTCAAAAATTGCATGTTTATTTTCAGTTTTGCATTCCTAAACCAAAAATACAAAAAATTCATTGTAATTTTATTTGCAAGTTTGTTTCTTTGTTTCTCTCGGAGATTGCTTGATTTCAGGTGATTTGGCAATATGGAAATATAGGAGAGGTTCGACTCGAATACAAGAACGTAGCAAGCAAGAGGAGGTATCACATTCCTTTCATCACACTCCTTGCAACCTTAAATTGATCCTACAATTATTTACTTGCTTGCACTAGAGTAACTCCCCACTTAGCTTGTTATCCTATAAATTCTATTCCTTTGCTAGTGTCTCCTTTTTAGCTTTGAAACAATGAGCAATGAACTTGGTTAAAATACTTCCTACATTTTTACAACAAGAAAAAGCATCTGAAAGATGACTTGAGTGCATGCTTAGCTCAAAGAATTTGATTTTAGAACTACTCCATCCCAATTGTGCTTAATATAAATAGACTCGATAGTACCCTTGATTGAAATTGTTTGACTAAATGGACGCTTCGAAGTAGTAGAAATTATGCCACTACTTTTCTAATAATTACCGTAAGATATTGCTTTACGCGTGTCATTACAACTCTGTCGTCCTCCATGGGGAACTATTAACTCCGCTGGCCAACGAATGATCTAAATGTGGGAAACCACTTGATTTCTGCTATTGAGTTATGTAAATGTCTATAGCAGCAATGCTATGATGTGTAAAAAATTTAGTCTCCTCATGGTTTTATGTTCCAACTGAAGTTGTAGTACTCCTCTAAGCCATTATTGCTGAACATTATTTATTGGCATGGTCACGAGTACAGAACACAGCCCCAATTAACATATTCAAAATAGTGGCATGATTTCTCTATGAAAGAGCTGAAGTTTTTGAAAGACAAGTGAAAGAAAAATGTGCTTTGAGAAGTCTTGAAATTATGACATGGGAGTACATGAGTTGTTCTTAAATTAAATATTTTGATGCCCACTTGAGTACTCTTAATTGGTTAATTGAGCAAGAACAAAAAGTTTTCATCTCTCAACAAGAGAGGCACCAAAAGAATTTGTCTCACCTTCCAAGCTAAAACTTCTGACACTTGCCAGGGCATATGATTTATTTGCTAGCAATATATACGTGGTTAGGAAGTGGACTCGGTGCAATCTTATCAATACATGTATGATCATATTTAAGATTTCAGGAATTATGAAGAAAAGAATTTGACACCAATTCAAACTTGTGAGTTCCTTTACTCCTAGTCTCGAATCTCTGCTATTCTTCTTTATTTCCTTGTCACTCGAGGGCGAGCAACATCTAAGCTTGGGGGAGTTGGTAGTTGTGAGATTCGACATATTTTTTATGGCTTTTATTGATGGTTTTCTCCCGGATTTGATCGTTTTCTGGCTTTACCTAACGCTAATACTTTGATAGCAAAGAAAACTTGGATTTTAATGTGTGTTTCAGGTTTTGGATGTCAACACAAGGATTTAACTAGAGAAATACAATATTCTGGAGAAAACAAGCAAGTTCCAATTTGGAAGCACGCGAGGGGAGCTCACAGACGGTTTAACAACCAACTATACGGCGGGAATGCCCGTATAGTTCCCGCTGTATAGCTGCCGCCGCCTCTGTCTTGTCAAAAGGGACAACTTTCGTGAAGGGATGAGGGACGAAAACACAATGCAGAAGCCACCACACCATCCAGAAGGGAGAAAGAAGGGATCCGGAGAAGAAGGAGAAGGCGTTCTTCATCTCGCTCCACGATCTTCGACCTCCTAGCCAATACACCTCCATAGCCACTACTTGTGCTTGAGAGAGAGGGATCTCCACCTTGCAAGATTAGGGTTTGAGATTGTTTCTTCCCATCTTGAATTGTGTTTGATATTTTTCTATTCTTATTGTGGATCTCCACGGTAATACCAAGACGAATTCCCTTTATTTGATTATATTGATGATCCGTTCTACTCTTAGGTGTGACTAATTCCCTTGGGCGTGGGAGATGTAGGGGATTGGTGAGATGTGATGTGCCTTCATAAATTTTTCATTAGTACTGTGATTGATTCTAATTACTATATTATGTGTGCTTGACTATCTGTGGGATGCTTAATGCTTGTTGTCCAATTAAGGGCCCAGACAACATGAGACCTTGTTCTACACAAATAAGATCTTGCTCGCTAGTGGACCGATGACCCCTGAGTGACACAGGGATATCAATGGAAAGCTAGTTGACTCGAGGATAACGAGTAACCACTGTGATTATTGCATTAGTACGATCCAAGGAGCTTAATCGCTAAGCGACCTAAAGGGTCTTAATCATCTAGTATCCGACCATGGTTTTGGTAGCACGCTAGTAGGATTATTGAAGTTGGGATGAAATCTAACAAGAGGAGTTCCGGCTAATTATGGATTGTCGCCTACACATATATTTGTAAGATTATAATTGTTACAATCATATTCGTCCACCTGGCACATTCACTATCACCATGAACTGAGTCTCCCCGCACCTTCTTTCACCATCTGCAGAAACCAACAAACGAACAAAGTCATTCTTTACTTTTATGCATTTTATTTCTGAAGTTTACATTTTAGTTCTATTTAAATGTATTGCATTTAATCAAAACCCATTCTTATTTCCACGCTTGTAGTCAATTCACTCGAAGACTTATGACAACTTCGGGTATGACAAAGACTTCACCAATAAACACTTACCTTTGGGCTCCCTGTCGGATTGATATCTGAACTTCAAAACTAGCTACAAACGATCTGTGCACTTGCGGACATCAGTGCACCCTCTATCCACGCAAAATAATGAGTTTGCCACCGGTACTTTAACTCCATATACAAATGAATTTGAATATAATTTGAAGGGAAAGTGTTCAAAAGTGTATAATTTGTGCATTACATTCCACTCTATGAAAATGATAATCTCTCAAGATTTTCTTGGCACAATATTATCACGTATTAGGTGCGATTTCAAAGAGTTCAAAAGTATATAATTTTTGTATATGCAAGTTTATACATTACATTCCACTCTATGAAAATGGGGGAGAAAATGTTAATCTCTCAAAATTTTGCTAGCACATCATTATCACGTATTAAGTGCGATTTCACAATGTTCAAAGGTTTATAATTTTTGTATACTCAAGTTTATGCATTATATTTCAATCCATGGAAATGATAAATGATCAGGATTTTATTAGCACAACATTATCATGTTCTAAGTGCGATTTCAAAGAGTTCAAAGATGTATAATTTTCGTATATGCAAGTTTATGCATTACATTTCACTATATGGAAAAGAAGCTAGACAAAGGGTTGCCGTCATCGGAGAAGGGCCACCGTCGCCGGAGAAGAAGAAGAAAGGGGAGGCAACGGCACGGGCGCGGGGCTGGCTAAGGGTCCCATATTGCAATGCCAACCTTGGTAAGCTGTGGGTCCGATGCTGATCTAGATAAGTGGAGAGAGGTGTCCACTACGGGAACCGACTGAATGCGGCCCCACTTGTCAGCATGTAATTACAAGGGTCCACTACGGGACCCGACAAAACATGGCCCTACTTGTCAACATGTAACGGTGAGGGTCCACTACAGGACCAGACTGAACGCGACCCCACTTATCAGCATGTAACGACAAGACTGGCGGATAGCGACTTTTCACACCGTGTGAAAGTTTCGTAGAAGGAGATGGGCAAAAGGGAGAAAAAGTTAAGCGGCTGGGGAAAACTAAGTACAACTAACGAATCAAGGGCATGAAAATAGAAATCCCATTAAACTAAGGATGGATATTAGAGGAACATGCATGCTGGCTACATGCCAACATTGCCTCAATATTATTTTTCTGAGCGAGGAAACAAAGGTGCATTTGGTAGCTTGCATTAGGTTCTGACAGACTTGTTGGCGACGAAAATGGCCCGTTTGGTTATTAGCGTCCCCCACGTTGTGTCTAGCACGCTTTTCAAAGCAGCCTAGAGCCAGGCTAGGGACAATGGTTGAATCGGTTGTTTCTATGGAGCCAGCCTCGGGTGGGCACAAAATGGGTTATCGCCGCCCAACCGTTGCACGCGTGGGGAAACGCGGGAAACGCCGACAACTCCCTCTCCACTCTCTCACTCTATTGTCACCGTCTACCACTCTGCCACTCTCTCTCTCTACGTCCCATTGGAGCGACCGATGCCCTCCTCCTCTCCTCCTCCGTCGCCGCCTCCGGCTAGCCTCCCCGTCGTCAAGGTGGTACCCCACGTTAAGGCAACACCCTGCAAGCAGATCGGGCGCTCCGTCCACCATGCCACCAGTGAGTACGAGGCGGGGGGATTGAGGAGCACGGCCGCGCAAGTCGTTACCTCTTTGAGGCCTCGCGAGGCACCCATAAGTGTGGCGGCGGTCAGGACGATGCAATCCATGGGGATTGCATCGGGGTTTTTCCCTGTTCCGACCAGCTTCAGCCCTGACCTGGCCATCCATGCATTGAGGGCGGCGGCCATCACCATGGGCCCACCGGGTTTGAGCCGAGAGATGGCAGGGCCGTCGGCCTTCAGGCTCATGTCGAGCCGGGACCTGCCATTCCTGCCGGGGTTCGATACAGTTCTGGTATGGTTTATCCCATGTTGTGGGCCATCCCGATCGGATTAGCGGCTTCAGCAGCGGGCGGCGTCTCGTCAGGGCAGCTCCAGGTGCCTCCTCGGCTTCACCAACCGCTCCAGCGATAAGGCCATTGACCACTCCGCCGCAGGTGAGGGTTTTATTTTTCGATATGTACTTGTTGTTAAGGACAAATTGGTAGGATTCATTGTAGATTGTGTTTGTGCATGTTAGATTGGAATGCTTTCCTTGTAGATTAGCTTCTATACTTGCACATTGTAGATTTTCTCCAATTTGGTCCGATTTAATTGTGTACATTGTACAATTCTTGCTAGTTTGATTGGCATGCGAGCATTATGTATCTCGCCATTGTTTTATTCCTTGTGTAGAATGTAGCTTGCCACACTGTCATTGCTAGTTGTTTTTGCACCCTGCCATTGCTAGTTGGTTTTACACATTGCCATTGCAATTTATTTGTGCACATTGCAATTTCCTTGTAGTGTGATTAGTTGTGCTCGACAAGGTACCCAAGCAGGACCGTGAGACCTAATGTAAGAACACAGTTCCTGTTATGCCGGGGTACGAGTACTTCATCCTAGACGTCCCTTCCTCAACCGCTAGACCTGACCTCAATCGCTTGCTGGTGGAAGTGAAGGCAAAGAAGAAGGAACAACATGGCCACCATCCTCGCATTGGACACCACAACAACGATGACCTTCGTCATCGCTTCTACGTACAGATCAAGACCACGGACATGACTGCACTTCACTGCCTGGACTGCGTGAAGGCGGTGGTGCTGAAGCAGCTGCAGATAAGGAAGTAGGTCTGCATTGTGCCCCTCAAGACCTCCTTCTGTGAGTACAGTGTCTAGCTGCAAATGTTGGAGGTAAAGATGTACTTTATGAAGGGCTAGCAAGAGTTCACATTGAAGATCAATCCGTGGGTTGATGACGTCCTTGCCTTCAAGTACTTGAAAAAACATAGGAGCTTCAAGGTGATTCTCTTCAAGGCTTTCAACAACACGGAGGAGTTGATCACCTACCAAAGCTCATCCGATCATCCGCTATTGTTTAGTGTACATATTAGTACTTTGTAGTTTCTGTTCTCTGGCTTTACTTAGAATCAGTCTCTTTTGGGTCAGGGTGTACCCCTGACGTGAACAACTTACTAGGTGGTATGGGATGCACCTAGTTATGAACTACCCCCTAGCTAGTATAATTTATATGCTCTGTCTTATGTGTTGTGTTCATTTTTGTTGCTGTGTTCATGTGCTATGGTAAGATCATCATATTTGAATGTGGTGAGTGTATCAGTTTTTCTGTGGACAAAAAGAGAACCTGGCTGTGAACCAAACAGTCTTTTTTTGCATCTGCTGGAAAAAAACAGACAACCAAACATGCCGCATTTCCTGTCCAACACATACGACCCAGGCTATCAAATGGACTGCATATGTTGGCCCATCCCGCGTTCTCGCCTGGCAGTGCCACGGCCAACACTGCCGGGCCGGACCGAAAACTGAAATGTAACAACAGCTTAGCTAGCAAGCTACAACTTGACTTGTTGTACTTTAGTATATAATTTTCAAATTTCATTGCTTGATGGCATATCAGGAAAGTAAGAAACGCTAAGATTTTTCAGCATCAATGACATCACTTTACATGCTAGCATAGGTTCAAACCAAAATAAAGGACAATCTGTTAGCTTGGATTATTAATTTACCCATGACATCACTTTACATGCTCATATAAGTTTAAACCAAAATATAAGGACAGACCGTTAGCTTGGATTACTAATACTTACCTTGACTTGTATAGGTTTGTTTTCTCCTTTTTCTCTCATGTAAATCTTCTAAATAAATGATGGACAGTGGAGCTTTTGGCTTACAACAAGTTAAAAAAGTATAATGGTCAAAATTATCAAGTAATTATTCAAGGGTACACAAGAACTTAAACTAGACGACATCACCAATGCAGTTCTTCAGGCCATATGACTTGAGTAACTAGCTTTTGGCAAACGCATGGCATGGAGCCCCGATCGCTCAAATTGGTGGAGTACCTTTGTTCAAAACAGAGGACAAATTAGGAGGGCAATTAATTCCCTAGCCATGCTTATCTCATGGGAGGTGTGGAAGGAGAGGAATGCTCACTTCTTTAGAAACCACTCGTCGACCTAACTGTGGTCACAAGAATCAAACAAGAAGCAGTATTATGGATCAAGGCCAGAACTAAAGTGATAAGTAATGTAATATCGCGAGAGTAGATGCTTTTACTTTATTATGGATCTTGCCTTCTTGGCTCTATCTATGTTTTTTCAAAAAGGGGAGTATAACCCTGGCCTCTATATCGGTTGATGCACACAACCTTTTATTAGAAGTTCAACATCCAAAAATTATTACAAAATTAAAGATCGCTTAAAGTTGAAACATGAGTCAACCAACTAAAGATAAAAAATCATGTGATCACTAGGAATCATGTAGTCGACTAGAATGCTGCCAGGCATCCTAGCTGAATATATCCCAGTGACTAACAGGAGATGGCACTGGTAGCCATAGCATTTCGATGGTCTTCAGGTAGAAGAAATTCTAATAACTGCACCCAACGTGTCACCATATGGGTAGCCTAGAAAAAATTCTCTTTTTATTGAAGATTATATCATTCCTACATCTTCAAATAGATCAACATAAGGAAAAGATACCAATGCGAATTCTATCGTTAGATATAGCTTCTACTTCATTCAACCAATTCTCAAACATATTTGGTATATTAGTTGGAGGAGGGACATTATATGTAAAATCAATACCCCATAAGAGTCATGCGTAATAAACAAATGTTCTATGGTTTCCTCCGAGCCACATAAACAACATTTGGTACAACCCACCCAATTATGTTTTCCAGATTATCTTTTGTCAGTAAAACTTTGTTATTAAGGAACCACATAATTTGTTTATCTTAAGTGGGATTTTCAGTTTCCATAGTTACTTCCAAAAAAGACCATGTGATCATTCATAAGGTCTTTGTACATGGATTTAACTGATAAAACACCTGAAGATGTTAGATTCCACACAAATCTATTGGGATCCTCAGACAAGCGCACCATCATAAGACGTTGGCATAAGTGAAGCCATGATGTCGACTTAGCGCCAATTAGTACTCTCTGGAAACCAATGTTTAGCGGTATGTGAGCAAAAACGTCTGCAGCAGTAACATTTTTCTATTGCACAATCTTATATAAATATGAATACTATTACGCCAACAGTGTATCTCTCATCCATGTATCCTCCCAGAACCTAGTCGTAGACCCGTCTTCAATTTTTAAAATGACCTCTAGTAAAGAACTCATTCTTTACCTGTGTAAGGCATTTTTAAAATGGAGAGTCGGTCAGTTTTTCTTGGACTTTAAAAAGTGTTTTTTGTCCTAGGAATTTGTTATATAGTAAATATTGCCACACTTCTTGTTCATTAATTAATTTTAAAAGCTATTTGCTTAGTAAACATTTATTTTTAATCTCCAGCACCTCAGTACCAAGACCACCTTGATTTTTTGGTGTACATATTATATTCCACTTCGTTAGTCTATATTTCGTTTTATTCTTATCACTTTGCCAAAAGAAGTGAGACCTGTAGAAATCAAGTCATTTTCTTACCCCCCGGGTATTTCTAGAAAGAGTAAAATGCACCGCAAGTTCTAAAACTATTGGTGACGAGGGGTTAACTCATCAGTGCCCATCGTTGATGGACTTAGGTTCGTGGAAGTGGGAAGCGCTAGAGACATTGATCGGCTAGCAAACAAGCACACATGTGACACGAGGTTTTACCCAGGTTCAGGCCTCGTAGAGGACCCTACTCCTACTTGTCAGCTCTTGATTACGAGGGAGTTGAAAGTTATAAGGGTGCACAGATGCAATCTGGTGAGGTGTATGCGGGGGTTTGTGGATTGGTTCTCCTCGCTGCCCCCTCCTAGCCTTTATATAAGGAAGCTAGGTCTCGGGATAGCAGGTCGAGTCGGTTACAGATTGGGGGTTTCCCTTTAATTTTCTATCTACACTTTGTCGTGTCCTCCAAGAAGTCGAGCTCCAATGGGCCACCTGAATCCTTGCCGGGCTTCGATTCCATCGTGGACTCCTTCTTAGGCTGGACCGTATAGGCTAATCTCAAGTACCTGTAAGGTATACCCACGTCAATTGGTGGGGGTACTAAGTTAGTCCTAATTGTATAAAAATGCACATTTGAGTCCTAAATGTTTGTCAAGTGTATCACCTTAAGTCCTACCGACACTGCATCAGCTTTGACTTGCACACATGGCAGGTTGTTGTCATGTGGCAATACTTTGCACCAAACTCTCCCAAAAGTCTTCTCTTCTAATTTTGTGGCTCTTCTCCTTCACATGAGTTCTCTTATTAAACTTTTTGCATGGAACCTTTTGCTGTAGGTTTAAGTACGTTTATTGATGTGCATCTTCAAGTTCAGTTGTAACTCATACACTATGTGATGATTGATCCAGACTATCGATTTGTGTATGATGTTTCTTTCAATTCTGATGTTTGTGTAACGGCGGTATGCTATGTTTCTGTCAGTTTTTCTGTCAGAGGGAAGGAGAATACGTGAGAGAAAGAAGAAAGTGGAGAGCGTCAATTTAGAGCTCGTCTTCCCTAGAGGACCTTTTCTTGCAAAGTTCAAATTTAAAGATCAAAAAATAAAAATAAATACCCGGATGTAGATACTGATTTATAATATGCGCATGCAAAAAACATGTGAAAATACTTTGTATTCTAGGCTCAGCGAAAAGGTTTTTTTAAGATCTGGACGTGAACAAAGCATTTTTCGCAATGTGCTCTAGCTATTATAAACAAAGGTTCTTTTGCAGCATTCTCAAAACCGTTCCGGGAGGGTGTTTTGGCGCCAAATTCCCGGTTTGATGTGGCAATGGTCAACAACTGGTCAGAGCTTCTCTGGCGAGCATAGGACCGTCGGTGACACGCTTACGGAACATTTAGGACAGGGATGTGCTTTTCTAAACAACTGGGACTAACTTGACACTGTATTTTACTCTTCCAGAAAAGACAACATGAACACAGATACACATCTTAAGACAGAATTGATCAGTACCAAACGATCACCATAAGATAGTAACTTGCTCTTCCAGCAACCCATTTTTTCTTGAAATTGGGTTTTCACTAGGAACCAATCTGAATTTTTAAGTTTTCTATAATGGATAGGTACACCCAAGTAACTAAAAGGCAAGGACCCAACCTCATATCCAAATATTTGTTTGTATTGCAGCTATGTGGTTTGTAACACTCCAAAAACTCTTCTATTAGTGAAATTGGCAAGTCTCTTGCTTTGTTTAAAAAAAAGTATAAGGCTCTAAGGTTATTCTGAAACGATAAGCAACTTCTGGCAGGCCAACAAAAGACGCTAGGGGAAATCATGTCCCATTGGTAGTAAATAAATATAACAAAGCAGAATCTGTTGTCGTGTTGAAAAAGAGAATAGACACCCTAAATAGAGGAGAAGTCAGAGAACGACGTCCGAAGTTTCACCGAAGAAAGGATATAAAAATAAAAGTCTGCATATCCATCGGTTAAAAATTATCATATCACTAGCCAAGACAGTAACTTGCCGATCAGTTATTTAAGCTATATCTCCTAGCAGATCCATTTTCTACTTATAAACTTCGAATACATTTCGCTTTCAGCTTAGAATTTTATGCGTGGAAAATGAGAGCTGGATTACAAAAATAAACCTATACAATAGCATGCCATCACCATCTATTATTAGATGGCACCAATACGTAGTCACATAGCATTGACACCTCGAGCGAAATAGCCACCAGATGACAATGTTTTGTGTTGTAGACAGATAGCAACCACGACCATGATGCAGAGCGACTAGGGCACCACTCATATCTCATGTAGTGCTGTTAAATCCTAGAATATCCACACAAAAAAGGAGAGGCAACTTTATCGCTGTCTGTTCTTAGATAATCCAAGTTACCCAGGTAAGTTCATGAAAGCGATCATGGCCGTTCGATGGGGCATCAGAGACTCAGATCATGTCCTATCTCTACTATCTAAAAAGAACCAAGGTGTTCTGTTTTCTGCCACTACCCACTCCATCGTTTCTTTCGTCCATCGTCTGGTCCTCCTGCACCCCTTCATTATGACCCCCATCCAATTTTCTCCATCTCTTCCGTGATCTCCGCTAATCGAGAAAGGCACCCCGAATCCCTCCCTCCCCTCGTCCCTATATCTCCGCCTCTCCCAATCCACGCACGCCGCCTGCTGGAACGCCTGCTCTGTCGCCGCCCATCAGGATCCATCATCGTCCCTTTCCTATACCCAGGTCAACCCGTCCGCCTCTCTTCTCCTCGCGCGGCCTGGCCACCGACCTACAGCACGAGCCCCTAGCCTTCAGGAGGCCACTAATCTGATGAGGGGGGCCTGTAGTGCCTGTGATGTTCGGGCGTCTAGGGAGAATGAAGAGTTGGAGGCCAGGAGGACGAGATAGGGAGGGGAGGTCGGCTGCAGGAGGCCATCTACTTGGGGGAGAAGGTCTACGGGCGGGCGGGGGATGCCTGGCCCCGGCAACATCAACAAAGGCATGTATTGGCGGCACCGGCTGCGGCGGCCGCGGCCGTCCCGCAGGTTGACGAGTTGTCCGACTTTTTTTGGTACATCATGTATTTTTGATGAATTTGTTGGATCTCAAATTATGTGTCTATGTCGTTTGGACCAACAGTCTTAGGGGCTGTTTGGTTTAGAGGATGTAGCCATTTTTTCTGTTTAGCCAAAGTGGGATAAAAAATGGTTAGGGATAGCCAGTCAAAATCTACGGGCCCAACTATGTTTTTTTTTCATTTTCTTCCTTTCTCCTTGTCTTCTTCATCCGCCTCACCACTTCCCTAGCAGCGGCCACGACCGCCGGCAGCTCACCACCCTTTTGCCCATGTCGACCCCGTGTCGACCAGCCTGCCTGCGCCCCCTTTGCCTGCCCACTCTGCCCGGCGGCCTACGTCCGTGTCAAACACCCGCTGTGCCCGTCGGCCTACGCTATGGCCGTCCTTGTTGCCGCTCCCTGTCGAGCCCCATAGGCTAGAAAATATGGTTATTTTCTCTCGAGAGGAAGGGTAAACGAATAAGAAAACGCTTCAGAGGAGCTATCCAAAAATGGTTGAGCTCATCCAACTCTTTTTGTGGGATATGCTCAACCATCATTTTGAGTCAAAAGTGGTTATCCATACCCTCTCCACCCTCTAAACCAAACACTGGATAACCACAAAACAAATAGATATCCCTTGTTATCCACTGGATAACCACTGAACCAAACAGCCCCCTTAGTCCGCAATCAGTATTCAGACTTGATGTACTATTATCCATACAACCATTCTTATATGCAGGTATATAAGGCGCCCAACAAAATGGTATGTTCATACCAGCACCTTTCAACGGTTCCGACAGCAGATGCAGCGCACGTGGAAGTGGGGCAGTTGGAGGTGTAGAGAGGAGCCCCGGGGCAGTTGCTGCAAACCACATTGAACATTAAGGTCATGGCGAATTAGAAGCAGTAATGGTATCAACTCTCCTGTTATGTTTGGTCCGTCTCACCATACTTGCATTTGGATACAATTATTTGTCTATCGGGTATTCGGGCAAATTTTTTTGTCCGCCTACGGAAGGAGGAGGGATACAAGCCGGAGGGGCTTCCCGACACCCGTGATGACGACCTCGCTTGCTGCGGCTACCTCATCTTTTTGGACAAGTCTAGGCCAAGCCTGAAGCGCGCACCTCCACCGCCCCGACCGCCCGCGCTGTCCTCCCCGCTAGCAGCAGAGCATGGCGATCAAGTTCTCACCACCATGCCATACTGAAGGTATGTGGGAGAGCAAGCCGGATCAATAAAAGCATGCAGCAGCTAAATTAGTACTCCACTTGTTAGAGCGATGTAACAAAGGAGATGTCTAAACTTTTATGATTAGGAGCATAACAAATTCATGTTTTGCACATGGCTACTAACCAACACACTTGGCATGATTAAGAAATTAGTGACTCGAGTTGGCCATCGAGAGCAAGAAAGTGTGTTGTGCTTCATACTACAACGACTGTCTGGATTGTGTGGCAACAATCGGAGTAGCAATGTGCAAAAGTTTGTGAAGAGAGTTGAACTTTTACAGAAGCAGACAATTATGCATTACCAACCACAAAAATCTCAGTCTTTCCTCAACACAGTAGTCACCCTACCTACAATGGTATCTAAAAACTCAGATCATGGTGATAGTATGGATACGTTCCTGGACCAAGCCGATATTGGGGCGGAAATCTACTATGAGTGTTTATGTAGGTCCGGTGCAGTGTGAAAGTGACCGCTAATTTTGTTTCTGAACTGAAGTGCAAACATGCCTCAAAGTCAGCTATTGCTGGTAGCCTATTTTGAGGAGGGTAGCCTGGTACTTTTAAGGAGATCAAACTTTTGTGCAACTAATTTCTGGATTTAGTGTTCATGAAGGTTAATCGATTAGCAAGCAACCATATGACACATGAGCTCACTAGGCTAGGACGTAGTGTCATGTGGGTAGGTGTTCGTTGATTCGGAGAAAGTGAGGCCGATGCCGTCATCAGGAAATTCCCGGACCCCACGCCCTTTGTTAGATTGAATACTCCTGAGCGAACTCCCAGGATCAGGCCTCTTGTAAGCTGCAATTGGACTTTACAAAAACGCTTGTGTTTCAGGAAACTACTATGAAATTTTGTGTTTTAGTATAGTGCAATTTGCAAGAGACTGAATTGTCGACCTGCTTGATGTGTGTGTGTTTAGTACATGCCAAAGTGCCCTCGTTGCAATTGTAGATTGCCGGCTCTCAAGGCTGTGTTCCAGGAGACAACCATATCACCAGCTAATTTGGAGCCCCCATTATTTATCCATGAAGGTTTGTCTTGAAATCTACCACTCCCTCCGTCCCAAAATAAATGACGTGAGTTTGTCTAGATTCGTATGTATCTAGACATGTTTTAGTATACAGATACAAGCAAATTTAGATAAACCAAAGTCAGTTATTTTGGGACGGAGGGAGTAGCTTGAATGGTGGTAAATTTGGGATTTGATATATCGAGGTTTTTATTTTTGTGTGACGGTTTGCAAGGGAAGAGGATACTCCAATTGTCGCCGCTATGCCTGGGAGCTTTTAGGCTTCGGTGGCAGCAGACTTTTTGATGAGGTATTCAGGGTACTTGGGAACGGGCTATTTTCCTAGAGATCACGATTCTATTTGCCATTTAGTTTTGATGACTTTTTGGTTGACCATCTATTTTTGATGAATTTGTTGGATCTCAAATTATGTGTCTATGTCGTTTGGACCAACAGTCTTAGTCCGCAATCAATATTCAGGCTTGATGTACTATTATCTATACAACCATTCTTATATGTAGGTATACAAGGCGCCCAAAATAATGGCATGTGTATACCAGCACCTTTTAACGGTTCCGATAGCAGATGCAATGCGCGTGGAAGTAGGGGCAGTTGGAGGTGGAGAGAGGAGCCCCAGGGGCAGTTGCTGCAAACCACATTAGGGATATTAAAACTGAGACAAAAGGAAGCCCTCTCATGCCTCAGCAATTTTGGCCTCAAATATACTTTTTGTGATGATTTGGGCCCAAAAACAAATTAGAATCCATGAATCCGGTAATTGGACAAAGTTGAGAGTGAAACGGGTGTCCGCTGCCACCAATGTTGGTTCCCTAGAAACAAAAAATGCTAGCGACCCCGGGCCAGCTCGATGCAATTATCCTCTACTAGTTGAACATTAAGGTCATGGCGAATTAGAAGCGGCAGTAATATCAACTCCCTTCCAACCCTCTGGTATAGAATCTCTCATGTTCTGTTCGGTCCGTTTTACCATACTTGCATTTGGATGCAATTTTTTGTCTATGGGGTATTCAGGTAAACTTGAAGCTAGGTTGAGAGTTTTTGGGAACCTATAAATGTGGAGGTTCAAGGAGTAAGATGTAAAATAAGAGGAGTGCTTCAGTGCGCACCGTCGTTTAGGAGGAAGTCCGAACTGCTAGGGGCATTTTAGTCCGGCGCGATTTGTTGGCTTCGTTTTTTTTGTCCTAGGCAGAACCCATATCCAAGCCCAGTATAGGCTCCTATCTGTATACAGGGACCGACGCGCCGTACGGCACGACCCCACGTGGGGTCCACCTAGACCTAATCACCGCGATTATCTCCCACGTCCATGCATGCACCATTGTTCGGCGTAACTGAAGCTTTCTCTTCTCTGCCGCCTGGTAAAACTCGGTCGCTCGTACCCGCGGATCTGCTTCCCCTGGCGGCACCAATCTACCCCGCATCCGCCCCGTAGATCCTCGCGTCTGCTGCTGCAGATTCTTGCGTCCGCCGCCGCAGATCCTCGAAGGTAGAAGGCGCACCAGCGGCTCGACGTCTTCGTCACTAGGGTTTCTAATCCGAATTGTCGGTTTTATCTTCCGATCTTGTAAGTCCCCATGATCATACTTCGTCTCTAGCAATTGTTAGATACGCATAGCATTGGCGATTCTAACAATGTGGCGCAATCACTGATAGAGGAGATGGAGGACTCTAGATCTAGTATGAAAGATGATCAAATCGGGCATGTCGGTGATGATTTCATATCCGCCAATACGCATCCCGAAGACGGCTGGAGCGAAGATGAGTTTGATGTGAGGACACATTAGCTTCTTCTTTGATATTTAAATGTTAAATTAAATAATATATGATATCTCATGGCTTGATTTATTTAGATTGTCTATGCCGACGATTTTCACAATGACCTTAACGATCATGAAGAAACGGACATGTTTGTTGATACTGAGGTATGTGTAGTGGTGTACAATTTTATGTCATGCACCGTATGATGCAATTGTATACTAAATATTGCTAAATTGTTTAGGTAACAAATAACTCTAGTATGGAGTATGACTATTTGGATGAATCAGACTTGAAGATGGGTAATTATGATGATTGTGAAGATGCACCAAATTTTGATATCTTCGTTGACACGGAGGAGGTATTATTTATAGGCTGTTTTTAGCAATCAAGGAACCGACATGCATACTAGTATAGTTCTATTGGCTAGGTTTTGAATTCTTAGCAGGCACCATGTAATCAGACTAAGAGTTCAAATAAATGTAGCAACGACACTGGGTATCCTGATGATAAGAGAGAACTATACTGCAAGATAATGGAAATGACATTTTATAGTAAAGCAGCAGCATATTCTTTCTACAACAAATATGCCAAAGATCATGGGTTAGACATTAGGAAGCACCAAGTGAGGCGGTTTGATGATGGACTTGTTCGTCTAAGGCGCTTTGTGTGTTGCAAGCAAGGGAAACGTGACAAGAAGTTACTAACAATGGAAGGCCACAAATATAGGCTCAGAGGTGAGTCTAGGTGCAACTGTAAGACACGTATGGTGGTGAAGTTTGATGGAAAAACTGGTCTTTGGATCGTTCAGAGTTTTGATGACACTCACAATCATGTGTTAGCGTGACCAGATGAAGTCCCTTTTCTTTGGTCCCATAGAAAGATCAATGACTCCCAAATAGCTGAGATATTATCGCAGTGTGACATGGGGGTTAGGAAGCATATCATCATGCGATCAATGATTAGCAACTCTGGTGGTTCATTTGCCGGTGTGGGATTTACAAGGAAGGATTTGTACAATATGTGCTCAAGGGAGAAGAGGAAGCTTCTTTATAAAGGTGATGCTAACACAACCTTGGGCATCATGGCGGAGAGAAAAAAGAGGGACCCTGAATTTTTTTTATGATTACACGCTACATGAAGGCCGTCTGCATCACTTGTTCTTGTGCGATTCTCAATCACGTCGGGATTACCAGGACTATGGCGACGTAGTTGTGTTTGACAACACATAGAAGATGAATAAGTATAGAATGCCATTTGTTCCCTTTGTTGGCTTGAACAATCACCGTAAAACAACGGTATTTGGATGTGCCATCCTATCAAACGAGACCGAAGAAACATATGTCTGGCTGCTCCAGACTTTCTTGAAAGCAATGTGCTAGTAGAAGCCAAAGACAGTAATCACGGATGCAGATGCCGCCATGATCTCCGCTCTGGATGAAGTACTTACTGGTGTATACCATCGTATTTGCACCTTTCACGTTGAAAAAAATATGGAGATGCACCTACCTAACAAGTCACTGAACGAGTTTAGGACTCTTCTATATTACACCACGTCGGAGCAAGTATTCGAGCAGCGATGACACGTTTTTGTTAGGAAGTGGACGTCACCCAAAACTACAATTTTGCTTAAGAGAATGTACACGAAGAAGAGATTATGGGTCACTGCGTATCTTTTAGAAGGGTTCTGACTGGGTATGAAAAAGAACCAGAGGAGTGAAAGTTTAAACTCGTCTCTTCACCTCCACCTTGGTAGGGAAATGAACTTGGTGGACATGGTTAGTCACTACGAGAATGCCATCGCACGTCTCCGTGAGAAGGAGGCCAAAGATGATTGCACGGCTTCACAGACATTTCCGGTGCCAGTTACTGATTTCAAAGAACTAGAGGTAGCTGCTGCGACAGTCTTCACTCCAGTTGTGTTCTATATTTTGCAAGGTGACATTTCGAAGATTGGCGGGATGCAGATTTTAGAAAGAAAGCTAGGATCTGACTCGTACACCTTTGTCATCGCATGGAAAAATAATCTTGACAGGAAGTTTTACGTGGAATACACTCCCAACTCGTCAAAAATTATAAGATGCAGCTGCCGAAGGATGACTCACAAAGGGATCCCTTGTAAGCACATACTGCGCGTGCTCAATCACTTAAAATTAACTGCAATACTAGACTGCTGTGCTCTGCGGCGTTTCACTAAAAATGCTAGGTTTGGGTTGCCTGCTAGACGCATGAGCGATATGTTTGGTCAGGGTTGGTCCGGGCCAGAGGAGCGGAAAAAATACGACAATATAAATGTGTTGGCCTCACAAGCTATGTATATTGCATGCAATGACACAGCGGAGTACAATCTTCTAAAGAGTACCATCGAAGGAGTTATTTCTAGAAGACAAGGGTATGATAAATGTAGAGCATATGGTCCTCGTAGTTCAGGTAATTGAAATACAGATGCAAGTCAAGCAAGCCAGTTTGATGTTGGTGATCCTAAAAAAGTGTCCACCAAGGGCGCGCCTAAGTAAAACAAGAAAGTTCCAGTTGAGAAACATTCTCCCATAACCAAAAACGGTCGACCGCTAAGATATAAAGAGCGGAAGAAGCGGGTGTGCAGCGCTTGCCAACAGGAGGGACATAACATGAAGAACCCAAAATGCATATATCATCCCAAGTACGGTTTTGAAAATTAGCTTGATATATTTCCTACATTTTTATTAGACTTTATTATCTAATATTGTGTGTCGTCTCGTGCAGGAATGTCCTACAACAATAAGGGTAGTCATTTTTCAAGTATCATACATGGAAATTATTTTTTAGACAGTTCGTGTGAAAATATGTATTTGTGATGTACATTTATAGTCTCCTGATATTTGTTTAGGCAAATAGCTCCTGGGTGACGTTTTTTCATAGAATTGGAAGGAGAGTGACGTACTTGTAATTTCTCTTTGTTTTGTTTATCTCCTGATTATTGGTCGTTAGATAACACAATCAGTGTTTGAGTAAAAATCATAATGCTTTGTTATCCTATAACCCACTGACATGGATGTTATGGTCTATGGGTTTGGCTTGAATAAAATCAACTCGAAATCTGGCAAATTATTATGGGATGCTCTGTTTTGCTTCTTCAGTTCATCAGTGTTAAGAAAAACCCCGCTGATAGTTTTGTTTTATGCTCTATTTTGTTTCCAACCTTTTGATGCATGAGCTGTTATCACATTTTGAGCCTTTTGTTTTATGCACTTGTGTACCCGTTTTGGTAGTATGCACAAGTGTGTGTTTGCACGAACTATAAGAACATATATTAATAAAACACGATTAGCAATCATTACATAGTAGAACAACAAGTCCAACAGACACAACAGACACGAGCACAGACACGACATGACACGACACGACATGGACACAATAGTCTTCTTCTTCCTCCGCCCCGGACGCTCCCTGGCTCCACCTTGGCCGCTCCTTACGCGTCATACCCCTCATCATCCTCCGCCATGATGTACGGGAGAGAGTGGGCCACGCTGTTGATGTAGAAGATGCCGTGGAAGTCGGTGAAGATATTGTACGTCGTGAACGCGATGAACTCGCATCCACACCAGAACACTTGGCCGAGGAGGTGGTAGGCATCGTAGTGGTTGACGAAGGTGACATAGAGGCCGATGCAGAATTTGTTGTTGCCGTTTGCGCCGTCGAATTGCTGCTCGATCTGGAACATGGGTGGAGTGTCACGAGGGAGGTGGCGGTAGCTGGCGGCAAGGAAGAAGCGGGCCAGCTCCAGCGGTCCCCTCCACCTCGAGATGGCCCAGATGCGGAGGCGGTTCTCCATGACCCGGCCGTGCGGCCATTCTGTCTCCGGCACGGTGGCGGGGCGGCGGTACGTCGGACCGTTGAACTGCATCTTGGCGGGGGAGGGGCGGGGGCGGCGAGCGCTTGCTTTGAGTGGTGGCAGTACGCGGCGGCTAGCGGTTGCCTTAGTGGTGGCGGGGCTCGGCGCCTAGCAGTTAGATGGATTGGTACGAGCGAGTGAGAGAGGGAGATGTCGACGGGCAGATATATAGGCGCGTCGTGGTCGCTTGGTTCTCCCCTCGTGTTTAAGGCGCACTGTTTCGAGGAGGCACGAGCGCACGGTATCGAGGAGGCGTGGGCGCACGGTATCGGGCATTGACTCTTTTCTGCGTGCGTGTGATGGAAAGCTATGCCTTGTGTGAAATTGTTTGGCGTGTGAACGACCGAGCGACACACCGTGAATTCGCAGCGAAAAAAAGACGTGCAGGTAGCTAGGCTACGAGGCTGCAGCAATGTGCACTAGACAGGCTACGATGCTGCATGGCGCATGCATGGAGAAGGCTGATGTGCTCGTCGTTTGACGTAGAGCTTGTTGGGAATGCCAAGAGGAAGGTATGATGAGCACAGCAACAAGTTTTCCATCATTTATGAAATCAAGGTTTAATCGAACCAGTAGGAGTAAGGAAACATCCCAAAGGTGTTGCTAGCTGAGCCTTGGCAGGACGCACTACCGGTGCTAGTAGCAACGTGGAGATCTGCACAATACAACCACAGAACTTTGTCCCCAACTTGCGATGAGGTTGTCAATCTCACCGTGTTTTGCGGAAAACAAAGGATTAAACGTATCGAATGAAAAGAAGTATAAGTTTGCAGAAAGTAAACACAAAGCAGTAAAAGATTGTAGATTGTATGTTAAGAAAAAGGACCGGGGTCCATAGTTCACTAGAGGTGGCTCTCCTTAGATAGATAACATGCTGGGTGAACAAATTACAGCGGTGCAATTGAAAAACACCGAGAAAACAATACATGCATATACTAATCATCTTGTCTCCCTTGAGACTTGATTAGGCATTACAACATTATACATAGACCGACATCCAACTGCATCTATGACTAATAATCCACCTTTAGGTTATCATCCGAACCCCCTCCAGTATTAAGTTGCAAGCAATAGATTATTGCTTTACGAATTGCGTGTAAAGTAAACAATACGATTGTTCTATGAATAAAGGATTGTTGTTTTCTCCCTAGTAGCAACAGCACATCTAGTACCTTAGAGATTTCTGTCACTTCCCAGTTACTGAGGCATGAACGCACTATCGAGCATAAATACTAACTCTTGGAGTTGCTAGCATCTACTTGGCCAACGTAGCTACTAACAACGGAAAGCATGCAAGATCACAAATAACAAAGACATGATAGAATCAATAATCAATCTGAAATAGCATCTCAATATCCATCGGATCCCCGCAAACACAACATGTATGAATTGCAAATAGATGATCTTGATCATGAACG
Source organism: Avena insularis (assembly GCA_023614405.1). NCBI lineage: Eukaryota > Viridiplantae > Streptophyta > Magnoliopsida > Poales > Poaceae > Avena > Avena insularis. The sequence goes on from CM042692.1 coordinate 133,463,599, forward strand.
GAGCTCACAAGATCTAAACATGAAAGCACAAAGGAGGAGAACCAGCCATCTAGCTACTACATGGACCCGTAGTCCAAGGATGAACTACTCACGCATCACACCGGAGGCTTGCATGGTGGTGAAGAAGGCCTCCAGGGTGAATTCTCCTCTCCGACAGGGTGCCGGGAAGAGCTTCAGATACCTCCCGATCTAGGGATGGAGATGACGGCGGCTACATACTCTTTCGTGGATTTTTGATCGGGTCCTTAGGGTTTTCATCCCGAGGGCAATATATAGGCAGAAGGAGAGGTCAGGGGTCGGGCGGCCACACCACCTCGGCCGGTCAGGCCTGGCCGTGCGGCCAGGTGGTGTGGTGGCTCCCTGGCCCTTCTCCGTCTCGTATTCTGGCACTTGATCACTTCCGGAAAAATAGTCACTTTGGCTTTGTCCCGTCTAATTCCGAGAATATTCATTTTCTGACTTTCCTGGAACCAAAAACAGCAGAAAATAGGCAGCTGGCACTGTAGCTCTTGTTAATAGGTTAGTCCAAGAAATCATATGAAAAGTATTCCAAAGTTGGAACAAAACACAAGAAAGTGGATAAAACCAAGCATGGAACATCAAAAATTATAGATACATTTGCAATGTATCAAAGGCCCACCTCATTAATACACGTTCTAATGGAGCGGTCGTTGGACCGATGGGCCGTGGGATTCCTGATTAGGCCCTGTCCCCACCATGGATGCATGCATGCATGGGCGCACAGCTGAGCGGACACATCGATCGACATAGCATGCATCGCTCGTTTCATACTTTACGACACAGCGACTGCGCTCGTTTCAGACTCGTTGAATCAGTGCATCGATTATCAACGCAGTGATTCAGAGAGCATGGAAACCGACATGACGCGCGTGATGGATATGGCCACGCCTCGTTTCGCACCAATACACGCGCATAGCATCCGACACGTTGTGCAGTTTCTCACCGATCTTGTTTAAGCGGCGCTCGAGGTTATTTAAAATTCCATATCTCCACAACATCCTCTCCCACACTCCACCCCATCCATCTGCCAAGCCCTTCTTCTTCACTAAGGTCCACCATCCGCCGCCTAGCAAGATCCATCGCCCGCCGCCACCATGCAGTTCAATGGTGCTACCTTCCGCCCGCCTCGCACCGTGTACGAGAGGGCCTACCCTGCCAGGGTCGTTGTTGAGGGATCCCTCCGTGTATGGGCAAACTCAATGTTGAGGTCCCCGAGGGAGTTGGCCTACGCCTTCCTTAGCTTCGGCTATCGCCACCTCCGACCCGGCTCTCCGGCCATGTTCTGCCTCGAAGATCACTATGCCCTCGGAGGCCTTGCGGTAGGGCTCACGGTGCACTTCACCAACCAGTATGATGCATATCTTCTCCTCGGCGAGGTCTACTGGTGTGGGTGCGAGTCGATCTTCTTCACCTCCTTCAACATCTTCACGAACTTCGACAATACCTTCCCCACCGTCAACGGGATGCACACTCTCACGTACAGCCCTGAGGAAGAGTGAGGGCTGGGGCAGCGCCGAGGAGATGGGATCGAGGTGGGGAGCAAGAGCAAGAGGGAGGAGAGAGAGAGTTTATTTTCATGTTTTTTGCTTGGGCATATATGCCCCTCTATGTATGTTTCTATGTTGTAAGGGATGCCCCCTCCTATATTATATCTATCTCGTTGTTTTTATACTTTGTTCGCGCCCTTTTAGTTTGATTTCACCGAAATATGCAGATCAAGCTAAATATATTAAAATATGAAGAGCACACTATGTATATTAAAAGGCGCTTGGTTGAAAGAAATGAACTAGTTTTTCAACGTGAACAACTAATTTTGGTCGAAAATAACAAGTTAAACAACCAAACCATTTCTTTGTTTTGAGTTGACCCGACACAACAGGATATGGACCGTTGTCGTAAAATGCAAACAATAAACTGTTTTACAAATCAATATGAATTTTTCAGGTATGGAAACCTCCATGGACTAGTAAATTCTCAAGGTACACTGTTATTAATCACTGATCTGACTTTCCTTTTCACAGCCTTTAGTTTGTTTCTTCTAGACAGAAGAATCGTTGCAACGGTAGGTCCTCTTGATTCCTCGATTGTTATCTGCAGTACCATATAGAAGAGTTTATAAATTGAATTGTAATCATATTGATTTTTGCGACTATACAAAGGAATAGTGTACAGACCTGAGAAATGTTTTTAGTCATACGATCTCCGTCCTAGTGCTCCAGACATTGCAATACCCATAATCCGCATGAGTTGCTTCCATATAGGATGAAATAAAATTCATTTACGACATCAGTAGTGCTAAAGTGATATGATTCAAAAGTACTTACGAATCATTTTGCTTTCCAATTTCATATTTTTTAATAGGCCAAGTATCGACGTCAGGAAATTGTTTGTGTGTAGTTTTGTTTGTCCACCATATGTCTAGTGCAATTTGTCCTTTCTGCAAAAGATTAAGAGTTAGTGAAACGCTAAAAGAAAACACGGTTTTGATGAGAAAAGTAGATAATAATACTAAGTCATCCACAACTGCATGCGAATAGGTTAAATTGTACTTAGGGTCAAGGACCTGGAACTCCTTCTTGTTGTTATGCATTACAACTGTCACATAATGTTCTCCACGTATATTCAGAGGGAAATATGCCTACAAAATAAGATCACTAACATATACTCTGTAGGCTTCCAAATAGTTAAAAATAACATTAACTTTATAAAACAACACTCTTTATCTTGTCACGCGCAAAATATTCATCCATAACCCTTCCTACAGCTCCTGGTCTTGGCACTTCTTCTATGTCAAACTTTTTCAAGTTTTTTTTCGTTTTGTACATTTTAATGGCTTCATTGATAAGATAGGTTAACCTCAATGGTCCACATATGTGCCGATCATAGTCAAGACGGGGAGCCAGCTCTAGAATGTAGGCATCAAGTATCTGCAAATAATAGTTGTACAATGATTGCATGTTCATACTACTTTGTTGTAAAATAACAATATAATAGGTTAGCGAATAACTTACAGCAGTACTAAGCCATTCTTTTATAAGGACATTGTTAAGATTTTTCGAAGACAAGATAGCCTCATCTGCGTTCTGGTACGCCCTTTTTACAGCTTCTTTGGGGATCTTCGCCAAAGTAGAAACATATTTCACAACACCTTCTATTTCAGCAGGTGCTAACATAGTGTAACATTCCCCAATATCATGTTGTTCAAATAACATCGCTGCATAACATTTATGAAAACAAACAAGTTACCGCCATGAACCATTTTGTTTGCTGCATAAAAATAATTAATGAAATCTATAAAGCTTTATACCTTTCGTATTTTTTGATTTACGTTTGGTTGTTTCTGTCGCTCATATAATGGGGAGATATAATTACTATTACCCTTGGGTACACGTTTTCTTTTGCCTAGACCATTGTCAATTTCCTTTTTGTCGCTATCAATAGAATTACCACACTTTGTTGCATCTTCCTTCCCCGTAGTACAAGTCATATCGTTGCATGCATCGTTCTACACGACACCGCTCTGTGCACCATTTGGTGTATCCTTCTGAGTACCAAGAATGGATGACGGTACCTCCGATGACGACACAGACTTCGTATTTTCATTTATATCCCATAGATTCTCCTCCGTACCATCCATCTTGCGAAGGTGGTCTGATGTGTTCATTGACATGTCAACAGTAGTCGTCGGCATACGTTTTTCCTTCAAGGGTGTGACGTAACTGTCACCACCAAATGGATCATCCGTATTGGCTGCTTCAGAATTAGCCGATGTTTTTCTCAGAATGTCATCAAGCTTGGCTTCTTTATTACCACGTTTATAGACAAATTCTTTGCCTGATTGTGATTCACTGGGAACATATGTGAGTGCTTGTGAGGGCATGGTGGATCAATGTGCAAAAGAAGAGCATATTCCTTGGACACTTGGCTTGACGATTCGTCCGTACTTATGCGAAACACCCCTAAAACCCTAGATTTTAGCCGTCTACCGTGCCGAAGGCATGCCCAAGCGTGCCATGACTGCTCATTGAAGTGATATAAGTGTGTGGTATGTCATTGTAAGCCATTGTGCCAAGTTTGAGGCCATTCATCAATAGCCATGCCGCTATCCCGACGGGTAGACGCGTTACACCCTACTACCCTAGAACGAAGCTGGCCAGTGTGGGAAGTGCATGGCCAAGCAACATGTTGTTTGTAAAACAAGGGATGTGAGTGCTTGTGAGGGCATGGTGGAGCAATGTGCAAAAGGAGAGCACATTCCTTGGACACTTGGCCTGATGATTCGTCCGTACTTGTGCGAAACACCCCTAAAACCCTAGATTTTAGTCGTCTACCGTGCCGAAGGCATGCCCAAGCATGTCATCACTGCTCATTGAAGTGATATAAGTGTGTGGTGTGTCATTGTGAGCCATTGTGCCAAGTTTTAGGCCATTCATCAATAGCCATGCCGCTATCTCGACGGGTAGACGCGTTACACCCTACTACCCTAGAACGAAACTAGCCAGTGTGGGAAGTGCATGGCCAAGCAACATGTTGTTTTTAAAACAAGGGATGCGAGTGCTTGGGAGGGCATGGTGGAGCAATTTTCAAAAGGAGAGCACATTCCTTGGACACTTGGCCTGACGATTCGTCTGTACTTGTGCGAAACACCCCTAAAACCCTAGATTTTAACCGTTTAGCATGCCCAAGCATGCCATCACTGCTCATTGAAGTGATATAAGTGTGTGGTATGTCATTGTAAGCCATTGTGCCAAGTTTGAGGCCATTCATCAATAGCCATGCCGCTATCCCGACGGGTAGACGCGTTACACCCTACTACCCTAGAACGAAGCTGGCCAGTGTGGGAAGTGCATGGCCAAGCAACATGTCGTTTGTAAAACAAGGGATGTGAGTGCTTGTGAGGGCATGGTGGAGCAATATGCAAAAGGAGAGAACATTCCTTGGACACTTGGCCTGGCGATTCGTCCGTACTTGTGCGAAACACTCCTAAAACCCTAGATTTTAGCCGTCTACCGTGTCGAAGGCATGCCCAAGCATGCCATCACTGCTCATTGAAGTGATGTAAGTGTGTGGTGTGTCATTGTGAGCCATTGTGCCAAGTTTGGGCCATTCATCAATAGCCATGCCGCTATCCCGACGGGTAGACACGTTACACCCTACTACCTTAGAACGAAGCTGGCCAGTGTGCGAAGTGCATGGCCAAGCAACATGTTGTTTGTAAAACAAAGGGATGTGAGTGCTTGGGAGGGCATGGTGGAGCAATGTGCAAAAGGAGAGCACATCCTTGGAAACTTGGCCTAACGATTCGTCCGTACTTGTGCGAAACACCCCTAAAACCCTAGATTTTAGCCGTCTACCGTGCCAAAAATTATTCAAGTACCATTACATCAGCAAACAGATACAATAGAGACAGCACAGAGGTACGTTCACTTGCTTTCAAAATTATTCAACACACGGATACAGCAGAGACACACAGAGGATATACCATTACATCATCAACGCACATGGATTTTCATTTTTGCTGAATAAGCAACAGACAAAGGACAACTACCAACCCTATTACACATTTTAGAAGAAGCACTGCTTTTGTAAGAAGATCAATCGTAGAGACCAACTTCATTAGTACCAGTTCCTCATTCCTAGGATTTAATGCTGCTCTTTATTTTTTCCTTAGCTCTAGAGTTTCCCTCCTCTCCTCTGCCCATCCATAAGCATCTATTGCTGCATCACCAATCAGAATACCGTTCTCACACAAGTACTCCACGTACTTCAGCTCCCACCGCCAAAAATTGCATTCAGTCTATAAAATTAGGAACACTGAATATCAAACATTTAATTTTGTATGAACGCTGCTCATAGTGTAGGTACATGCGCAATCGACTGCATGAAAATCAAACCAAAATGCTTACCCCATGAGTTTTGGACTTGTAAAAGACCCAGCCATCGTGGTCATCGGTGCCGGAGACGTGCCTATTGACGACGACGCCGCAGTCGGAGCAGAGAACCAGGGGAATGTAGGGCGGACGGTTCCGATTATGCGACGTGCGGGACGACCTTGAAATAGACATGGCGGCCACTAAGGATCCAGACCTGGGCGACAACTCCGATGGTAGATGGCTCCGGCGGCAGCGCCACAATTATTTTGGGAAGACGATGAGAGGAAGTTAGGGTTTTTGTTTCTCTTATAAATAGCCAGGCCGCATTACCTGGGTGTCTTATTGGGCCGGCTTTCATAGTTGTATTCCTCTTATAAACCCAAATGCTATCCCTACACTGACATACATTTCTGTAAACCAGCGCTACCACCGCCTGCTAATCTTAGAGTCTCACATAAGACTGTTACCACAAATGCACCGTTGATGCCACACTAAAAGTGAAACTTTAATCAATGTAATGCAGCTAATCATTTAATTTAACCCATTATCAACTAGCTAAAGAAACCCAAATACATATACATTCCATAGATTTCCTTGTTTTCCCTTTATGCCACCATTTCCCGCAAATACACAACCAGAGTACATATGCACAGGATTAAAAATATCAAGAACAAACCAGATTAAACATGAAACAATAAAGTTAAGCACGAACATTAGATTTTTCAAACACAAGTTCAACCACAGTAATTAACCAACTGCATCAAGTTCAACACATCACAGATAAACATAGTCTTCACATTACAACCACATTAGCAAACAAACAGACAAGACACAATCTAGGCCTAGGGGAGGTGCTTTAGCAGGAACACACCATAAGCGGCATGTTTGTCCTTCATGTGGGGCTTATGCTTCTGGCTGCCAGCTCCATAGTAGGTAGCATGCTGCAGCATTCCCAGGTGGTCCTTTGGCATCCCCTTCCGAAAGCACCACGGGCACTTGTACTGCTCTGGGCCTAGAAGATAGGGGATGTCCCCAGCCTTGAGCTTCTTCAGCACAGCATGGCTCTTGCGGTCCCTGTCCTCCACGTCACTCCTGACATCGTCTGACGTCTATGGAAATTTGTAAAATGAAATAATGTTTACAATAATTACTCTGTGTAATAAGACTATATGTGCCACGTATTATACAACGGTAAACTTGGACAATTGCTTATTAATTGAACATTTAAAAATCATAACAGAATAGTTAATATATCACACATATGAAGTTAAATCAGAGCAGCATTATGTACAAATCAAATGTGTGCAGGAAAACAAAACATGATGGAAGCATTAGTGCAACAAAATATTATGCCTTACAAGCAGATTGATCTATCACACTTATTAATCTTAAATTGTATCACTACAACATTAAATGCCAACTTAAGTTTGCAGCAGAACAACCCATGTGGTGAAAGCAGTAGTGCAGTAAATATTATAATCCTATGAAGCAGAATGTTGTATGACACGTAATAATCTTAAGCTAGATCACATCAGCATTAACTACCAACTTATGTGTGGAGCATAAGAAAACAGCTACAAAAAGTAGCAGTGCAACAAAAAGAATAAACCAATGAAGCAAGACAATAGCAACTGTTACTAGCAGTACTATAACCATGAATTTATGCATCTATAACAAAACACATAAACTTTCAGCTCCAGAACTGCAACTACACATATATTTTACAAATACAAATACAAATCAACTATCATGAATGTACTAGACCCATATGGTCTATGTGAGACAAGCATTTCAAAAGACTAGCAAATTACCAAGGCAGACACTCTGACTATGAGTACATAGACAGAGTATATTTAGCTCAGTATAAAGTGATCAGATGATGTAATGAACTAAATTAATAAGAAAAGTAAACGATACCAAATACATTCTACACAATAGTACAACAATATAATGACATGCACCTGGGACAGATTCCCATGTCTCTTTTACTTAACTACTACAAGCAAATTCACAAACTAGCTATCCATGGTCACATTACCTGAATTTAAAATCTCGAAGTCGTCGCAAGTAGAACCCATAAATCAATTATATGTGTAGATCAATAGGCAGCAACCCCATTCTATTTTCATTGCAAACAAAATGTCAGGTTCTTACTTGTCACATCGTTCAAGACCAAAAACTCAAGCACAAAGGCCAAGCATAAGCTACATCATCTAGACGTATGTAAACCTGACACAGATTACATATATCATAACATTCAAAGTAAGAGGAACCACTCGACGACCTAGCCTGTCAAATCAGAAGCCTACTTGATCGTACATCCATCAGAACGTCGCCAAAGGGGTCCTAGGGAAATCAGTAGCTAATCTACAGCGCATCTAACCTGACACAAACTAGCATCGCTAGGGGCATCTAACCCTACTAGCACCACAAACCCTAGCAACAACAGGACGAGGCAGACCTCGGCGGCAAGAACACTAGGAGAGAAAGATCTGGACTTACCTCATCGGTGTCATCACTGTAGGACTCATGGAAGGTCTCAACGTCGGCAGGCGAGTAGATCTTCTCCCCCCTCTCCTTCCTCTCCTGATGCAGCCTGTTCTTTAGGTTCTTCTTCTTCGTGCGCCTGATCCGCGCCTCCGTCTCGAACTTCTGCTTCATTGGATGCACACCGGAGTAGACGGCCGGCCCACCCAAGCCGGAGCTCCCATTGCCGCCCTCTGCATCCGCGACTTGCTTCCCCTTCTCCGCGTGCTCAGCGCCCGCAGCCACCTACTTCCCCTTCTCCGCGTTGTCAGCGGTCGCCGCCATCTGCTTCCCCTTCTCCATGGACGGCCGCCGCGATCGAGGGTTTGTGGAGAGATGGCTAGCCAGGGTTTGCTATCCGATTTGGGGAATTTCTGGAAGTGGTTGGAATGCACACCAACTGACTATGCTACTTAAGGAAGCGGACGGTTCGGCACCCACGTGCATACGTGTATAATACGCGCCGGTGAACGGGCTGTACGGGCTTCTACGCGGGTTTCTACGGTTTATTTTTTTTCAGCGCAGCTCCGAAAATTTCGGAAGGACGATCGTGCCCCCCGTCATTGAACCGTCCGCGCGAATCCCAGCCATCCATGTGTTTTGCCAAACTTTTGGTTCCCAGGAGGATGCACACTGAAGCAGAAACGGTAAAATAACAGCTCACAACGTGAGTTCTCTGATACCCCCTGTCCTAATTTTGTTGGTCTATGTGGTTCCCCTGAGCCAATCTTCTGCAATATTTTCTTTTTGGTTGTGCCGCTGCCCATGGCTTAATGATTCTCTGAAAACCAAGTATATTTAGGACTCTCTAGCGACATATATACAAATCCTTCCTTCATTTCACAGTTCATTATTGTCATTGCTACTCAGGTATGTGTTATGAATGATATGATCTTAAGTTGTGAAAACCCGGTGATTTCTATGTAGTTTTTCTGAATGTATACTTGTGATTTCTCTGAAGCCAAGAAAAAAAATCTTGGAATGTGGATAAGGATGTTTGTAGAGTCAGGCTAACGCATCAGATATCCATAACTGAGTACTACCTCTATTTCAAAATGTAAGCCTTTTAGATAGCTAAATTAGCTTTCTAAAAAGGCTTATATTTCAGAACGGAGGTAGTAGCACATATAGCTTACTTTCTATTATAGAAGTTGGGCAAGACTGCCTTTCCCCGCCTCTCCTATTCTTTCCGGATCCAAGAAGCCTGAAGCCGATTAGCCATTGCCAGGAGCTCTTGAGGTGGGAGGCTGTCCGTGGCAGTGAAAGATTGTCGGCTCAGCGACGGGCGTATGTGCATAATGGCCATTTGTTCTTGCTGTATTGGTTCAGTTCCATTCTGATACGAGTTTTCCAACGTGAAGTTGTTTTCCATCTTACTTTTAGCCAAGCTAGCATAATATAATGTTTTAAGTTGTGCCCTGTATTGGGTTAGTTCCATTCTGATACGAGTTTTGTAGTGTGAAGTTGTTTTCCACATGTAGCCAAGCTAGCAAAATATAATGTTTTAAGTTCTGCCAGATTGTGCTTAAAATTAGAGTTGCCGCTTGCATTTCTTTTCCTGGATTGCTGAAAATATTTTTCAGTGTTTAATGTATGGTTTCTAAGTATATTATTCTTCAGTTGAAAAAGATGGAAATATGGCAACTATTGCTCCATCATCCAAAGATAGTCAAAGTTGCACCGTGAGTAGCTAACAATATTGTATTCAGACATATGACTCTATTGTGAGCTCTGAGTCAAAACAAATTATTTTCAGCACGCTTCTGGTGGCAAACTGGCAATGGTGATATGGCAGTTTCTGCCACTATGTTCTTTGCTCATATGGTTCTTTCAAATATCACTGCTTCCTATTGGACTTATATCTTGGCTTCATTTGGTGATTAGAAATTGCAAGTGATACAACAGCAAACCAGAAACCATGAGAGGCCGGGATCATTAGCATCAACCAAATCCGATAGCGGCAGCAACCGACCGGGACGTACCCGCTACATGTCCTGCTGGTTGACTTTGTGCGCCGCCTATGCCCCAGCCACAGGCTATCTTCGCAGTTCAATCCAGGATGTGTGCCTAGGGACAGCTCAAAGCAGCGGAGGGGGATAGAGAGTAGAGAGGGGCAACCATCATTGAGGAGGTCATGGCTATTGTGGAGGGGGGGAGCAAGGAGGGAGTGCTCGTGAGGTAGTGGAAGCTTCGGTCAGGAGTGACTGAGAGAGGAAGCGGGGACATAGTCATGTGGGATTGAAAAGAAGAGATGATGATAAGGCATAAGAGGAAGGAGAAAGAAATAGACCCATCATGTACTCACTAAAATTAATAGAGATATATTACATTTAAAAGATAATATAAAATAGTTCATTAAAAACAAAATGAAAACATAAAAGAGTAGATTAAATAAGACAACAAGTCAAGGGTTATGCTGGACGATAGACTATAAGACAAAATTTAAGTAATGACAATGAATTAAACCCGTAAATCAGACAAAGATGTTGACTGAAAGTACAATGTGGGGATAGAGAATGCACCAATAAAATTAAATAGGTGTAGCGACCACCATCATTATAAGTCGGTGATACTATAATTTGGTGAAGCAGGGGAATTGTAAGCTTGTCTCCTAAGGAATGATAATGTTCATCAACAATAGGAAAAAACATAACAACATCGACGATGTGGCACGGTTTGTCGGAACTTGAGTTTTTGTTCTCGCCGGTGCAACGCACAGGCATTTTACTAGTACACCTATAAAGGCAACAGTGGCTGCTACAGGGAGTTGTTTATAGCAGTCTAATAAGCCTTAATCATTGTATTAGATGATGGAGAGCAAACTTCCAAAAGGCAACATAATACATGTCCACTATGTGCTTAAACTTGGATAGATAGGACATAAAGCAGTGGAGCCATAAGTAACCACCATAGGAATAAACTAGGTCAGAGCAGGTTCATTTCCCCTCATACAGCAGAGAAGGGGAGCCCCAAAATTACAAATTATTTGCATGACACGATTTGATGTGATACTAACTTATATAGGGTATCATCGGTGGTACTATTTGGCGAGTGGTCATTGGAAAGTAAAAAAGAATTTGAAAATACAGGGAGGCGTGAACGAGTGATGGAGAAGAAGAAAAAAAAAAATCAAACAGTCAGCCTTGACCGAAAGCAGAGTAGTGCATTTTTCTCCATGCTAGGTTGCTGATAATATCTTGTGCTAGTATAAAAAAATGTTCTCCCACCTTGCCAAGGTTACATGAAATGACCAGATGCTTACGGTTCGATGGACCACATGCTGGAATTGCACTTCATAGGGCAGGAAGGACTTGCATACTGAATCCGGAGAAAAACATTACCACGTGTGTATAGCCACTAAAATAGTTCTTCAAGCTTTCTAAGAAGAAACAGTCCACTCTAGCAACATGCTAGTGCGTGAGCATCTTTGAAAGTGGCTTCATCGTACTCCTTCTGATTCACTTTACAAGTCCTGTGCGCATACCTATATCGTCAATTTACTCACTAAATATAAATTAATTATATAGCACACAAATTTTACCATTGAAAACTTTAGATGTTATATTTTCTAGTGATATAATATTTATGCTATAAAATTCATATTTTATTGATAACCTAGGTATACCCAGGACTTGTAAACCAAAACAGATGGAGTATGTATTATGCTACCTATAAATCATCTCTACCAGACCCCTTAAAAGTGGTCAAATACTTTAAAAAAAAACAACTTTTATGGTTTTGGTCAAAAAAATTGTTCATTTTAGATCTCGTAAAAATGGTCAAACCCTTATAGTTTTTAAAGGGCCATCCGAATCAAAGCCCTTGACATGTGTATCTACGGTTTTCGGAAAAAAATTTAACGTGCCATGTACCCTGGTTGACGCTTCACGGGAGGGAAGTTTCATCCCAACTGCCATCGGAACAACACCTTACTCGCTGGAGTCCGGCGAAATCCCCGTGGACCTTAGCCAAATCCCGACTAGGTAAGGTCAAATTCCGACAAGGACGAAGTACAATGTCTTATTCTGGTGGACTATGTGTCCCTGAGACGAACCGAAGACGCCTCATCTGGTTCTAGCGGACCTGGATCGGGCAGCCATCGTCGGAACTCGACTAGATCCATGAATTACTGCTGCGGGGCCGGTGTGGGCCCTCAACGACCTTGATGCTTGCAGCCATGACGAGGGAGGCGCCTCAAGGCGCCTCACGGCAGAGTACGGAAGGCTAGAGGCAGCGGCGGGCCAGCCAGAGGGGAGACGGCAGGCGGCGATAGGCCGACCAATGCCTGGTCATCATGGGGAAAATAAGAAGAGCACAAGAAGAACGGAAAAAAGAAGAAAATGTGTAAAAGGTGGGCCCCGCTTGGTAGATGCTATTTTATGGGCCAATTTTACAATAGATATTCTATCATCGTAAAAATTGTTTGAGGATACCTTTAGAAGTGCTCATGAAAATTGATAGCATATGTCGTGCCTTTCTTTGGGCGGCTTGTGAGAAATTTATCGGTGAGAAATGTATAGTTAATTGGGAAATGATTTGCAAGCCTACGGAAAAAGGTGGACTTGGGATCCTTAACCTAAATAAATTTACCTCAACACTCCGATTGAGGTGGGTTTAGAAGAATGGAAAGTTGAAAATAAGGCTTGAGTTGGTCTTGGAAACCCATGCTCTAGACAAGACCAAGATCTCTTCGCGGCGGACACTTGTGTGACTATTGGAAACGGGGCGAAAGATCTTTTTTGGGAAGAATCATGGCTCCATGGCTTGAGACCGAGGGACATCACCCCTCTCATCTTTGATCTATCTAAAACGAAAAAATGCACCATTGCCAAAGGTCTCGAAAATGGTTTTGGGTTTCCCAAATAAAACGCAAGATGGTGTAACTTGTGATCATCTCCTACAATTCTACAAGCTTTGTCAGATGCTTCAACTTGTTCACCTTGACCAAGACATGCCGAACTCTGTTTCTTGGAAGCTTACAAACAAAAAATGTTACATGGCCAAGTGCTCTTACAACATGCAATTCTTAGGCGTCACAAACTGCCTCATTCCTAAGCTACTATGGAGGGGAATGTTCGTTTGCGGTACCAAACTTGGTGGGTGAGCGCATCGCGGTACCCGAGTTGCCATCAATCGCGCGGAGGGGCCATAGTAGATTTGCCAATTGTCCAGAAGAGCCAAATGGAGGTGAATACAAATCTAACGGCCAAACGGTCGTTTGAACCAGACGAAAAACGGTTGAACTCAAATACCGCCATTAGGTCAACTCTTCTTGGCCCGCCATGTCAGTATTCCCCGTTATCTTTTGCGATCGTGGACTAGCTTACCCCTGCGTGGAACAGATCCCTGAGTGGACGAGATCTATTTCTTTGCTCTGCTCCGGTCTTCTCCCCTGCTCCCCTCCCCATAACATTTGCTCAGCACCGGCTGCTCATCTCAGATCGGAGCTCGCACTTGCTCTAATTTGTGTCTCTGCCATGTCCGGTCAACCTCCCACGCCTCTAATCGAAGCTCGCAGCCGTCGCCGTTGCATCATCCGCCGTATCGGAGCTTCGCGTCCCCGGACTAATATCTCGCCTCTGACTAGTCCTTCTCGGACGGCGGAGCGCGTCCCGTCGGGCGATCCAGGCCGGTGACCGGCCTCGGGAAGTTGCGTGCTGCCGCGCACCCCAGGCATGGTAGCCCTGTCACAGCAGTTCGACGACCACGCTCTCATGGCCACCGTGTTGGGCGTCCGTCCCGCCGTGTCGCCGGCAGAGTTGCCGTCGGCTTTCAGGTCTCGTTTTGGGATCAGACGAAATGAGGTCAACATTGAGGTATGCGCGCCGCCATTCGATTTTTTCGTCCGGTTCAAGCACAGCACAGACACCGAGCGCGTTCTGCATTCTTCCCGTTCTTTCTAGTGCTACGCGGAGAAAATGAGCTTCATGCGTTGGCATCGCGCCTGTGGGTGGGATGATCGCTTGGGGCAGCTTCGTTTCTTCTCCAAACTCGGCTTTGACGGCCTCCCATTGGATGCTTGGGAGCCGAAGGCCCTCAAGCAGGTCGTCAGTAGCCTTGGCGGCGAGCTGGTGGAAATCGTGCCACCGAGCGACAGATGGGTCATCGAGGTAAAGGCGTGGCTGAAAGATCCTGACGCCGTTCCTAAGATGTACGAGGTGCAGATTCTAAGCAGGGCAAGGCGACAGCTTTGCTGGAAGCACCCGGTCATCATCCACCTGGAGGAGGTTCTGGACTCGGTACATGGCATTCAGGGCCCCGAAGAGGCTGCGAGCGCCCTAAATGCGCTGCAGTGTTGGCCTGGAAGGATCGATGACACAGGACCGCTACCGTTTCGCGATGGGGCACATAGTTTCGGTGGGGGGACCGGGCTTGGACGAGCTGGTGGTTCTGATTTCCCTCGAGTGAAGACAGAGCTCTAGTGAATTGCCGTGGTATGTGTGGCTAATGAATTTGTAGTATGGATAGCGTAGCAGGAAGTTAGCATCGACTAAAAATGTGTAATAGTTTGAATCGATGTAGTACGTGTGTGTAATAGTTTAAAGTAGTATGTGTGTGTAATAGTTTGAATCGATGTAGTATGTGTGGGTAATGAATTTGATGTAGTTTGTGTGCGTGTAATAGTTTGAATCGATGTAGTTGAACACCGTGCTTTATAATTTCTGTGAATAACCAAGGACAACCTCATGAAAAGAGGGTGGTCTAGCAATGAGCAATGTCAATTTTGTGGATGCCAGGAAAATATAGTCCATCTCCTCTTCAAGTACTCCCTCCATTTCAAAATATAAGATGTTTTAGCTTTGTGAATGGAGCGTATCTAGACATCTTTTAGTGATGGTGCTTTCTAAACCTAGATGAACCTACATACTAAAAGGGGACTAGATACACTTCATTCACAAAGCTAAAACATCTTATATTTTGAAATGGAAGGCTCTAAAATAACTACATTTGTAACACGTTGAACTGCAGGACCATTTTGCAGGCAACACAAGGCAAAGGAAAAAATGGTTTACAACACAGACAGCAGACACAAAATCTGTAGTCTGGGATAAAAAGATGCCAGTTAACTGGATTGAACCACGACTAGTAATTGAAGGAAATAGGTACTTGATAGTATTTGCTTACAACAGTAGTACTTCCATACAAAAGGGTCTTATACCTGCACAAAAGTGGGCTAAACTTCCTACTAGTTTATAGAACAAGTCGTCAGCATTTCATCTACAAAAGCCATTCTTCAGTCTGAACTTAACTATTCTGCACTGAAGAAACTACATATCTCCACCAGAAAAGTTGGCTGGCCAATTGCCTTGAGAGGACATAAGTTCTTTGATCATTTAACCCAAACCGATCTATTGCCTTCCAGCCAAACTACAAGAAATCTGCATCGTTCATGCACGAGTGATTTGCGTCATGATCCAGTTCAGTTGGACCATCCGCCGCCATAGCGATTTCTTGAAACTAAAATTGACATCTCCTTCGGGATCGTAGGTCGTGTGAACTCGAACCTGAATTCCGGGCTGAGCTGATGCCCGCCGCCCGCTCGGTGTCGAACAATCCAGCATGCTGAGTGTAGGCGCTTAGTCGCCCACCTGACGGCCTTCGACGGTGCGTAGGATGGAGCGTCTTTGCCGCAGACGGCGTGCTCCCAGCCTACCCCACTAAGGTAAGGTAGTCCGCGCTGAAGCGTGGATGCGAGAGTTCCTAGACCTTGGCGCTGTCCTGTTCGAGGGTGTGTACCCTTGGCGGCGGCATGCTCTCATGAACGATTTGATACGTACCTTGTTCCCATTGCCTAGAGCATGCCGTAATGTCGCCGCGCGATTTCTCCACATCGCTCTCTTGGCCCTGCTTGCCGCATCTGGCGCCGATGATGGTGCAGTCGCCGCCACGGCCGATTCGGCACATTCGGGAAAATCATCCGCCTGGCAGGGCAATGGGAGACCGTCCTTGAAGTAGAGCTTGATGGCCTGCCTTAGAGGGGCTAAATACCCGGCCATTTGATGGTATCGCGGCTTAAGCGGCGAACCATGTTACCCTAGTTGGTGCGGCACGGAGGAGCTGCGCAAGGTGAACTGTGGTTAGTCGGAGAAGGGGAGTGAAAGACTGACAGTAGGTTTGGACTACGGGCACATGTGAAAATAACCATTTCCCATTTCCTTAGAGGGTAATAATTCGACACTCGTTGCATTAACAGCTCAATCTTTATTTCTCTTCTCAGCATAAGAGTGCGAACATATTAAAAAGATCGGTCGTGGCTATCCACCTCATCGGGCAATGTACCAGGACAGGTAGGAGACGGAACCGGGTTTCATTTTAGAAATGTTGACGACTGTGCCCTTATGTTTATACGATATTATTTATATGTCACCATGTACCGTCAAGTGTAGCAACACCATCAGAAACAGGGGATAACGATGTGGCGTGTTTTATTTTTTTAAAGGGCATCAGAAACAGGGGATGCCGACGTGGCATGTTTTCTGACTGGCGGGCCCGCCCCCTCCACCTTCGACGGCATCCAGTTCGAGGGGTGGTGCCGCCCACCAACACATTATTGTGCAATTTTCCATGTGGGACCTGAATTCCGGCGCTGAGCTGATGCCCGTGTCAAACACAGAGAATTCTGAAAGAAGCTACTAAAAATAAATACTTTGAATTTTGCATGCAAGTTTTGATCAGACAGACTGACATGTGGGACCTGCTAAAAATTCCGTGAAGCGCTCCCCGTGCATAGTGCGCTGACAGGTGGCATGTTTTCTGACTGGCGGGCCCGCTTCCTCCACCTACGACGGCGCGCGTCCCAGGTTCGAGGGTTGGTGCCGCCCACCAACACATTATTGTGCAATTATCCATGCTTTGTCACAACCAGCTCCGCTCCTCTCCTCTACTCCTGCCGCCGCCACTCCGCTCAGTCATGCACCGCTCTCGTCGTCCCCTTGGGACGTCGTCCTCCCGCCCTCCCCTCCCTGCCACCCCCTCACGTCCCCTCCCCTCCCCTCCCTGCCCTGTCTCCTTGCCGTCGCCCGCCGCCCATCGCCCAGGCGCGTCTGGAAATGAAAACCAAGAGTCGGCCGTTAGGTGAGGGGCCCAACGACACTAGTGATCCGGATCCCGCTCGGAGATGGATCTTGCAAGGCTTGAGAGCACGGATATGGGTCCTGCACGGCTGGAGAACACGGAATCTCCTTCAAGTTTGGAGAGCACAGAGGACAACGAAACGGGAGGAGAGGTAGCGGGGTGCAGAGCTTTGGAGGTATGGAGCCCGGAGAAGGTGTCGTGCGCCCACATTGAAAGGTAAGAACTGTGGTTCCTTATCTGCATACCCCAATTAGCGTTTATAGTCCCGTGGTGATGCCAAGGATATGGGTTGGTAACCGCGGAGACGTCTGCATACTGTCCTTGAGCATGATGCTTTGTCAAGCGAGCATGAAGGCACCTTGAAAGCGTGTGGCGGTGCGGATGATGATGAAAGCATATCCATACATGGCTGACCACGATAGGATGGAGAGTAGGGAATATTTGGTTGATTCGAACTTTGAGCCTGACTATGGGACTGATGAGGAAGAGGAATGTGAAGATGTGGAAATGGGATGTAGATACGACGACGAAGACGTGGACAGGCCAGTGATACACTTTGACTTGGACAATCCTACAATTGATGAGGGGACTGTCTTTGATAATGTGGAGGACTGCAGATATGCAGTTGCAACCTATGCAATCAGAGTTGGGTTCGAATTTATCATTGAAAAGAGCAACCAAAAGAGATTTAGGGTGTACTGTAGGAAAAGTAATGTGTGTAAATGGAGATTACATGCATCTCCAATGCGGGGTGGACACCCATTTCAGGTTGCAATAGCTACATTTAGTTTCAGTATTTCTCATATTTATTCTGTTGATAACTAGCTCTGAATTATTTGGATTCTTATCGAATGCAGATAAAAGTAAACACGAAGGAACACAACTGCCTAATACTTCTTTAAGTGGTAAAATTAGACCGGCGACTACCAAGTGGATTGCTGCTACTGTACTTGACTGTACCAAGTGGCAAAAAGTTTAACATTCTGATTCCTTATCACAGAGTCTTTGATGGGAAGGAGAAGGCTCTAGACTTCATTCATGGCAAGTGGAATGACAATTTTCATATGTTGTATAGTTTCAAAGCTCAGGTAGAGAAAACATCATCTGGTAGTGTTGTTGACATCGATTACGAGGTTGTGAAAGGGAGAGAGAAGGTCTCGAGGGGGGTCAGGTATAAGCAAGCAGATAAGATATGCTTCAGGAGATGTTTTATGCACTGAAGGCATCTTGGAAGGGTTCCTAGCCGCTGCAGGACATACTTGGCAATAGCGCAACTTCTTTAACAGGGAAGTTCAGGGACATGTTATACCTTGTGCTTTGGACGCGCATAATTGGCTTCTACCCGTAGCTTATGCTATTCTTGAGGGTGAATCAAATGAAAGCTGGACATGGTTCATGCAGAGACTACAGGAAGTAATTGGTCACCCTGAAGGCTTGGTGATACACACCGGTGCATCCGAGGGTCTTGAGAATGTTGTTGATGCTGTGTTTCCTAGGGTTGAGCATAGGGAATGCATGCGGCACCTCTCTACTAACTTCACGAAGAAGTTCGAAGGAAAGATCTTTGAAGAGGACTTGTGGCGATCGGCATACACATACATCCCAAGCACGCATGCTACTTGCAGAACATGTATGTAGTTCCAAAGGTGAAAAAAATACCTTGAGGAACATCACACCAAGCTATGGGCCAGAAGCAAGTTTGGTGAGTTAAGCAAGGTGGATTTCGTATGCAATAATTTGGCAGAGAGTTTCAATGATAAGATTTTGGGCATGAAGACACTTGGAATTGTTATTTTGTTGGATATAATACGACAGTGCATAATGGTGAAGATAGATTTAAGGCAAAGAATTTGTGCAAGAAATTTTTTAGGCCATAAAATAGTTCCAAAGTGGTTATGTTACTGAATACAAGAACCAGGGCAATGAGAACGATAAAGATGAGGGTGGTCAGAAGTTCCAGAACATTGGCTCAGGTTTATGTAGAATACAAGCGTGGAAGTGAACAGAGGTACACTGTAGACATTGGAAACAAGACTTGTTCATGCAGGCAGTGGCAGATTAATGGTCTGCCATGTCACCATGCAATTTACTTCATCTTAAAGCTTAGAGGTAACGGAGCTGAAATAGAGAACTATGTCGACAACTATTTCTCCGTGGACAAGTTTGCTGCAACTTATGCAGAAAACGTACCACCTATGGACGATGAAAATGATTGGGAGATTGTCGATCCACGGTTCAAACTTCAACCACCAGTTCTTAGGAGGCCACCTGGGAGGCCTAGAAAGCTAAGGATCATAGCCTCCACCGATAAAGGTCCAAGGCTTGGTGCTAGGAAAAGGAAATGCCGATGTTGTGGCGGATTCGGCCATATCAAGAGGTTGTGCAAAAACCCAGTTACACATGCTATTGTCCCTGTTCACACCCCGGTGGTAGAAAATGAGGTTTCTCAGCCAGAACTGGCGGAAGAGCAGCGCGAAGACGGTGATGAACACTCGGAGGAAAATGTACGTAAGTAGCCAATTTATGAAGAAGTGGAGGTGCCGGTGAGAAAAGGGTGTGAAAAGAAACAAAAGGGTAAGCGGAACGGGCAGGAAAGGGCAAATAATGGAGGTGTATTAGAATATGACGAAGTTGTAGGGGTGATTGAGGATGTTCTTGAGGATCTTTCGGCTAACTGCAGGAGAAATAATAAATCCCTGCCAATTTCATCTTTGTACGATTCTCCAGATGAAAGGTAAGCTTAAAAATTGTTT
The DNA here is from genome assembly GCA_023614405.1 of Avena insularis. Lineage (NCBI taxonomy): Eukaryota > Viridiplantae > Streptophyta > Magnoliopsida > Poales > Poaceae > Avena > Avena insularis. The sequence continues at coordinate 133,483,847 of CM042692.1, forward strand.
TATTTGCCATTTTATCATTTTTTTATCCTCATCAACTGATGCTTAATTCAGCGTGGGCTAGCAGACTAATAAGAGGAGCAGAAAGATGCGGGCATAGTAACGTCCTATGTTGAATTGTATCATTGAAACTAAACTAGCCGTGTCGTCTTTATTTGTATCTGGCGCGTGCAACGTGTCTGTGATGGGGTCATGTGGACCAGGTTATATTTTTTGAAAATATTTTTACATTAATTTTTTACCTGTGTTTGGACGCGGCTACTAGTTCCCATCTCCCTTGCATTCCCATCTCCTCTGACGCACTCCAGAATTATGGCTGTGCCATCAAGTAGCAGAGTCAGCGTATTGTCCCATCAGGTGTGAACGCAGTGACTTTGTTTGTTCAGAATTTGACGACTTTTGATTAGTTTGAAAGACAGAGAAACCTAAAACATGTATCTAGATATGTTTTGGGTATAGACACAGTTATTAAATATCTAAAAAAACTAAGTCAGTTATATCTGGACAGGAGTAGTACACTATTACAACACGCTCGATCCCTTCTCCTCAGGCGCTCTCCAAATTACGGCTGTGCCATCAAGTGCTGGGAGCAGAATCAGCGTATTGTCCCATCAGATATGCCAGGGAATGCGTGAACTTTATTTTCAGGATCGGACGAGTTTCGATCGACTAGTTTCATAGACAAAGACAACTAAAATATGGCCAACATATATATATTATGACGATAATCGACCATGACTCAGGTGACCCAGATCCAAAGAGCGCATTAAGATACCGTACATAGATTTAATTTATGCTTAAGTGGCCCTAATCGACTATGACGCTCCTGCAGTCTCCATCATTGACGATGTTGTCCGCGTTGCCGCCAGCCTCCTCCGCATCGGAATCGATGCCGACATTCCTGGCAGCGTCCTCCTCCTCATGGATTCTTCACGGCGTGCTGCATCGATAACGGTGGAGGTCGTACGCCCGAACCGCCGAGCGCTGCCTCCCTTCGGGGTTGCGCAGATCCGGGTGGATCTCCCGCCGGTGGGTTCCGCACAGCTCAATCAACGTAGCCCGCTCCTTCTTGAACAGCTTTCGCTAATCTGGCGCTTCGTCTGTGATACGCGCCATTGCCCCCTTCCGCTCTGACAGCTGGCGGCGGCGCTCCTCGATCTGCCTCGCCAACGCGTTGTCGCGCAAGAGCGGCACGATAGGAACCCCGACGTAGCTGAGCTCGAAGCCGGCCGGAAGCCTCGCTAACAGCGGCGCGAGTATGCCGTAGTGGGCGAACATCTGAGCCTCGTGCAAGCTGAGTTTGGGCCTCTCCCTCTCCATGGCGATGAAGGAACACGATCTGATTTTCGGCCCCGAGGTTAAGGGGATAAAGGCAAGGACGTAGGCCCAGCGTAGTTGCCACGGCCAATCAGTTCGCAGAACAGACTTCTCGCGGATCGCCCTCGCGAAGGACATCACTATCGTCCACGCACCCCGATCCAACGGCGCCTAACAATCGGGGATCGGGTCTTCTAGAAGCCCAGAGCGGTTGCTGGTTAGTTCTGCGTCCCGATTGTTTGTGGCCAACGGTGGTAATTGAAAATAATACACATTTCAATGACAGTGGTGGATCCATAGGTGGTATGTGAAAACAACACATATGCAAAATGACTCTGGTTGTTGTTACTAAAAAGAACACACATGCAATGGCACTGGTGGATCAATGGGTGGATTGTGAAAAGAGCACACATGCAATGACACTGGTGGATCCATATGTGGTATGTGAAAAGAACACACATGCAATGACTCTGGTTGTTGTTAGTGAAAAGAACACACATACAATGACACAGGTAGATCCATGTGTGGTCTCTGTAGAGAAAACACATTTCAATGACTCTTGTTGTTGTTAGTAAAAAGAACACACATGCAATGACACTGGTGGATCCATGTGTGATCTCTGAAGAGAACACACATGCAATGACACTGGTTGTTGTTACTAAAAACAACACACATGCAATGACACTGGTGGATCCATAGGTGGATTGTGAAGAGAACACACATGTAGTCACACTGGTGGATCCATAGGTGGTATGTGAAAAGAACACACATGCAAAATGTCTGGTTGTTGTTACTAAAAAGAACAGACATGCAATGACACTGGTGGATCCATGTGTGGTCTCTGTAGAGAACACGCATTTCAATGACACTGGTGGATCCATATGTGGTATGTGAAAAGAACGCAGATGCAATGACTCTGGTTGTTGTTAGTGAAAAGAACACACATGCAATGACACTGGTGGATCCATAGGTGGTATGTGAGAAGAACACACATGCAAAATGACTCTGATTGTTGTTACTAAAAAGAACACACATGCAATGACACTGGTGGACCCATAGGTGGATTGTGAAATGAACACACATGCAATGACACTGGTGGATCCATAGGTGGTATGTGAGAAGAACATACATTTCAATGACTCTGGTTGTTGTTACTAAAAAGAACACACATGCAATGACACTGGTGGATCCATAGGTGGTAAGTGAAGAGATCACACATGCAAAATGACTCTGGTTGTTGTTACTAAAAAGAACACACATGCAAAATGACACTGGTGGGATCCATGGGTGGATTGTGAAAAGAAACCACATGCAATGACACTGGTGGATCCATAGGTGGTATGTGAAAAGAACACACATGCAAAATGACTCTGGTTGTTACTAAAAAGAACACACATGCAATGACACTGGTGGATCCATGGGTGGATTGTGAAAAGAACACACATGCAATGACACTAGTGATCCATATGTGGTATGTGAAAAGAACACACATGCAATGACTCTGGTTGTTGTTAGTGAAAAGAACACACATGCAATGACACTGGTGGATCCATGTGTGGTCTGTGAAGAGAGCACACATTTCAATGACTCTTGTTGTTGTTAGTAAAAAGAATACACATGCAATGACACTGGTGGATCCATGTGTGGTCTCTGAAGAGATCACAAATGCAATGACACTGGTTGTTGTTACTAAAAAGAGCACATGCAATAACACTGGTGGATCCATAGGTGGATTGTGAAGAGAACACACATGCAATGACACTGGTGGATCCATAGGTGGTATGTGAAAAGAACACACATGCAAAATCACTCTGTTTGTTATTACTAAAAAACACACATGCAAAATGACACTGGTGGGATCCATGGGTGGATTGTGCAAAGAAAACACATGCAATGACACTGGTGGATCAATAGGTGGTATGTGAAAAGAACACACATGCAAAATGACTCTGGTTGTTACTTAAAAGAACACACATGCAATGACACCGGTGGATCCATGGGTGGATTGTGAAAAGAACACACATGCAATGACACTGGTGGATCCATATGTGGTATGCGAAAAGAACACACATGCAAAATGACTCTGGTTGTTACTAAAAAAACACACATGCAGTGACACTGGTGGATCCATGTGTGGTCTCTGTAGAGAACACACATTTCATTCACACTGGTGGATCCATATGTGGTATGTGAAAAGAACACACATGCAATGACTCTGGTTGTTGTTAGTGAAATGAACACACATGCAATGACACTGGTGGATCCATAGGTGGTATGTGAGAAGAACACACATTTCAATGACTCTGGTTGTTGTTACTAAAAAGAACACACATGCAATGACACTGGTGGATCCATAGGTGGTATGTGAAGAGATCACACATGCAAAATGACTCTAGTTGTTGTTACTAAAAAGAACACACATGCAATGACACTGGTGGCACTAGTAGAAAGAGGGCCTTTGGTCCAGCGCCCAAATTTCATTGGTCCCGGTTTGTTTCGTGTCGGGACCAATGCGTTTGCAGTCCGGTTCATGCCGCCAGGGCATTGGTCCCGGTTCATCTGTAAGCATTGTTCCCGGTTTGTGGCACGAACCTGGACCAATGACCCCGCGACGCACACGTGGCTCTCTGCGAGGCATTGGTCTCGGTTCATGCCAAGAACCGGGACCAAAAACGCCGCGACGGTCAGCAGTCCAGGATTTAATGTAAATTTTTTTTTGCGGGTAAGGAATTAATGTAAATTAATTCGGCGCAGAAATTAATTCGAGTAGAAATTGAATTGATCACTATTTTTGAACAAATCTTTCACGAATTAATCGAGACAAAGGTCTAAATTGAGACATTTTATTATTCGACCACAAATTTTTCCATACAAATAAAGATGCGACTTTATAAATTTCTAGTCGACAACACTTCCGCTGCCGCTGTCCTCCAAGCCGTTGTCCTCTGTGCCACCGGCTTCCTCGTCGTCGTCGGACAAAATCTCCACGATTTCGGTGTTGTTCGGGAGACGGAGCTCGTCTGCGCGCATAGCGGCGTCGATGGCGGTGTAGATGGTCCGTCCAGGGATGGACCAGAACAACTCCTGCCCTTCTTGGTTGCGGTGATCCGGGTGCACCAGGCGCCCGTCCACGAAACGGTTGCCAAGCTTGGCCTTCCGCTCCTTCTTGAATAGTCGGGGCCAATACTCGCTGGCCGCCACGTACTAGGGAAACACCCTAATACACGCGGGCAGTTGGCGGCGATGCTCCGCGATGACGTACTCCATCTCGTATCCGCGGGGGTTGAGGAGCGGAGCCACCAACACACCCCCCTCGCTGATGCGAAATCCGACGGGAAGGATCGCGCGCGGTGGCGCGAGGATGCCGTAGATCGCAAACTGCGCCGCCTCGTAGTGGTTGAGCGTGGGCACCTCCATGACGGCACGGTGGAGATTGGAGAGGGAGGGGAGGCGAAACGACGGCGCGGTGGAGAGGCAAGGTGGTGGGGAGGAGAGGGACTGCAGAGAGGTAGAGGCGATGGAGAAAGCGAGCGCTGTGGCCTCATATTTATGCATGGGGACGACGAAGCGACGAAGGCATTGGTCCCGGTTATTGCCATGACCCGGGACCAAAGCCCCTCCCGCGCGACACGTGGCGGCCCAGCAGCGCGCCCCCCACCGAAGTCATTGGTCCCGGGTCGTGCCATCAACCGGGACCAATGACTGAGTGGGGTGCGAGCTGCTGGGCTGGTCCCGGGTCGTGGCAATAACCGAGACCAAAAACCCTCCCCTGGCTATATATAAGCCCAGCCTTTTGCCCACCAAATTTTGTTGGATTGTGTGTGAGGAGTGGGTGCTAGCTTTTATTTCTTTGATTGCACACAAGGTGTTCGACAAAATGTCCGAGCCACACTTTAGTTCGCACAACACAGTATCCTCGGCTGAGGTTAGCAACCTTATCTTCTTTATCTGTAACTGATACAAAAATATTGCATCTGTCCATGTAGGGTGGTCATTTTACTATTCATGATGTTATTGTAATGGTTAATTATTATGACGCAGATCGATGCACGGATGCGATGGATGTATGGCGACCTACATTCCAATTTTATTGCAGGCCTCTATAAATTTATCGATTTGGCTAAGTCAAACAAAGTGGATAAATTTATGCCTTGTCCCTGCGTTGACTGTTGGAACATGGCGGAGCACTCTGCCCCGAGAATCCTTCAAAGCCATCTGCTTCAGAGAGGTTTCATGCCCGGATATTATTGTTGGGCCATGCACGGAGAAAGAGGGGTTAGGCTAGAAGAAAATGAAGAAGAGGAGGATGATGACAGCTATCCTATGTCCCCCGAAGAATACGGTGATACTGCAATGGAAGACAATGAAGAAGAGGGAGGCGGCAATGAAGAAGAACAACGGGCATCAGATGAGCCTGCTGATGGTCTTGGTCGGGTCATTTCTAATGCAAAGCAACAATGTGATCTGAGAAAGGAGAAGCTTAAGTTGGAGGCCATGCAAAAGGATCACAAAAAGTTGTTGTACCCAAATTGCGAAGATGGCAGCACAAAGCTCGGTACCACACTTGAACTGCTGAAATGGAAGGCAGGGACTGGCTTATCTTACAAGGGATTTGATAAGTTACTGAAAATAATGAGGCCGAAGCTTCCAAAGGATAACGAGCTGCCCGAGACAACGTACGAAGCAAAGAAGACTATCTGACCTCTAGGATTAGATGTGGAGAAGATACATGCATGCATTAATGACTGCATCCTGTACCGCGGTGAGAAGTACGAGAATATGGATAAATGTCCGGTATGCAATGCATATCGATACAAGATCATACAAGATGACCCTGGTGATGTCGAGGCTGATGACGAGCCCTCCAGGAAGAGGGTTCCTGCTAAGGTTATGTGGTATGCTCCTATAATACCACGGTTGAAACGTCTGTTCAGAAATAAACAGCATGCTAGGTTGTTGCGATGGCACAAAGAAGAGCATAAGAAAGACGGGAAACTGAGACACCCTGCCGATGGGTCGCAGTGGAGAAACATCGAGAGAAAGTACTCGAACTTTGTATGTGACGCGAGGAACTTATGGTTTGGTCTAAGTACATACGGCATGAATCCTTTTGGGGAGCAGAGCTGTAGTCACAGCACCTGGCTAGTGACTCTATGTATCTACAACCTTCCTCATTGGTTGTGCATGAACCGGAAGTTCATTATGATGCCAGTGCTCATCCAAGGACCGAAGCAACCCGGCAACAACATTGATGTGTACCTAAGGCCATTAGTCGATGAACTTTTGCAGTTGTGGGCAGAACCAGGTGTAAAGATGTGGGATGAGCACAAATAGGAGCCATTTGACCTACGAGCGTTGTTGTTCGTAACCATCAATGATTGGCCTGCTCTTAGTAACATTTCAGGACAGTCAAACAAGGGATACAATGCATGCACGCACTGTTTAGATAATACTAAAGGTACATATTTGGATAAATGTAAGAAGGTTGTGTACCTGGGGTGTCGTAAATTTCTTCTGACCAATCATCAAGTAAGAAAGAAAGGCAAGAATTTCAACGGTGAGGCAGATTACCGGAAGAAGCCTAAGCTCCCTAAAGGTGCTGATGTATTTGGTATGATGAAGGACCTAGAAGTAATCTTTGGAAAGGGTCCTGGCGGTCAATCTATTCCGAAAGACCCCATTACCGGACACACGGCCATGTAGAAAAAGAAATCTATATTTTGGGAGCTTGAGTATTTGAAAGACCTAGAGGTCCGTTCTTCAATCGACGTGATGCACCTGACGAAGAATCTTTGTGTGAACCTGCTAGGCTTCCTGGGTGTGTATGGGAAGACAAAAGATACACCAGAAGCACGGGAGGACCAGCAACGTATCAAAGACCCACACAACAAGCATACTGATAAAGAACGTAAATACTTAAGTAGCTACGCTCTTACCAAAGCAGAGAAGGAAATTTTTTTTGAAGTCCTTTACAGTATCAAGGTCCCGGCTGGCTTCTCGTCAAATATAAAGGGAATAATAAATATGGCAGAGAAAAAATTTCAGAACCTGAAGTCTCATGATTGCCATGTGATTATGACACAGTTGCTTCCGGTTGCATTGAGAAGGCTTCTACCGGAAAATGTTTGATTAGCCATTGTGAATCTATGTGCATTCCTCAATGCAATATCTCAGAAGGTAATCGATCGAGAAAGTCTAGAAAGGCTACAAAAGGATGTGGTCCAATGTCTTGTCAGTTTTGAGTTGGTGTTCCCCCCGTCCTTCTTCAATATTATGACGCATCTCTTAGTTCACCTAGTCGATGAGATTTACATTCTCGGTCCTGTATTTCTGCATAATATGTTCCCCTTCGAGAGGTTCATGGGAGTCTTAAAGAAATATGTTCGTAATCGTGCTAGGCCAGAAGGAAGCATCTCCAAGGGCTATGGAACAGAGGAGGTCATTGGGTTCTGTGTAGACTTTCTTCCTGACCTTGAGCCAATTGGTGTTCCTGAATCACAGTATGAGGGGAGACTGAGTAGAAAAGGCACGCTAGGAAAGAAAGCAATGATATTTAAGGACGGACATTCTTTGAATCAAGCACACTACATAGTTCTCCAAAGTTCTACCTTTGCGGCTCCGTATATCGAGGAACACATGAATGTTGTACACTCCAAGTTCCTGGGGAAGGATAACTACTGGATTAAAAAAATCACATGGAGACTTTCGACACTTGGTTGCAATTACATCTCATGAATGACACCACTATTAGAGATCAGCTCTACTTGTTGGTCGCGACACCATCTGCGATTGTATTGACTTTCCAAGGGTACGAGATAAATGGGAATACATTTTAGACGATTGCCCAAGATAAAAAGAGCACCAACCAAAATAGTGGTGTCCGCTTTGATGCAACATGCGATAATGGGAAAAAGGACACATACTATGGTTACATAGAGGAGATATGGGAACTTGACTATGGACCTACTTTTAAGGTCTCATTGTTTTGGTGCAGTTGGGTCAACATGAATGGAGAGGGGTAAAGGTAGACCAGCTATACGGAATGACAAGAGTGGATCTCAAGAATCTTGGTTACAGAGACGAACCATTCGTCCTAGCCAATGATTTGGCTCAGGTTTTTTATGTGAAGGACATGTCCTCTAGACCGCAAAAAAGAAAAAAATAAGGAAACGAATACATCAGACGATGAGCCCCGGTGTCACATAGTTCTTTCAGGGAAAAGAAACATCACGGGAGTCGAGGACAAGATAGACATGTCAGCAGATTATGATAAGTTTGATGAAATTCCGCCCTTCACCGTGAAAACTGACCCAAGCATACCGTTAAGCAAAGAAGATGCTCCATGGTTACGGCTTAAGAAGCGATCATAGGCAAGGGATCGACATACGCAACGAAGGATTCATATCCTAAACCCTAAACCCTATGTAAATCTATGTAATGTATGGAAACTTTATGTGATGTATGGAAACTTTATGTGATGTATCGAAACTTTATGTAATGGAGTCTTTCACGGGCTTGCAGGGAAATTTTTCCGAGGCGGAGCTTCCGAAGATGCCGTAGGGCGTGTGCGCCAACGACATCTTCGAGAAGCTCCGCCACGGGAGATTTCTCAACCCTTTCCCCAACACTGTTAGAGGAGATGGAGTCTTTCACGGGCTTGCAGGGAAACTTTTCCGAGGCGGAGCTTCCGAAGATGTCGTAGGGCATGTGCACCAACGACATCTTCGAGAAGCTCCGCCACGGGAGATTTCCCAACCCTTTCCCCAACACTGTTAGAGGAGATGGAGTCTTTCACGGGCTTGCAGGGAAATTTTTCCTAGGCGGAGCTTCTGAAGATGCCGTAGGGCATGTGCACGAATGACATCTTCGAGAAGCTCCGCCACGGGAGATTTCCCAACCCTCCATCCATGGGGATGAAACTCTCTCTACCTAAGTTGGCTTGTTGAGCTGCTTGCCATGGCGTATCGATGGTCCTTTTATAGGCACGTCGCCGCTTCTACTTTGTCTTGTTCCTCCAACAGGGCGTCGTGCGCTACATGCTTTATCTCATCGAGCAATGCGTCCACCCACACGTCCTTATCCCGCCGACAGCTTTAGTCTCGGTTGCACCCACCAGCCGGGACTAAAGGTTACCCACACATTCTTATCCCACCGACAGCTTTAGTCTCGGTTGCACCCACCAGCCGGGACTAAAGGTTACCCACACGTCCTTATCCCACCGGCATCTTTAGTCTCGGTTGCACCCACCAGCCGGGACTAAAGGTTACCCACGCGTCCTTATCCCACCGACCGCTTTAGTCTCGGTTGCACCCACCAGCCGGGACTAAAGGTTACCCATGTGTCCTTATCCCACCGACAGCTTTAGTCTTGGTTGCACCCACCAGCCGAGACTAAAGGTTACCCACGCGTCCTTATCCCACCGGCATCTTTAGTCTCGGTTGCACCCACCAGCCGGGACTAAAGATTACCCACGCATCCTTATCCCAACGATAGCTTTAGTCTCGTTTGCACCCACCAGCCGGGACTAAAGGTTACCCACGCGTCCTTATCCCACCGGCATCTTTAGTCCTGGTTGCACCCACCAGTTGGGACTAAAGGTTACCCACGCGTCCTTATCCCACCGGCATCTTTAGACTCGCTGAACTTGAAGTGGATCTCTAATGAATTAGCATGTTGTGAACCTATAAATAATTTTTTTAAAAATTCACAAGCATTATATCATGTACTTGTAGTTCAAATCTTGGCAACCTCCTACCGATTCGGCAGGAATTTGTCTTTTTCATGAGGGATGGACAGAAAGGTTCCAGATACACCGGTTGGGAAATTGTCCATATAAGGTGGTATAGTATTTTTGAAAAATGGTTTGGTACCAATGCCAAACTTTAATTTGGTGGTTGCTTCACAGAACACCCCGATTTCGGCACCTCAAAAATGGAAATTGGCTTTTTCGTGTGTCGAAAGGGAAAACTTCCTCCTGCAACATCGTAAGCCATCCCAAGATGCACATGTGTGCACAATATGGGCACATTATCACAAACTATGCCCTAATTCTAGCCATAATATTGGCGGTTTGACCTAAATGCCATGAAACCTCGAACATGATAGGTCATTTTGTGAAGGATTTTTTATGATGTTTGCAATTTTTCAAGTTCAATATTTTTCCTTGCAACTATGACACATAATATGACACCACGCGAAGGTTTCACATTATTTGGATCATTTTTGAATTTCTTATGCCCGTTTCAAACTATATTCAAAACGGCGGGCATGAAGCTTCTTAGCCCGGGGCTGAGCCTCGCTGAACTTGAAGTGGATCTCTGATGAAATAGCATGTTGTGAACCTATAAATGATTTTTTTTAAAATTCACAAGCATTATATCATGTACTTGTAGTTCAAATCTTGGCAACCTCCTACCGATTCGGCAGGAATTTGTCTTTTTCATGAGGGATGGACAGAAAGGTTCCAGATACACCGGTTGTGAAATTGTACATATAAGGTGGTATAGTATTTTTGAAAAAATGGTTTGGTACCAATGCCAAACTTTAATTTGGTGGTTGCTTCATAGAACACCCTGATTTCGGCACCTCAAAAATGGAAATTGGCTTTTTCGTGTGTCGATAGGGAAAATTCCTCCTGCAACATCGTAAGCCATCCCAAGATGCACATGTGTGCACAATATGGGCACATTATCGCAAACTATGCTTTGATTCTAGCCATAACATTGGTGGTTTGACCTAAATGCCATGAAACCTCGAACATGATAGGTCATTTTGTGAAGGATTTTTTATGATGTTTGCAATTTTTCAAGTTCAATATTTTTCCTTGCAACTGTGACACATAATATGACACCACGCGAAGGTTTCACATTGTTTGGATCATTTTTGAATTTCTTATGCCCGTTTCAAACTATATTCAAAACGGTGGGCATGAAGCTTCTTAGCCCGGGGCTGAGCCTCGCTGAACTTGAAGTGGATCTCTAATGAAATAGCATGTTGTGAACCTATAAATTATTTTTTTAAAAATTCACAAGCATTATATCATGTACTTGTAGTTCAAATCTTGGCAACCTCCTATCGATTCGGCAGGAATTTGTCTTTTTCATGAGGGATGGACAAAAAGGTTCTAGATACACCGGTTTGGAAATTGTCCATATAAGGTGGTATAGTATTTTTGAAAAATGGTTTGCTACCAATGCCAGACTTTAATTTGGTGGTTGCTTCACAGAACACCCCGATTTCGGCACCTCAAAAATGGAAATTGGCTTTTTCGTGTGTCGAAAGGGAAAACTTCCTCCTGCAACATCGTAAGCCATCCCAAGATGCACATGTGTGCACAATATGGGCACATTATCACAAACTATGCCCTGATTCTAGCTTCTTAGCCCGGGGCTGAGCCTCGCTGAACTTGAAGTGGATCTCTAATGAAATAGCATGTTGTAAACCTATAAATGATTTTTTTTAAAAATTCACAAGCATTATATCATGTACTTGTAGTTCAAATCTTTAAAAGTTTTTTAAAATTCCAAATTATGCACTAAATATTTTCTTAATGCATTTTTAGTTATAAATAGTACAATTGTATAGTTCAAATAAAAATATTTGAAAATAGAAAATGGTTTTTGATTAGTTATTTAAATTGAAGCACTTTTCCTGTTAAAAGTTTTTTAAAATTCCAAATTATGCAATAAATATTTTTTTAATGCAATTTTAATTGTAAATACTACAATTGTATAGTTCAAATTAAAATATTTGAAAACAGAAAATGGTTTTTGATTAGTTATTTAAATTGAAGCACTTTTCCTGTTAAAAGTTTTTTAAAATTCCAAATAAATAATCATCTTAAATTGAAACATCTTATTAATTAAAGAAGAAACAAATTTGAAAATGGCAGGAAGACCAAAAGGTTTGCCAAAATCTGAAAAAACTGGTCAACGATCCCGGTTCGTCCCACGAACCGGGACCGATGATCCCTGGATGCGCACGCTGCCATTAACACGCCTTTGGTCCCGGTTGTTGGCACGAACCGGGACCGTTGATCCTTTGGTCCCAGGTGGTAGGACTAACCGGGACCAAAGGCCGTGCACGTGGCAGCACAGCAACGCTCGTGCCCCAGACCTTTGGTCCTGGTTGGTGGCATGAACCGGGACGTTGGTCCTTTGGTCCCGGTTATTGGGATGTCCCGGGACCAATGGTCTGTACAGTTAACAGCCCCGGCCTTCCTCCTCCCCAACTCCCCCAATTCATAGAGCACATCGACGCGCGGCTAAGGAAAATTTGCGGCAGAGCAAAATCACGCTGGCGGGCTGCCCAAATCCAGAGCGGCCGCTTCACGCCGTCGACGCTCGCCGCCACCGCGCCACCACCGTCTGAGGAATCGACCGCGCACGCTGGAAATCGATGCCACGGTCACCGTCTGCTCCGACTCCAGCCGTCGTGGTTGCCGCTGCTTCCGAGCTCCTCCGGCCTCGTCGAGCCGTCCATCGTCTTCGTGGTGAGCCGCTGGTCCTCCAGGACCTCTCCTTTCTCTCTCTCTCGCTCCACCACCGTCTGTCGCTGAGCGCCACTGTCCGCCACCGTCGGCCGCCGTCGCAGACGATGCTCCGATGGCCAATAAGGGGCGGCACGACCACCGTTAGCTTCCTCACGACGCGCTCGTTCGAACCCGACCTTCTACGTGTTCCAGCAAGCACTCTAGTGCCGCTAACCACCGCCGGACGACGTGCCCTCCGGCGAGCCCATGTGGCGCCAAGGTGGCGCTCATGTGGCGCCCTGACGTGCCGTCGTAAGCTCGGCGCCGGGCAGCGGCGTGGCCCTGGCCCCACTAGTTAGTCACTGTGGGTGCGGCATCTGTGAAAAGGTTCGACCTTAGGTGACGCGTGACCTTTACCTATGCTGACGCAATAAAAGTTTAATATTTGTTTAAATAATTTCAGAAAAGAGTTTAATCTTATAAATTCAATAACTAATTATTTCTAAGTCAGAAAAATATGTATAATATATCAAAATGTTCAGAAAAATGAGATCTACACAATAGACTCATAATCATGCATTGTTCAACAACTTTAATTACAAGTTTAATAAGATATTGAAATCAACCCCTCGTAGGTGATTTCGGGGTCTCTCCTGTACTAGGGTTTGGACCATTCGGATCCCACTTAAATTGCCAAGCATGCCTTAGGGTTAAATTTCAACTATGTTTAACTTGTCATATCATTATCGATGTCATGTGTTGATTGTTTAACTTGTAGATACTATGGATCCAACACATCAGGAAAACATCCTCCAAGGGATGATCTGCGAAAATGAAGATATCGATATCGATATCGATGTCGTGAGTGAGTTTCTAAATGATTCTGGTCAGGGAGATGAGTCTCTCAACCGAGGAGACGGCTCCGGTGAGGTAGAAGCCAAAGCCTAGGACAGGGGAGAAGCCGATAAGGAAGAAGGCGATGGCTCCGGCGGAACCTTAAATCTCGCAAACACATGCATATATCGGAGCGATGGCTCCGATATATGTATTTTTGTAATTAAAATGCTGTTGTCTATATATACATGCATATATTAAAACTCTTTCTTCTTTTAGCCCTCCGGATCGAGAACTTCTTCCGTAGGAACGAAACGAGGCCCAACAAAAAAGTTGGATGACACTATGAGGTATAGGATCGACGTGGTTGGTGTAGATGGCGAACCGCAAGCTCCCGTCGATGTCGCAAGAAAATTTGTCAAGCCATGCAGAGTTCTTGTGAGGGACTACATCCCGATCACCGTTCAAGAATGGAATCGGCCAAGCGGCGGTGGAGTCCCGTATGTCGGCGACAACGCCAAAGATAAGCTTTTTGACAAGCTCATGACTAATTTCCTCCTGCCAAAACCAGATGTGACTCCAGATGAGGAGGAGAGAGCAAGAAGGGAGCTTGTGCAAAGAGTCAAGAAGTTTGCTCTTAGCAAGATGGCCGATGCATTCAAGAACTGGAAGAAGAAACTGTACCATAACTTTGTCAAGGTAGAGAAGACTCCGAATTTTGATGAAGCCGGCTATGCTAAGTTAAGACACCAGTGGGAGGATTTTGTGAACTACAAGACATCGGAGAAAGCTAAGGAAAGGTCTAGGATAAATACGGAGAACGCTGCTCAGAAACTATACCATCGTAACATGGGGCCTGCTGGCTACGCCGGTTGCATGCCTAAGTGGGATGCAGTTGAGGTCAATTACATAGCTGCCGGGATCGGACTGAGCCATAACATGGACACCACAGGCGAGAAACTGGTTTTACGGCCATGGGGGCACGTTGGACAAAGAAGGGAGGGTAATATATAATCATAAACACAAAGATGATCCCCCACTGCCCATCGACGATATTAGAAATGCAGTAGATGATGTTGCAGCGGGACGGTTCGTTCCCGACAGAGAGAACGACGAGCTCACACGGGCCCTTAAAAATCCTGAACACGATGGACGAGCACGAGGCACACCAGGCTCCAAGTCATGGAAGGTTGCCTTCCCCCCGGAAATGAAGAGATGTCCCGATAAAAGCCATCAGAGGAGAAAGGAAAGGGAGGCAGCTGAGAAAGCGGCCACTGCAGACCGGCTACGTAATGTAGAAGAACTATTAAAGCGGCACCATGATCAACTCGACATACTTAGCCAGCAAGGTACTAGCGGCCAATCTCAGCGGCACGTGGTAGAAGCTGCATTCGAGGGTACCGGCGCCCCATCGAATAAGAAAAGCAGCGTCGCTTCCACGCAGCTCCATGATGTTGATGATGATGCACCGACGACATCTCCTCCTAAATGCTACCCAGTGGATGATATCACGGAGACAACAGCTTGTGACATAAAGGTGTAGGTTATGAACTTAAGGGTGACGGCGGCGATCGGCATGGCGGTACCAATTGGGCCTAACCCAACTTGGCATTGCGCGGTTCCAAAAGGTATGCAGCGTAAATCACGGTGGATGAGGTGAAGGAAGATTTTGAGGAGCTGAAGCTAGACCACCCTACAGGGAAGATATGGAGCTGACTCAACTAGGAGAAGCCAAAGGGGACTATTCTATGGCTAAAGGAGCATCATGCTTCCAAATTATGTGCCCCAAGGCCACCCACTCCTCGAGCAGCAATCCACCTTCGCCACCTCACCATTCTCCATGGCAACTGTCGCCTTCACCGCCTCACCGCTCAACCGTCTCCATCGCCAGGCCACCTTGCGTGATCTCCATCCCCTGAGCCTCAAAGACAAAAGCGGAAGTATACTAAGGGGGCAACACCACCAGTAGCAGCAAGAGCACGTTCCGATCACCGAAACGTAAGCAATCGCCCCTCCCAAGAGTACCTCATCAGAATATGAAGAAGCTACCTTGCGAGAAGACAGATGAGGAAACTGATGCGGCCGCAGCTGCCCATTATGAAAAGAGGAAGATTGACATGGCTAACAAGAAAAAACCGATAGAGGCATTTCTCCCGGTCACCGCAGAAGATAAAGCCAAAGCAGCCGCGCTTAAGATTCAGCTTCACCAACCCATAGCGCTCACATCAGACTATAATCACTCTATTGCCAAGTCGGCTGAGGCAAAAGAGCGGAGAGTCGGGAAAGAAGTTGCCCAGCTCGGACAACAGAAAAATCAATCGATCGAACCGCTCAAAGTGTACGATACCAATGAGTGGATGATCCAGGAGCGGCATGATCCGAACATTGATCCGGAGTTTGTTCGACTGTACGGAGAAAAAGCCCAATTATATGGACTGTCTATTACTGAGTACATGAGCCGTATGCATGAGTTCGAGGGGTACCAAGAAACAGCATACGTGTACCAGTACGGGGCTCCTCTCGTCAAACCCGACTTAGTCAAAGATCTACCAGCAAAAATGCGAAGATTGCATAAATGGTACATCCAAGCCTGTGCTGATTTCAAAAACTGGATCTATGCTGCATATAAATACCACCATTACGGTCATGGAGATGGCTTCATACTGATTGAATTTCCAGAATTATTTCAGTTTTACCAACAAGACGCCCTCGACAAAGCTATCGTCAGTGCCTATTGTTTGTAAGTATTATTAATTTCTGTAATTAAGTCTTTCTAGATCATCTCATTCGTTGCTTGTATAATCTTACTAATCACTATACTAAGTATATATGCAGAATGAAGATTCAAGAATGCAACAAAGGAAAAATCTTTGACCTTGGGTTTGTTGACTGTAATTTCGTTCATGAAGTTACTCTAAAAACAAATCCCAAAGAGACAGAGGATAACTTGTTCAAAGCGTTGAAGTATTTCAACAATAGAAGGGAAATACTATTTCCTTACAACGCTGCGTGAGTGTTACTCTCTTGTACACATTCTATTTTCGATTACTCGATGTTAAGCGTATAATTGACTCGTGTTATATTTTGTTAGTGTGTCAAGCTTCCACTATATTATTTTAATCATTTCTATTGACACCGGAGTAGTAAAAGTCCTGGACTCGAAAAGCACACCATTAGAAAAGTGGGCAGACATGTAGGAATGCCTCCAGAGGGCTTGGAAACGGTTCACCGCCAAAACTAGGGGTGTTTGGAAGCCAGAGCTTACATTTCAACCATTGCCTGTAAGTACTACTTGCTAGATCCACGCATCTCTTTGATTCTAGTTTCAATACCACCATTATCATGCTTGATTATTATTTTGATTGAACTCCGTTCTCGTAAAGTGCTTGAGGCAGGAAGCCAGGAATAACTTATGTGGATACTATGTCTGCAAGTTCATTCGCCAGACGACCAAAGAGAAGGGGGCAGATCGGAACATCAAAAAAATTGAAGTACGATAAACAATAATCACAACTTTATTTTATTACCACCAATTGTGTTTAGTTTCATTCATATATATTGATCCCCTTCTTTATATTAGATCGAACGGATGCGGGACGGTCTTCTATCACAAGAACGCGTGCAAGCAATTCAAGAGGAAATTGCCGGATTCTTGTTAGAACAAGTCATAGATCCGAAAGGAGAATACTATTACCCACTTCATTTGGAAGGGTGAAGTGTATAAAAGAAGTGTAAATTAGATCAAATTCGTGTGAGAGTATCGTTTGTAATTATAATTTATTTCGAGCAAGAAGACGGATGAGACGGTGTATATATTTGTGATCATGCATGATGTGGTGTACCATTAAATTTATAAAAAAAATCCTGCCGTGGCAGAAAAATAGCCCGAAATCCTGCCGCGGCACAAAACCCGGCCGCGGCAGAAAAATAGCCCGAAAATCCTGCCGCGGCATAGAGACCAACGATCCCGGTTCGTGCCAAGAACCGGGACCAATGATCCACCCCCGCCCGTCTCTGGTGCTGCCACGTGGGGACCCACAGGTACCGTTTTTTCCCACGAACCGGGACCAATGATCCACCCCCCCTCGCAGCTCGCCCGCCCACGTGGAGACCCATTGGTCCGGGTTTGTGCGTGAACCGGGACTAGCATTGGTCCCGAGTGATTGGTCCCGATTCTAGAACCAGGACCAATGGCCCTTATGAACCGGGACTAGAGGCCATTTTTTCACCAGTGTGGATACATGGGTGGATATTGAAAAGAACACACATGCAATGACACTGGTGGATCCATAGGTGGTTTGTTAAAAGAACACACATGCAAAATGACTCTGGTTGTTGCTACTAAAAAGAACACACATGCAATGACACTGGTGGATCCATAGGTGGATTGTGAAGAGAACACACATGCAATGAAACTGGTGGATCCATAGGTGGTATGTGAGAAGAACACACGTGCAAAATGACTCTGGTTGTTGTTACTAAAAACAAAACACATGCAATGACACTGGTGGATCCATGTGTGGTCTGTGAAGAGCGAACACATTTCAATGACTCTTGTTGTTGTTAGTAAAAAGGACACACATGCAATGACACTGGTGGATCCATGTGTGGTCTCTGAAGAGAACACAGATGCAATGACACTGGTTGTTGTTACTAAAAAGAACACACATGCAATGACACTGGTGGATCCATAGGTGGATTGTGAAGAGAACACACATGCAATGACACTGGTGGATCCATAGGTGGTATGTGAAAATAACACACATGCAAAATGACTCTGGTTGTTGTTACTAAAAAACTCACAAGCAAAATGACACTGGTGGGATCCATGGGTGGATTTTGATAAGAAAACACATGCAATGACACTGGTGGATCAATATGTGGTATGTGACAAGAACACACATGCAAAATGACTCTGGTTGTTACTAAAAAGAACACACATGCAATGACACCGGTGGATCCATGGGTGGATTGTGAAAAGAACACACATGCAATGACACTGGTGGATCCATATGTGGTATGTGAAAAGAACACACATGCAAAATGACTCTGGTTGTTACTAAAAAGAACACACATGCAATGACACTGGTGGATGCATGTGTGGTCTCTTTAGAGAACACACATTTCAATCACACTAGTGGATCCATATGTGGTATGTGAAAAGAACACACGCGCAATGATTCTGGCTGTTGTTAGTGAAATGAACACACATGCAAAATGACTCTGGTTGTTGTTACTAAAAAGAACACACATGCAATGACACTGGTGGATCCATAGGTGGTATGTGAAAAGAACACACATGCAATGACTCTGGTTGTTGTTACTGAAAAGAACACACATGCAATGACACTGGTGGATCCATAGGTGGTTTGTGAAAAGAACAGACATGCAAAATGACTCTGTTTGTTGTTACTAAAAAGAACACACATGCAATGACACTGGTGGATCCATAGGTGGATTGTGAAGAGAACACACATGCAATGACACTGGTGGATCCATAGGTGGTATGTGAGAAGAACACACCTGCAAAATGACTCTGGTTGTTGTTACTAAAAACAACACACATGCAATGACACTGTGGATCCATAGTTGTTATGTGAAGAGAGCACACATGCAATGACTCTGGTTGTTGTTACTAAAAAGAACACACATGCAATGACACTGGTGGATACATGGGTGGATTGTGAAAAGAATACACATTTCAATGACATTGGTGGATCCATAGGTGGTATGTGAAAAGAACACACATGCAATGACACTGGTTGTTGTTACTAAAAAGAAGACACATGCAATGACACTGGTGGATACATAGGTGGATCGTGAAGATAACACACATGTAATGACACTGGTGGATCCATAGGTGGTATGTGAAAAGAACACAAATGCAAAATGACTGGTTGTTGTTACTAAAAAGAACACACATGCAATGACACTGGTGGATCCATGTGTAGTCTCTGTAGAGAACACGCATTTCAATGACTTGTTAGTAAAAAGAACACACATGCAATGACACTGGTGGATCCATATTTGTTATGTGAGAAGAAAACACATGCAATAACTACGTTGTTGTTATTAAAAGAACACACATGCAATGACACTGGTGGATCCATAGGTGGTATGTGAAGAGAACACACATGCAAGAACACACATGCAAAATGACTCTGGTTGTTGTTACTAAAAAGAACACACGTGCAATGACACTGGTGGATCCATTTGTGGTCTCTGTAGAGAACACGCATTTCAATGACACTGGTGGATCCATATGTGGTATGTGAAAAGAACACACATGCAATGACTGTTGTTAGTGAAAAGAACACACATGCAATGACACTGGTGGATCCATAGGTGGTATGTGAGAAGAACACACATGCAAAATGACTCTGGTTGTTACTAAAAAGAACACACATGCAATGACACTGGTGGATCCATGGGTCGATTGTGAAAAGAACACACATGCAATGACACTAGTGGATCCATAGGTGGTATGTGAAAAGAACACACATGCAAAATGACTCTGGTTGTTGTTACTAAAAAGAACACACATGCAATGACACTGGCGGATCCATAGGTGGTATGTGAAGAGAACACACATGCAAAATGACTCTGGTTGTTGTTACTAAAAAGAACACACATGTAAAATGACTTTAGTGGGATCCATGGGTGGATTGTGAAAAGAAAACACATCCAATGACACTGGTGCATCCATAGGTGGTATGTGAAAAGAACACACATGCAAAATGACTCTGATTGTTAGTAAAAAGAACACACATGCAATGACACTGGTGGATCCATGGGTGGATTGTGAAAAGAACACACATGCAATGACACTGGTGGATCCATATGTGGTATGTGAAAAGAACACACATGCAAAATGACTCTGGTTGTTACTAAAAATAACACACATTCAATGACACTGGTGGATCCATGTGTGGTCTGTGAAAAGAACACATATGCAATGACTCTCGTTGTTGTTAGTGAAATGAACACACATGCAATGACACTGGTGGATCCATAGGTGGTATGTGAGAAGAACACACATTTCAATCACACTGGTGGATCCATATGTGGTATGTGAAAAGAACACATATGCAATGACTCTCGTTGTTGTTAGTGAAATGAACACACATGCAATGACACTGGTGGATCCATAGGTGGTATGTGAGAAGAACACACATGCAATGACACTGGTGGATCCATAGGTGGTATGTGAAGAGAACACACATGCAAAATGACTCTGGTTGTTGTTACTAAAAAGAACACACATGCAAAATGACACTGGTGGGATCCATGGGTGGATTGTGAAAAGAAAACACATGCAATCACACTGGTGGATCCATAGGTGGTATGTGAAAAGAACACACATGCAAAATGACTCTGGTTGTTACTAAAAAGAACACACATGCAATGACACTGGTGGATCCATGGGTGGATTGTGAAAAGAACACACATGCAATAACACTGGTGATCCATATGTGGTATGTGAAAAGAACACACATGCAATGACTCTGGTTGTTGTTAGTGAAAAGAACACACATGCAATGACACTGGTGGATCCATGTGTGGTCTCTGAAGAGAGCACAAATTTCAATGACTCATGCTGTTGTTAGTAAAAAGAACACACATGCAATGACGCTGGTTGATCCATCTGTGGTCTCTGAAGAGAGCACACATGCAATGACACTAGTTGTTGTTACTAAAAATAACACATGCAATGACACTAGTGGATCCATAGGTGGATTGTGAAGAGAACACACATGTAATGACACTGGTGGATCCATAGGTGGTATGTGAAGAGATCACACATGCAAAATGACTCTGGTCATTGTTACTAAAAAGAACACACATGCAATGACACTGGTGGATCCATATGTGGTATGTGAAAAGAACACACATGCAATGACTCTGGTTGTTGTTAGTGAAAAGAACACACATGCAATGACACTGGTGGATCCATGTGTGGTCTGAAGAGAACACATTTCAAAATGACTCTTGTTGTTAGTAAAAAGAACACACATGCAATGACATTGGTGGATCCATGTGTGGTCTGTGAGTATGAAAACACATTCAATGACTGTGGATGTTGTTACTAAAAAGAACACACATGCAATGACACTGGTGGATCCATAGGTGGATTGTGAAGAGAACACACATGCAATGACAACACACATGCAAAATGACTGGTTGTTGTTACTAAAAGAACACACATGCAATGACACTGGTGGATTGTGAAAAGAGCTCACATGCAATGACACTGGTGGATCCATATGTGGTATGTGAAAAGAACACACATGCAAAATGACTTTGGTTGTTGTTAGTGAAAAGAAGACACATGCAATGACTCTGGTGGATCCATATGTGGTATGTGAAAAGGACACACATGCAAAATGACTAGTTGTTGTTACTAAAAAGAACACACATGCAATGACACCGGTGGATCCATGGGTGGATTGTGAAAAGAACACACATGCAATGACACTGGTGGATCCATATGTGGTATGTGAAAAGAACACACATGCAAAATGACTCTAGTTGTTAATAAAAAGAACACACATGCAATGACTCTTGTTGTTGTTAGTGAAATGAACACACATGCAATGACACTGGTGGATCCATATTTGGTATGTGAGAAGAACACACATTTCAATGACTCTGGTTGTTGTCAGTAAAAAGAACACACATGCAATGACACTGGTGGATCCATAGGTGGTATGTGAAGAGATCACACATGCAAAATGACTCTGGTTGTTGTTACTAAAAAGAACACACATGCAATGACACTGGTGGATCCATATGTGGATTGTGAAAAGAACACACATGCAATGACACTGGTGGATCCATAGGTGGTATGTGAAAAGAACACACATGCAAAATGACTGGTTGTTGTTACTAAAAGAACACACATGCAATGACACTGGTGGATCCATGTGTGGATTGTGAAGAGAACACACATGCAATGACACTTGTGGATCCATATGTGGTATGTGAGAAGAACACACATGCAATGACTCTAGTTGTTGTTACTTAAAAGAACACACATGCAATGACACTGGTGGATCCATGTGTGGTCTCTAAAGAGAGCACACATTTCAATGACTCTTGTTGTTGTTAGTAAAAAGAACACACATGCAATGACACTGGTGGATCCATGCGTGGTCTCTGAAGAGAGCACATGCAATGACAATGTTGTTACTAAAAACAACACACATGCAATGACACTGGTGGATCCATAGGTGGATTGTGAAGAGAACACACATGCAATGACACTGGTGGATCCATAGGTGGTATGTGAAAAGAACACACATGCAAAATGACTGGTTATTGTTACTAAAAAGAACACACATGCAATAAAACTGGTGGATCCATAGGTGGTATGTGAAGAGATCACACATGCAAAATGACTCTGGTTGTTGTTACTAAAAAGAATACACATGCAAAATGAACTGGTGGGATCCATGGGTGGATCCTGAAAAGAATACACATTTCAATGACATTGGTGGATCCATAGGTGGTATGTGAAAAGAACACACATGCAAAATGACTCTGGTTGTTGTTACTAAAAAGAACACACATGCAATGACACTGGTGGATCCATGGGTGGATTGTGAAAAGAGCACACATGCAATGACACTGGTGGATCCATATGTGGTATGTGAAAAGAACACACATGCAATGACTCTGGTTGTTGTTAGTGAAAACACACACATGCAATGACACTGGATCCATGTGTGGTGTCTGAAGAGAGAACACATTTCAATGACTCTTGTTGTTGTTAGTAAAAAGAACACACATGCAATGACACAGGTGGATCCATGTGTGGTCTCTGAAGAGAACACACATGCAATGACCCTGGTTGTTACTAAAAAGAACACACATGCAATGACACTGGTGGATCCATACGTGGATTGTGAAGAGAACACATATGCAATGACACTAGAACACAAATGCAAAATGACTGGTTGTTGTTACGAAAAAGAACACACATGCAATGACACTGGTGGATCCATGTGTGGTCTCTGTAGAGAACACGCATTTCAATGACACTGCTGGATCCATATGTGGTATGTGAAAAGAACACACATGCAAAATGACTGGTTATTTTTACTAAAAAGAACACACATGCAATGACACTGGTGGATCCATAGGTGGTATGTGAGAAGAACACACATGCAAAATGACTTTGGTTGTTGTTACTAAAAAGAACACACATGCAATGACACTGGTGGATCCATAGGTGGATTGTGAAATGAACACACATGCAATGACACTGGTGGATCCATAGGTGGTATGTGAGAAGAACACACATTTCAATGACTCTGGTTGTTGTTACTAAAAAGAACACACATGCAATGACACTGGTGGATCCATAGGTGGTATGTGAAGAGATCACACATGCAAAATGACTCTGGTTGTTGTTACTAAAAAGAACACACATGCAAAATGACACTGGTGGGATCCATGGGTGGATTGTGAAAAGAAAACACATGCAATGACACTGGTGGATCCATAGGTGGTATATGAAAAGAACACACATGCAAAATGACTCTGGTTGTTACTAAAAAGAACACACATGCAATGACACTAGTGGATCCATGGGTGGATTGTGAAAAGAACACACATGCAATGACACTGGTGATCCATATGTGGTATGTGAAAAGAACACACATGCCATGACTCTGGTTGTTGTTAGTGAAAAGAACACACATGCAATGACACTGGTGGATCCATGTGTGGTCTCTGAAGAGAGCACACATTTCAATAACTCTTGTTGTTGTTAGTAAAAAGAACACACATGCAATGACACTGGTGGATCCATGTGTGGTCTCTGAAGAGAGCACACATGCAATGACACTGGTTGTTATTACTAAAAAGAACACATGCAATGACACTGGTGGATCCATAGGTGGATTGTGAAGAGAACACATGCAATGACACTGGTGGATCCATAGGTGGTATGTGAAAAGAACACACATGCAAAATGACACTGGTGGGATCCATGGGTGGATTGTGAAAAGAAAACACATGCAATGACACTGGTGGATCCATAGGTGGTATGTGAAAAGAACACACATGCAAAATGACTCTAGTTGTTACTAAAAAGAACACACATGCAATGACACCGGTGGATCCATGGGTGGATTGTGAAAAGTACATACATGCAATGACACTGGTGGATCCATATGTGGTATGTGAAAAGAACGCACATGCAAAATGACTCTGGTTGTTACTAAAAAGAACACACATGCAATGACTCTGGTTGTTGTTAGTGAAATGAACACACATGCAATGACACTGGTGGATCCATAGGTGGTATGTGAGAAGAACACACATTTCAATGACTCTGGTTGTTGTTACTAAAAAGAACACACATGCAATGACACTGGTGGATCCATAGGTGGTATGTGAGAAGAACACACATGCAAAATGACTCTGGTTGTTGTTACTAAAAAGAACACACATGCAATGACACTGGTGGATCCATGTGTGGTCTCTGAAGAGAGCACACATTTCAATGACTCTTGTTGTTGTTAGTAAAAAGAACACACATGCAATGACACTGGTGGATCCATGTGTGGTCTCTGAATAGAACACACATGCAATGACACTGGTTGTGTTACCAAAAAGAACACACATGCAATGACACTGGTTGTGTTACTAAAAAGAACACACATGCAATGACACGGGTGGATCCATAGGTGGTATGTGAGAAGAACACACATGCAAAATGACTCTGGTGGATCCATAGGTGGTATGTGAAAAGAACACACATGCAAAATGACTGGTTGTTGTTACTAAAAAGAATACACATGCAATGACACTGGTGGATCCATAGGTGGTATGTGAAGAGATCACACATGCAAAATGACTCTGGTTGTTAATAAAAAGAACACACATGCAAAATGACACTGGTGGGATCCATGGGTGGATTGTGGAAATAATACACATTTCAATGACATTGGTGGATCCATAGGTGGTATGTGAAAAGAACACACATGCAAAATGACTCTGGTTGTTGTTACTAAAAAGAACACACATGCAATGACACTGGTGGATCCATGGGTGGATTGTGAAAAGAGCACACATGCAATGACACTGGTGGATCCATATGTGGTATGTGAAAAGAACACACATGCAATGACATTGGTTGTTGTTAGTGAAATGAACACACATGCAAAATGACTCTGGTTGTTGTTACTAAAAAGAACACACATGCAATGACACTGGTGGATACATGGGTGGATTGTGAAAAGAACACACATGCAATGACATTGGTTGTTGTTAGTGAAATGAACACACATGCAATGACACTGGTGGATCCATAGGTGGTTTGTGAAAAGAACACACATGCAAAATGACTCTGGTTGTTGTTACTAAAAATAACACACATGCAATGACACTGGTGGATCCATAGGTGGATTGTGAAGAGAACACACATGCAATGACACTTGTGGATCCATAGGTGGTATGTGAGAAGAACACACATGCAAAATGACTCTGGTTGTTGTTACTAAAAACAACACACATGCAATGACACTGGTGGATCCATGTGTGGTCTCTGAAGAGAGCACACATTTCAATGACTCTTGTTGTTGTTAGTAAAAAGAACACACATGCAATGACACTGGTGGATCCATGTGTGGTCTCTGAAGAGAACACACATGCAATGACACTGGTGGATCCATAGGTGGATTGTGAAGAGAACACACATGCAATGACACTGGTGGATCCATAGGTGGTATGTGAAAAGAACACACATGCAAAATGACTGGTTGTTGTTACTAAAAAGAATACACATGCAATGACACTAGTGGATCCATAGGTGGTATGAGAAGAGATCACACATGCAAAATGACTCTGGTTGTTGTTACTAAAAAGAATACACATGCAAAATGACACTGGTGGGATCCATGGGTGGATTGTGAAAAGAATACACATTTCAATGACATTGGTGGATCCATAGGTGGTATGTGAAAAGAACACACATGCAAAATGACTCTGGTTGTTGTTACTAAAAAGAACACACATGCAATGACACTGGTGGATCCATGGGTGGATTGTGAAAAGAGCACACATGCAATGACACTGGTGGATCCATATGTGGTATGTGAAAAGAACACACATGCAATGACATTGGTTGTTGTTAGTGAAATGAACACACATGCAAAATGACTCTGGTTGTTGTTACTAAAAAGAACACACATGCAATGACACTGGTGGATACATGGGTGGATTGTGAAAAGAACACACATGCAATGACATTGGTTGTTGTTAGTGAAATGAACACACATGCAATGACACTGGTGGATCCATAGGTGGTATGTGAAAAGAACACACATGCAAAATGACTCTGGTTGTTACTAAAAAGAACACACATGCAATGACACTGGTGGATCCATAGGTGGATTGTGAAGAGAACACACATGCAATGACACTTGTGGATCCATAGGTGGTATGTGAGAAGAACACACATGCAAAATGACTAGTTGTTGTTACTAAAAACAACACACATGCAATGACACTGGTGGATCCATAGGTGGTATGTGAAGAGATCACACATGCAAAATGACTCTGGTTGTTGTTACTAAAAAGAATACACATGCAAAATGACACTGGTGGGATCCATGGGTGGATTGTGAAAAGAATACACATTTCAATGACATTGGTGGATCCATAGGTGGTATGTGAAAAGAACACACATGCAAAATGACTCTGGTTGTTGTTACTAAAAAGAACACACATGCAATGACACTGGTGGATCCATGGGTGGATTATGAAAAGAACACACATGCAATGACACTGGTGGATCCATATGTGGTATGTGAAAAGAACACACATGCAATGACATTGGTTGTTGTTAGTGAAATGAACACACATGCAAAATGACTCTGGTTGTTGTTACTAAAAAGAACACACATGCAATGACACTGGTGGATACATGGGTGGATTGTGAAAAGAACACACATGCAATGACATTGGTTGTTGTTAGTGAAATGAACACACATGCAATGACACTGGTGGATCCATAGGTGGTTTGTGAAAAGAACACACATGCAAAATGACTCTGGTTGTTGTTACTAAAAATAACACACATGCAATGACACTGGTGGATCCATAGGTGGATTGTGAAGAGAACACACATGCAATGACACTTGTGGATCCATAGGTGGTATGTGAGAAGAACACACATGCAAAATGACTCTAGTTGTTGTTACTAAAAACAACACACATGCAATGACACTGGTGGATCCATAGGTGGTATGTGAAGAGATCACACATGCAAAATGACTCTGGTTGTTGTTACTAAAAAGAATACACATGCAAAATGACACTGGTGGGATCCATGGGTGGATTGTGAAAAGAATACACATTTCAATGACATTGGTGGATCCATAGGTGGTATGTGAAA
The DNA here is from genome assembly GCA_023614405.1 of Avena insularis. Lineage (NCBI taxonomy): Eukaryota > Viridiplantae > Streptophyta > Magnoliopsida > Poales > Poaceae > Avena > Avena insularis. Next base: position 133,511,869 of record CM042692.1, read on the forward strand.
AGAACACACATGCAAAATGACTGGTTGTTGTTACTAAAAAGAACACACATGCAATGACACTGGTGGATCCATGGGTGGATTGTGAAAAGAGCACACATGCAATAACACTGGTGGATCCATATGTGGTATGTAAAAAGAACACACATGCAATGACACTGGTGGATCCATACGTGTATTGTGAAGAGAACACACATGCAATGACACTGGAACACACATGCAAAATGACTGGTTGTTGTTACGAAAAAGAACACACATGCAATGACACTGGTGGATCCATGTGTGGTCTCAAGAACACACATTTCAATGACACTGCTGGATCCATATGTGGTATGTGAAAAGAACACACATGCAATGACTCTGGTTGTTGTTAGTGAAATGAACACACATGCAATGACACTGGTGGATCCATAGGTGGTATGTGAGAAGAACACACATGCAAAATGACTTTGGTTGTTGTTACTAAAAAGAACACACATGCAATGACACTGGTGGATCCATAGGTGGATTGTGAAATGAACACACATGCAATGACACTGGTGGATCCATAGGTGGTATGTGAGAAGAACACACATGCAATGACTCTGGTTGTTGTTACTAAAAAGAACACACATGCAATGACACTGGTGGATCCATAGGTGGTATGTGAAGAGATCACACATGCAAAATGACTCTGGTTGTTACTAAAAAGAACACACATGCAATGACACTAGTGGATCCATGGGTGGATTGTGAAAAGAACACACATGCAATGACACTGGTGGATCCATAGGTGGTATGTGAAAAGAACACACATGCAATGACTCTGGTTGTTGTTACTAAAAAGAACACACATGCAATGACACTGGTGGATCCATGGGTGGTATGTGAAGAGAACACATTTCAATGACTCTTGTTGTTGTTACTAAAAGAACACACATGCAATGACACTTTGGTGGATCCATGTGGTATGTGAAGAGAACACACATGCAATGACTGGTTGTTGTTACTAAAAGAACACACTTGCAATGACACCGGTGGATCCATAGGTGGATTGTGAAAAGAACACACATGCAATGACACTTGTGGATCCATATGTGGTATGTGAAAAGAACACACATGCAATGACATTGGTTGTTGTTAGTAAAAAGAACACACATGCAATGACACTGGTGGATCCATAGGTGGTATGTGAAAAGAACACACATGCAAAATGACTCTTGTTGTTGTTACTAAAAAGAACACACATGCAATGACACTGGTGGATCCATAGGTGGATTGTGAAATGAACACACATGCAATGACACTTGTGGATCCATAGGTGGTATGTGAAAAGAACACACATGCAAAATGACTCTAGTTGTTGTTACTAAAAAGAACACACATGCAATGACACTGGTGGATCCATAGGTGGTATGTGAATAGAACACACATGCAAAATGACACTGGTGAGATCCATGGGTGGATTGTAAAAAGAAAACACATGCAATGACACTGGTGGATCCATAGGTGGTATGTGAAAAGAACACACATGCAAAATGACTCTCGTTGTTACTAAAAAGAACACACATGCAATGACACTAGTGGATCCATGGGTGGATTGTGAAAAGAACACACATGCAATGACACTGGTGGATCCATATGTGGTATGTGAAAAGAACACATGCAATGACTCTGGTTGTTGTTAGTGAAAAGAACACACATGCAATGACACTGGTGGATCCATGTGTGGTCTCTGAAGAGAGAACACATTTCAATGACTCTTGTTGTTGTTAGTAAAAAGAACACACATGCAATGACACTGGTGGATCCATGTGTGGTCTCTGAAGAGAACACACATGCAATGACACTGGATCCATAGGTGGATTATGAAATGAACACACATGCAATGACACTGGTGGATCCATGTGCTAATGAAGAACACATGCAATGACACTGGTGGATCCATAGGTGGTAAGTGAAAAGAACACACATGCAATGACTCCCGTTGTTGTATGTTGAAAGAACACACATGCAATGACACTGGTGGATCCATAGGTGGTATGTGAAGAGAACACATGCAAAATGACTCTGGTTGTTGTTACTAAAAAGAGAACACATGCAAAATGACTCTGGTGGATCCATGGGTGGATTGTGAAAAGAAAACACATGCAATGACACTGGTGGATCCATAGGTGGTATGTGAAAAGAACACACATGCAAAATGACTCTGGTTGTTGTTACTAAAAAGAACACACATGCAATGACACTAGTGGATCCATGGGTGGATTGTGAAAAGAACACACATGCAATGACACTGGTGGATCCATATGTGGTATGTGAATAGAACATACAATGCGCTGACTCTGGTTGTTGTTAGTAAAAGAACACACATGCAATGACACTGGTGGATCCATGTCAATGACTCTGGTTGTTGATAGTAACAAGAACCCACATGCCATGACCCTGGTGGAGCCTTGTGTGGTATGTGTATAGAACCCACATGCAATGACTCTGGTTGTTGTTTTTAAACAGAACACATGCAATGACACTGGTGGATCCATAGGTGGTATGTGAAAAGAACACACATGCAAAATGACTGGTTGTTGTTACTAAAAAGAACACACATGCAATGACACTGGTGGATACATGGGTGGATTGTGAAAAGAACACACATGCAATGACATTGGTTGTTGTTAGTGAAATGAACACACATGCAATGACACTGGTGGATCCATAGGTGGTTTGTGAAAAGAACACACATGCAAAATGACTCTAGTTGTTGTTACGAAAAGAAACACACATGCAAAGACACTGGTGGATCCATAGGTGGATTGTGAAAGAACACACATGCAATGACACTTGTGGATCCATAGGTGGTATGTGAGAAGAACACACATGCAAAATGACTCGGTTGTTGTTACTAAAAACACACATGCAATGACACTGGTGGATCCATAGGTGGTATGTGAAGAGAACACACATGCAAAATGACTCTGGGTGTTGTTATTAAAAAGAACACACATGCAATGACACTGGTGGATCCATGGGTGGATTGTGAAAAGAACAAATGCAATGACATTGGTGGATCCATAGGTGGTATGTGAAAGAACACACATGCAAAATGACTCTGGTTGTTGTTACTGAAAGAACACACATGCAATGACACTGGTCGATCCATAGGTGGTATGTGAAAAGAACACACATGCAAAATGACTAGTTGTTGTTACTAAAAAGAACACACATGCAATGACACTGGTGGATCCATGTGTGGTCTCTGAAGAGAACACACATGCAATGACCCTGGTAGATCCATATGTGGTATGTGAAAAGAACACACATGCAATGACCCTGGTTGTTATTGAAAAGAACACACATGCAATGACACTGGTGGATCCATAGGTGGTATGTGAGAAGAACACACATGCAAAATGACTCTGGTTGTTGTTACTAAAAAGAACACACAAGCAATGACACTGGTGGATCCATGTGTGGTCTCTGTAGAGAACACGCATTTCAACGACACTGGTGTATCCATATGTGGTAAGTGAAAAGAACACACATGCAATGACTCTGGTTGTTGTTAGTGAAAAGAACACACATGCAATGACACTGGTGGATCCATAGGTGGTATATGAAAAGAATAGACATGCAAAATGACTCTGGTTGTTACTAAAAAGAACACACATGCAATGACACTAGTGGATCCATGGGTGGATTGTGAAAAGAACACACATGCAATGACACTGGTAATCCATATGTGGTATGTGAAAAGAACATACAATGCCATGACTCTTGTTGTTGTTAGTAAAAAGAATACACATGCAATGACACTGGTGGATCCATGTGTGGTCTCTGAAGAGAGCACACATGCAATGACACTGGTTGTTATTACTAAAAAGAACACATGCAATGACACTGGTGGATCCATAGGTGGATTGTGAAGATAACACATGCAATGACACTGGTGGATCCATAGGTGGTATGTGAAAAGAACACACATGCAAAATGACTCTGGTTGTTGTTACTAAAAAGAACACACATGCAAAATGACACTGGTGGGATCCATGGGTGGATGTGAAAAGAAAACACATGCAATGATACTGGTGGATCCATAGGTGGTATGTGAAAAGAACACACATGCAAAATGACTCTAGTTGTTACTAAAAAGAACACACATGCAATGACACCGGTGGATCCATGGGTGGATTATGAAAAGTACATACATGCAATGACACTGGTGGATCCATATGTGGTATGTGAAAACAACGCACATGCAAAATGACTCTAGTTGTTACTAAAAAGAACACACATGCAATGACTCTGGTTGTTGTTAGTGAAATGAACACACATGCAATGACACTGGTGGATCCATAGGTGGTATGTGAGAAGAACACACATTTCAATGACTCTGGTTGTTGTTACTAAAAAGAACACACATGCAATGACACTGGTGGATCCATAGGTGGTATGTGAAGAGATCACACATGCAAAATGACTCTGGTTGTTGTTACTAAAAAGAACACACATGCAATGACACTGGTGGATACATGGGTGGATTGTGAAAAGAACACACATGCAATGACACTGGTGGATCCATAGGTGGTTTGTGAAAAGAACACACATGCAAAATGACTCTGGTTGTTGTTACTAAAAATAACACACATGCAATGACACTGGTGGATCCATAGGTGGATTGTGAAGAGAACACACATGCAATGACACTGGTGGATCCATAGGTGGTATGTGAAAAGAACACACATGCAATGACTCTGGTTGTTGTTAGTGAAATGAACACACATGCAATGACACTGGTGGATCCATAGGTGGTATATGAGAAGAACACACATGCAAAATGACTCTAGTTGTTGTTACTAAAAACAACACACATGCAATGACACTGGTGGATCCATGTGTGGTCTCTAAAGAGAGCACACATTTCAATGACTCTTGTTGTTGTTAGTAAAAAGAACACACATGCAATGACATTGGTGGATCCATGTGTGGTCTATGAAGAGAACACACATGCAATGACAATGTTTGTTGTTACTAAAAACAACACACATGCAATGACACTGGTGGATCCATAGGTGGATTGTGAAGAGAACACACATGCAATGACACTGGTGGATCCATAGGTGGTATGTGAAAAGAACACACATGCAAAATGATTGGTTATTGTTACTAAAAAGAACACACATGCAATGAAACTGGTGGATCCATAGGTGGTATGTGAAGAGATCACACATGCAAAATGACTCTGGTTGTTGTTACTAAAAAGAATACACATGCAAAATGACACTGGTGGGATCCATGGGTGGATTGTGAAAAGAATACACATTTCAATGACATTGGTGGATCCATAGGTGGTATGTGAAAAGAACACACATGCAAAATGACTCTGGTTGTTGTTACTAAAAAGAACACACATGCAATGACACTGGTGGATCCATGGGTGGATTGTGAAAAGAGCACACATGCAATGACACTGGTGGATCCATATGTGGTATGTGAAAAGAACACACATGCAATGACTCTAGTTGTTGTTAGTGAAAAAACACACATGCAATGACACTGGTGGATCCATGTGTGGTGTCTGAAGAGAGAACACATTTCAATGACTCTTGTTGTTGTTAGTAAAAAGAACACACATGCAATGACACAGGTGGATCCATGTGTGGTCTCTGAAGAGAACACACATGCAATGACCCTGGTTGTTACTAAAAAGAACACACATGCAATGACACTGGTGGATCCATACGTGGATTGTGAAGAGAACACACATGCAATGACACTAGAACACAAATGCAAAATGACTGGTTGTTGTTACGAAAAAGAACACACATGCAATGACACTGGTGGATCCATGTGTGGTCTCTGTAGAGAACACGCATTTCAATGACACTGCTGGATCCATATGTGGTATGTGAAAAGAACACACATGCAATGACTCTGGTTGTTGTTAGTCAAAAGAACACACATGCAATGACACTGGTGGATCCATAGGTGGTATGTGAGAAGAACACACATGCAAAATGACTTTGGTTGTTGTTACTAAAAAGAACACACATGCAATGACACTGGTGGATCCATAGGTGGATTGTGAAATGAACACACATGCAATGACACTGGTGGATCCATAGGTGGTATGTGAGAAGAACACACATTTCAATGACTCTGGTTGTTGTTACTAAAAAGAACACACATGCAATGACACTGGTGGATCCATAGGTGGTATGTGAACAGATCACACATGCAAAATGACTCTGGTTGTTGTTACTAAAAAGAACACACATGCAAAATGACACTGGTGGGATCCATGGGTGGATTGTGAAAAGAAAACACATGCAATGACACTGGTGGATCCATAGGTGGTATATGAAAAGAACACACATGCAAAATGACTCTGGTTGTTACTAAAAAGAACACACATGCAATGACACTAGTGGATCCATGGGTGGATTTTGAAAAGAACACACATGCAATGACACTGGTGATCCATATGTGGTATGTGAAAAGAACACACATGCCATGACTCTGGTTGTTGTTAGTGAAAAGAACACACATGCAATGACACTGGTGGATCCATGTGTGGTCTCTGAAGATAGCACACATTTCAATAACTCTTGTTGTTGTTAGTAAAAAGAACACACATGCAATGACACTGGTGGATCCATTTGTGGTCTCTGAAGAGAGCACACATGCAATGACACTGGTTGTTATTACTAAAAAGAACAAATGCAATGACACTGGTGGATCCATAGGTGGATTGTGAAGAGAACACATGCAATGACACTGCTGGATCCATAGGTGGTATGTGAAAAGAACACACATGCAAAATGACTCTGGTTGTTGTTACTAAAAAGAACACACATGCAAAATGACACTGGTGGGATCCATGGGTGGATTGTGAAAAGAAAACACATGCAATGACACTGGTGGATCCATAGGTGGTATATGAAAAGAACACACATGCAAAATGACTCTGGTTGTTACTAAAAAGAACACACATGCAATGACACTAGTGGATCCATGGGTGGATTTTGAAAAGAACACACATGCAATGACACTGGTGATCCATATGTGGTATGTGAAAAGAACACACATGCCATGACTCTGGTTGTTGTTAGTGAAAAGAACACACATGCAATGACACTGGTGGATCCATGTGTGGTCTCTGAAGATAGCACACATTTCAATAACTCTTGTTGTTGTTAGTAAAAAGAACACACATGCAATGACACTGGTGGATCCATTTGTGGTCTCTGAAGAGAGCACACATGCAATGACACTGGTTGTTATTACTAAAAAGAACAAATGCAATGACACTGGTGGATCCATAGGTGGATTGTGAAGAGAACACATGCAATGACACTGCTGGATCCATAGGTGGTATGTGAAAAGAACACACATGCAAAATGACTCTGGTTGTTACTAAAAAGAACACACATGCAAAATGACACTGGTGGGATCCATGGGTGGATTGTGAAAAGAAAACACATGCAATGACACTGGTGGATCCATAGGTGGTATGTGAAAAGAACACACATGCAAAATGACTCTAGTTGTTACTAAAAAGAACACACATGCAATGACACCGGTGGATCCATGTGTGGATTGTGAAAAGTACATACATGCAATGACACTGGTGGATCCATATGTGGTATGTGAAAAGAACGCACATGCAAAATGACTCTGGTTGTTACTAAAAAGAACACACATACAATGACTCTGGTTGTTGTTAGTGAAATGAACACACACTTTGGGTGGATCCATAGGTGGTATGTCAGAAGAACACACATTTCAATGACTCTGGTTGTTGTTACTAAAAAGAACACACATGCAATGACACTTGTGGATCCATAGGTGGTATGTGAGAAGAACACACATGCAAAATGACTCTAGTTGTTGTTACTAAAAACAACACACATGCAATGACACTGGTGGATCCATGTGTCGTCTCTAAAGAGAGCACACATTTCAATGACTCTTGTTGTTGTTAGTAAAAAGAACACACATGCAATGACATTGGTGGATCCATGTGTGGTCTCTGAAGAGAACACACATGCAATGACACTGGTTGTTGTTACTAAAAAGAACACACATGCAATGACACTGGTGGATCCATAGGTGGATTGTGAAGAGAACACACATGCAATGACACTGGTGGATCCATAGGTGGTATGTGAAAAGAACACACATGCAAAATGACTGGTTATTGTTACTAAAAAGAACACATATGCAATGAAACTGGTGGATCCATAGGTGGTATGTGAAGAGATCACACATGCAAAATGACTCTGGTTGTTGTTACTAAAAAGAATACACATGCAAAATGACACTGGTGGGATCCATGGGTGGATTGTGAAAAGAATACACATTTCAATGACATTGGTGGATCCATAGGTGGTATGTGAAAAGAACACACATGCAAAATGACTCTGGTTGTTGTTAGTGAAAAGAACACACATGCAATGACACTGGTGGATCCATGGGTGGATTGTGAAAAGATTACACATGCAATGACACTGGTGGATCCATATGTGGTATGTGAAAAGAACACACATGCAATGACTCTGGTTGTTGTTAGTGAAAAAACACACATGCAATGACACTGGTGGGTCCATGTGTGGTGTCTAAAGAGAGAACACATTTCAATGACTCTTGTTGTTGTTAGTAAAAAGAACACACATGCAATGACACAGGTGGATCCATGTGTGGTCTTTGAAGAGAACACACATGCAATGACCCTGATTGTTACTAAAAAGAACACATATGCAATGACACTGGTGGATCCATACGTGGATTGTGAAGAGAACACACATGCAATGACACTAGAACACAAATGCAAAATGACTGGTAGTTGTTACAAAAAAGAACACACATGCAATGACACTGGTGGATCCATGTGTGGTCTCTGTAGAGAACACGCATTTCAATGACACTGCTGGATCCATATGTGGTATGTGAAAAGAACACACATGCAATGACTCTGGTTGTTGTTAGTGAAATGAACACACATGCAATGACACTGGTGGATCCATAGGTGGTATGTGAGAAGAACACACATGCAAAATGACTTTGGTTGTTGTTACTAAAAAGAACACACATGCAATGACACTGGTGGATCCATAGGTGGATTGTGAAATGAACACACATGCAATGACACTGGTGGATCCATAGGTGGTATGTGAGAAGAACACACATTTCAATGACTCTGGTTGTTGTTACTAAAAAGAACACACATGCAATGACACTGGTGGATCCATAGGTGGTATGTGAAGAGATCACACATGCAAAATGACTCTGGTTGTTGTTACTAAAACGAACACACATGCAAAATGACACTGGTGGGATCCATGGGTGGATTGTGAAAAGAATACACATTTCAATGACATTGGTGGATCCATAGGTGTTATGTGAAAAGAACACACATGCGAAATGACTCTGGTTGTTGTTACTAAAAAGAACACACATGCAATGACACTGGTGGATCCATGGTTGGATTATGAAAAGAGCACACATGCAATGACACTGGTGATCCATATGTGGTATGTGAAAAGAACACACATGCCATGACTCTGGTTGTTGTTAGTGAAAAGAACACACATGCAATGACACTGGTGGATCCATGTGTGGTCTCTGAAGATAGCACACATTTCAATAACTCTTGTTGTTGTTAGTAAAAAGAACACACATGCAATGACACTGGTGGATCCATGTGTGGTCTGAAGAAAACACACATGCAATGACACTGGTTGTTATTACTAAAAAGAACACATGCAATGACACTGGTGGATCCATAGGTGGATTGTGAAGAGAACACATGCAATGACACTGGTGGATCCATAGGTGGTATGTGAAAAGAACACACATGCAAAATGACACTGGTGGGATCCATGGGTGGATTGTGAAAAGAAAACACATGCAATGACACTGGTGGATCCATAGGTGGTATGTGAAAAGAACACACATGCAAAATGACTCTAGTTGTTACTAAAAAGAACACACATGCAATGACACCGGTGGATCCATGGGTGGATTGTGAAAAGTACATACATGCAATGACACTGGTGGATCCATATGTGGTATGTGAAAAGAACGCACATGCAAAATGACTCTGGTTGTTACTAAAAAGAACACACATACAATGACTCTGGTTGTTGTTAGTGAAATGAACACACATGCAATGACACTGGTGGATCCATAGGTGGTATGTCAGAAGAACACACATTTCAATGACTCTGGTTGTTGTTACTAAAAAGAACACACATGCAATGACACTGGTGGATCCATAGGTGGTATGTGAGAAGAACACACATGCAAAATGACTCTGGTTGTTGTTACTAAAAACAACACACATGCAATGACACTGGTGGATCCATGTGTGGTCTCTGAAGAGAGCACACATTTCAATGACTCTTGTTGTTGTTAGTAAAAAGAACACACATGCAATGACACTGGTGGATCCATGTGTGGTCTCTGAAGAGAACACACATGCAATGACACTGGTTGTTGTTACTAAAAAGAACACACATGCAATGACACTGGTGGATCCATAGGTGGATTGTGAAGAGAACACACATGCAATGACACTGGTGGATCCATAGGTGGTATGTGAAAAGAACACACATGCAAAATGACTGGTTGTTGTTACTAAAAAGAATACACATGCAATGAAACTGGTGGATCCATAGGTGGTATGTGAAGAGATCACACATGCAAAATGACTCTGGTTGTTGTTACTAAAAAGAATACACATGCAAAATGACACTGGTGGGATCCATGGGTGGATTGTGAAAAGAATACACATTTCAATGACATTGGTGGATCCATAGGTGGTATGTGAAAAGAACACACATGCAAAATGACTCTGGTTGTTGTTACTAAAAAGAACACACATGCAATGACACTGGTGGATCCATGGGTGGATTGTGAAAAGAACACACATGCAATGACACTGGTGGATCCATATGTGGTATGTGAAAAGAACACACATGCAATGACTCTGGTTGTTGTTAGTGAAAAGAACACACATGCAATGACACTGGTGGATCCATGTGTGGTCTCTGAAGAGAGAACACATTTCAATGACTCTTGTTGTTGTTAGTAAAAAGAACACACATGCAATGACACTGGTGGATCCATGTGTGGTCTCTGAAGAGAACACACATGCAATGACCCTGGTTGTTGTTACTAAAAAGAACACACATGCAATGACACTAGTGGATCCATACGTGTATTGTGAAGAGAACACACATGCAATGACACTAGAACACACATGCAAAATGACTGGTTGTTGTTACGAAAAAGAACACACATGCAATGACAATGGTGGATCCATGTGTGGTCTCTATAGAGAACACGCATTTCAATGACACTGTTGGATCCATATGTGGTATGTGAAAAGAACACACATGCAATGACTCTGGTTGTTGTTAGTGAAATGAACACACATGCAATGACACTGGTGGATCCATAGGTGGTATGTGAGAAGAACACACATGCAAAATGACTTTGGTTGTTGTTACTAAAAAGAACACACATGCAATGACACTGGTGGATCCATAGGTGGATTGTGAAATGAACACACATGCAATGACACTGGTGGATCCATAGGTGGTATGTGAGAAGAACACACAGTTCAATGACCCTGGTTATTGTTACTAAAAAGAACACACATGCAATCACACTGGTGGATCCATAGGTGGTATGTGAAGAGATCACACATGCAGAATGACTCTGGTTGTTGTTACTAAAAAGAACACACATGCAAAATGACACTGGTGGGATCCATGGGTGGATTGTGGAAAGAAAACACATGCAATGACACTGGTGGATCCATAGGTGGTATATGAAAAGAACACACATGCAAAATGACTCTGGTTGTTACTAAAAAGAACACACATGCAATGACACTAGTGGATCCATGGGTGGATTGTGAAAAGAACAGACATGCAATGACACTGGTGATCCATATGTGGTATGTGAAAAGAACATACAATGCCATGACTCTGGTTGTTGTTAGTGAAAAGAACACACATGCAATGACACTGGTGGATCCATGTGTGGTCTCTGAAGAGAGCACACATTTCAATAACTCTTGTTGTTGTTACTAAAAATAACACACATGCAATGACACTGGTGGATCCATAGGTGGATTGTGAAGAGAACACACATGCAATGACACTTGTGGATCCATAGGTGGTATGTGAGAAGAACACACATGCAAAATGACTCTAGTTGTTGTTACTAAAAACAACACACATGCAATGACACTGGTGGATCCATGTGTGGTCTCTAAAGAGAGCACACATTTCAATGACTCTTGTTGTTGTTAGTAAAAAGAACACACATGCAATGACATTGGTGGATCCATGTGTGGTCTCTGAAGAGAACACACATGCAATGACACTGGTTGTTGTTACTAAAAAGAACACACATGCAATGACACTGGTGGATCCATAGGTGGATTGTGAAGAGAACACACATGCAATGACACTGGTGGATCCATAGGTGGTATGTGAAAAGAACACACATGCAAAATGACTGGTTATTGTTACTAAAAAGAACACACATGCAATGACACTGGTGGATCCATGTGTGGTCTCTGAAGAGAGCACACATTTCAATAACTCTTGTTGTTGTTAGTAAAAAGAACACACATGCAATGACACTGGTGGATCCATGTGTGGTCTCTGAAGAGAACACACATGCAATGACACTGGTTGTTATTACTAAAAAGAACACACATGCAATGACACTGGTGGATCCATAGGTGGATTGTGAAGAACACATGCAATGACACTGTGGATCCATAGGTGGTATGTGAAAAGAACAGACATGCAATTTGACTCTTGTTGTTGTTACTAAAAATAACACACATGCAAAATGACACTGGTGGGATCCATGGGTGGATTGTGAAAAGAAAACACATGCAATGATACTGGTGGATCCATAGGTGGTATGTGAAAAGAACACACATGCAAAATGACTCTAGTTGTTACTAAAAAGAACACACATGCAATGACACCGGTGGATCCATGGGTGGATTGTGAAAAGTACATACATGCAATGACACTGGTGGATCCATATGTGGTATGTGAAAAGAACGCACATGCAAAATGACTCTAGTTGTTACTAAAAAGAACACACATGCAATGACTCTGGTTGTTGTTAGTGAAATGAACACACATGCAATGACACTGGTGGATCCATAGGTGGTATGTGAGAAGAACACACATTTCAATGACTCTGGTTGTTGTTACTAAAAAGAACACACATGCAATGACACTGGTGGATCCATAGGTGGTATGTGAAGAGGTCACACATGCAAAATGACTCTGGTTGTTGTTACTCAAAAGAACACACATGCAATGACACTGGTGGATACATGGGTGGATTGTGAAAAGAACACACATGCAATGACACCGGTGGATCCATAGGTGGTTTGTGAAAAGAACACACATGCAAAATGACTCTGGTTGTTGTTACTAAAAAGAACACACATGCAATGACACTAGTGGATCCATAGGTGGATTGTGAAGAGAACACACGAGCAATGACACTTGTGGATCCATAGGTGGTATGTGAGAAGAACACACATGCAAAATGACTAGTTGTTGTTACTACACACATGCAATGACACTGGTGGATCCATAGGTGGTATGTGAGAAGAACACACATTTCAATGACTCTGGTTATTGTTTCTAAAAAGAACACACATGCAATGACACTGGTGAATCCATAGGTGGTATGTGAAGAGATCACACATGCAAAATGACTCTGGTTGTTGTAACTAAAAAGAACACACATGCAATGACACTGGTGGATACATGGGTGGATTGTGAAAAGAACACACATGCAATGACACTGGTGGATCCATAGGTGGTTTGTGAAAAGAACACACATGCAAAATGACTCTGGTTGTTGTTACTAAAAATAACACACATGCAATGACACTGGTGGATCCATAGGTGGATTGTGAAGAGAACACACGAGCAATGACACTTGTGGATCCATAGGTGGTATGTGAGAAGAACACACATGCAAAATGACTAGTTGTTGTTACTAAAAACAACACACATGCAATGACACTGGTGGATCCATAGGTGGTATGTGAAGAGATCACACATGCAAAATGACTCTGCTTGTTGTTACTAAAAAGAATACACATGCAAAATGACACTGGTGGGATCCATGGGTGGATTGTGAAAACAATACACATTTCAATGACATTGGTGGATCCATAGGTGGTATGTGAAAAGAAAACACATGCAAAATGACTCTGGTTGTTGTTACTAAAAAGAACACACATGCAATGAGACTGGTGGATCCATGGGTGGATTGTGAAAAGAGCACACATGCAATGACACTGGTGGATCCATATGTGGTATGTGAAAAGAACACACATGCAATGACTCTGGTTGTTGTTAGTGAAAAGAACACACATGCAATGACACTGGTGGATCCATGTGTGGTCTCTGAAGAGAGAACACATTTCAATGACTCTTGTTGTTAGTAAAAAGAACACACATGCAATGACACTGGTGGATCCATGTGTGGTCTCTGAAGAGAACACACATGCAATGACCCTGGTTGTTGTTACTAAAAAGAACACACATGCAATGACACTAGTGGATCCATACGTGTATTGTGAAGAGAACACATATGCAATGACACAGGAACACACATGCAAAATGACTGGTTGTTGTTACGAAAAAGAACACACATGCAATGACAATGGTGGATCCATGTGTGGTCTCTATAGAGAACATGCATTTCAATGACACTGTTGGATCCATATGTGGTATGTGAAAAGAACACACATGCAATGACTCTGGTTGTTGTTAGTGAAATGAACACACATGCAATGACATTGGTGGATCCATAGGTGGTATGTGAGAAGAACACACATGCAAAATGACTTTGGTTGTTGTTACTAAAAAGAACACACATGCAATGACACTGGTGGATCCATAGGTGGATTGTGAAATGAACACACATGCAATGACACTGGTGGATCCATAGGTGGTATTTGAGAAGAACACACAGTTCAATGACCCTGGTTGTTGTTACTAAAAAGAACACACATGCAATGACACTGGTGGATTCATAGGTGGTATGTGAAGAGATCACACATGCAAAATGACTCTGGTTGTTGTTACTAAAAAGAACACACATGCAAAATGACACTGGTGGGATCCATGGGTGGATTGTGGAAAGAAAACACATGCAATGACACTGGTGGATCCATAGGTGGTATATGAAAAGAACACACATGCAAAATGACTCTAGTTGTTACTAAAAAGAACACACATGCAATGACACTAGTGGATCCATGGGTGGATTGTGAAAAGAACAGACATGCAATGACACTGGTGATCCATATGTGGTATGTGAAAAGAACATACAATGCCATGACTCTGGTTGTTGTTAGTGAAAAGAACACACATGCAATGACACTGGTGGATCCATGTGTGGTCTCTGAAGAGAGCACACATTTCAATAACTCTTGTTGTTGTTACTAAAAATAACACACATGCAATGACACTGGTGGATCCATAGGTGGATTGTGAAGAGAACACACATGCAATGACACTGGTGGATCCATAGGTGGTATGTGAGAAGAACACACATGCAAAATGACTCTGGTTGTTGTGACTAAAAACAACACACATGCAATGACACTGGTGGATCCATGTGTGGTCTCTAAAGAGAGCACACATTTCAATGACTCTTGTTGTTGTTAGTAAAAAGAACACACATGCAATGACACTGGTGGATCCATGTGTGGTCTCTGAAGAGAACACACATGCAATGACACTGGTTGTTGTTACTAAAAAGAACACACATGCAATGACACTGGTGGATCCATAGGTGGATTGTGAAGAGAACACACATGCAATGACACTGGTGGATCCATAGGTGGTATGTGAAAAGAACACACATGCAAAATGATGCTGGTTATTGTTACTAAAAAGAACACACATGCAATGACACTGGTGGATCCATGTGTGGTCTATGAAGAAAACACACATTTCAATAACTCTTGTTGTTGTTAGTAAAAAGAACACATGCAATGACACTGGTGGATCCATGTGTGGTCTCTGAAGAGAGCACACATGCAATGACACTGGTTGTTATTACTAAAAAGAACACATGCAATGACACTGGAGGATCCATAGGTGGATTGTGAAGGGAACACATGCAATGACACTGGTGGATCCATAGGTGGTATGTGAAAAGAACACACATGCAAAATGACTCTGGTTGTTGTTACTAAAAAGAACACACATGCAAAATGACACTGGTGGGATCCATGGGTGGATTGTGAAAAGAAAACACATGCAATGATACTGGTGGATCCATAGGTGGTATGTGAAAAGAACACACATGCAAAATGACTCTAGTTGTTACTAAAAAGAACACACATGCAATGACACCGGTGGATCCATGGGTGGATTGTGAAAAGTACATACATGCAATGACACTGGTGGATCCATATGTGGTATGTGAAAAGAACGCACATGCAAAATGACTCTAGTTGTTACTAAAAAGAACACACATGCAATGACTCTGGTTGTTTTTAGTGAAATGAACACACATGCAATGACACTCGTGGATCCATAGGTGGTATGCGAGAAGAACACACATTTCAATGACTCTGGTTGTTGTTACTAAAAAGAACACACATGCAATGACACTGGTGGATCCATAGGTGGTATGTGAAGAGATCACACATGCAAAATGACTCTGGTTGTTGTTACTAAAAAGAACACACATGCAATGACACTGGTGGATACATGGGTGGATTGTGAAAAGAACACACATGCAATGACACTGGTGGATCCATAGGTGGTTTGTGAAAAGAACACACATGCAAAATGACTCTGGTTGTTGTTACTAAAAATAACACACATGCAATGACACTGGTGGATCCATAGGTGGATTGTGAAGAGAACACACATGCAATGACACTGGTGAATCCATAGGTGGTATGTGAGAAGAACACACATGCAAAATGACTAGTTGTTGTTACTAAAAACAACACACATGCAATGACACTGGTGGATCCATAGGTGGTATGTGAAGAGATCACACATGCAAAATGACTCTGGTTGTTGTTACTAAAAAGAATACACATGCAAAATGACACTGGTTGGATCCATGGGTGGATTGTGAAAAGAATACACATTTCAATGACATTGGTGGATCCATAGGTGGTATGTGAAAAGAACACACATGCAAAATGACTCTGGTTGTTGTTACTAAAAAGAACACACATGCAATGACACTGGTGGATCCATGGTTGGATTGTGAAAAGAGCACACATGCAATGACACTGGTGGATCCATATGTGGTATGTGAAAAGAACACACATGCAATGACTCTGGTTGTTGTTACTGAAAAAACACACATGCAATGACACTGGTGGATCCATGTGTGGTCTCTAAAGAGAGAACACATTTCAATGACTCTTGTTGCTGTTAGTAAAAAGAACACACATGCAATGACACAGGTGGATCCATGTGTGGTCTTTGAAGAGAACACACATGCAATGACCCTGGTTGTTGTTACTAAAAAGAACACACATGCAATGACACTGGTGGATCCATACGTGGATTGTGAAGAGAACACACATGCAATGACATTGGAACATACATGCAAAATGACTGGTTCTTGTTACGAAAAAGAACACACATGCAATGACACTGGTGGATCCATGTGTGGTCTCTGTAGAGAACACGCATTTCAATGACACTGCTGGATCCATATGTGGTATGTGAAAAGAACACACATGCAATGACTCTGGTTGTTAGTGAAAATAACACACATGCAATGACACTGGTGGATCCATAGGTGGTATGTGAGAAGAACACACATTTCAATGACTCTGGTTGTTGTTACTAAAAAGAACACACATGCAATGACACTGGTGGATCCATAGGTGGTATGTGAAGAGATCACACATGCAAAATGACTCTGGTTGTTGTTACTAAAAAGAACACACATGCAATGACACTGGTGGATACATGGGTGGATTGTGAAAAGAACACACATGCAATGACACTGGTGGATCCATAGGTGGTTTGTGAAAAGAACACACATGCAAAATGACTCTGGTTGTTGTTACTAAAAATAACACACATGCAATGACACTGGTGGATCCATAGGTGGATTGTGAAGAGAACACACATGCAATGACACTTGTGGATCCATAGGTGGTATGTGAGAAGAACACACATGCAAAATGACTCTAGTTGTTGTTACTAAAAACAACACACATGCAATGACACTGGTGGATCCATGTGTGGTCTCTAAAGAGAGCACACATTTCAATGACTCTTGTTGTTGTTAGTAAAAAGAACACACATGCAATGACACTGGTGGATCCATGTGTGGTCTCTGAAGAGAACACACATGCAATGACACTGGTTGTTGTTACTAAAAAGAACACACATGCAATGACACTGGTGGATCCATAGGTGGATTGTGAAGAGAACACACATGCAATGACACTGGTGGATCCATAGGTGGTATGTGAAAAGAACACACATGCAAAATGACTGGTTATTGTTACTAAAAAGAACACACATGCAATGACACTGGTGGATCCATAGGTGGTATGTGAAGAGATCACACATGCAAAATGACTCTGGTTGTTGTTACTAAAAAGAATACACATGCAAAATGACACTGGTGGGATCCATGGGTGGATTGTGAAAAGAATACACATTTCAATGACATTGGTGGATCCATAGGTGGTATGTGAAAAGAACACACATGCAAAATGACTCTGGTTGTTGTTACTAAAAAGAACACACATGCAATGACACTGGTGGATCCATGGTTGGATTGTGAAAAGAGCACACATGCAATGACACTGGTGGATCCATATGTGGTATGTGAAAAGAACACACATGCAATGACTCTGGTTGTTGTTACTGAAAAAACACACATGCAATGACACTGGTGGATCCATGTGTGGTCTCTAAAGAGAGAACACATTTCAATGACTCTTGTTGCTGTTAGTAAAAAGAACACACATGCAATGACACAGGTGGATCCATGTGTGGTCTCTGAAGAGAACACACATGCAATGACCCTGGTTGTTGTTACTAAAAAGAACACACATGCAATGACACTGGTGGATCCATACGTGGATTGTGAAGAGAACACACATGCAATGACATTGGAACATACATGCAAAATGACTGGTTCTTGTTACGAAAAAGAACACACATGCAATGACACTGGTGGATCCATGTGTGGTCTCTGTAGAGAACACGCATTTCAATGACACTGCTGGATCCATATGTGGTATGTGAAAAGAACACACATGCAATGACTCTGGTTGTTGTTAGTGAAAAGAACACACATGCAATGACACTGGTGGATCCATAGGTGGTATGTGAGAAGAACACACATGCAAAATGACTTTGGTTGTTGTTACTAAAAAGAACACATATGCAATGACACTGGTGGATCCATAGGTGGATTGTGAAATGAACAGACATGCAATGACACTGGTGGATCCATAGGTGGTATGTGAGAAGAACACACATTTCAATGAATCTGGTTGTTGTTACTAAAAAGAACACACATGCAATGACACTAGTGGATCCATAGGTGGTATGTGAAGAGATCACACATGCAAAATGACTCTGGTTGTTGTTACTAAAAAGAACACACATGCAAAATGACACTAGTGGGATCCATGGGTGGATTGTGAAAAGAAAACACATGCAATGACACTGGTGGATCCATAGGTGGTATATGAAAAGAACACACATGCAAAATAACTCTGGTTGTTACTAAAAAGAACACACATGCAATGACACTAGTGGATCCATGGGTGGATTGTGAAAAGAACACACATGCAATGACACTGGTGATCCATATGTGGTATGTGAAAAGAACACATATGCCATGACTCTGGTTGTTGTTAGTGAAAAGAACACACATGCAATGACACTGGTGGATCCATGTGTGGTCTCTGAAGAGAGCACACATTTCAATAACTCTTGTTGTTGTCAGTAAAAAGAACACACATGCAATGACACTGGTGGATCCATGTGTGGTTTCTGAAGAGAGCAGACATGCAATGACACTGGTTGTTATTACTAAAAAGAACACATGCAATGACACTGGTGGATCCATAGGTGGATTGTGAAGAGAACACATGCAATGACACTGGTGGATCCATAGGTAGTATGTGAAAAGAACACACATGCAAAATGACTCTGGTTGTTGTTACTAAAAAGAACACACATGCAAAATGACACTGGTTGTTGTTACTAAAAAGAACACACATGCAAAATGACACTGGTGGGATCCATCGGTGGATTGTGAAAAGAAAACACATGCAATGACACTGGTGGATCCATAGGTGGTATGTGAAAAGAACACACATGCAAAATGACTCTAGTTGTTACTAAAAAGAACACACATGCAATGACACCGGTGGATCGATGGGTGGATTGTGAAAAGTACATACATGCAATGACACTGGTGGATCCATATGTGGTATATGAAAAGAACGCACATGCAAAATGACTCTGGTTGATACTAAAAAGAACACGCATGCAATGACTCTGGTTGTTGTTAGTGAAATGAACACACATGCAATGACACTGGTGGATCCATAGGTGGTATGTGAGAAGAACACACATTTCAATGACTCTAGTTGTTGTTACTAAAAAGAACACACATGCAATGACACTGGTGGATCCATAGGTGGTATGTGAAGAGATCACACATGCAAAATGACTCTGGTTGTTGTTACTAAAAAACACATGCAATGACACTTGTGGATACATGGGTGTATTGTGAAAAGAACACACATGCAATGACACTGGTGGATCCATAGGTGGTTTGTGAAAAGAACACACATGCAGAATGACTCTGGTTGTTGTTACTAAAAATAACACACATGCGATGACACTGGTGTTTCCATAGGCGGATTGTGAATAGAACACATATGCAATGACACTTGTGGATCCATAGGTGGTATGTGATAAGAACACACATGCAAAATGACTCTGGTTGTTGTTACGAAAAACAACACGCATGCAATGACACTGGTGGATCCATGTGTGGTCTCTAAAGAGAGTACACATTTCAATGACTCTTGTTGAGAGACCACACATGCAATGACACTGTTGTTGTTACTAAAAAGAACACACATGCAATGACACTGGTGGATCCATAGGTGGATTGTGAAGAGAACACACATGCAATGACACTATTGGATCCATAGGTGGTATGTGAAAAGAACACACATGCAAAATGACTAGTTGTTGTTACTAAAAAGAACACACATGCAATGACACTGGTGGATCCATGTGTGGTCTCTGAAAAGAACACACATGCAATGACACTGGTGGATCCATATGTGGTATGTGAAAAGAACACACATGCAATGACTCTGGTTGTTGTTAGTGAAAAGAACACACATGCAATGACACTGGTGGATCCATAGGTGGTATGTGAGAAGAACACACATGCAAAATGACTCTAGTTGTTGTTACTAAAAAGAACACACATGCAATGACACTGGTGGATCCATGGGTGGATTGTGAAAAGAACACACATGCAATGACACTGGTGGATCCATAGGTGGTATGTGAAAAGAACACACATGCAAAATGACTCTGGTTGTTGTTACTAAAAAGAACACTCATGCAACGACACTGGTGGATCCACATGTGGTATGTGAAGAGAACACACAGGCAAAATGACTCTGGTTGTTGTTACTAAAAAGAACACACATGCAAAATGACACTGGTGGGATCCATGGGTGGATTGTGAAAAGAAAACACATGCAATGACACTGGTGGATCCATAGGTGGTATGTGAAAAGAACACACATGCAAAATGACTCTGGTTGTTACTAAAAACAACACACATGCAATGACACTGGTGGATCCATGGGTGGATTGTGAAAAGAACACACATACAATGACACTATTGGATCCTTATGTGGTATGTGAAAAGAACACACATGCAAAATGACTCTGGTGGTTGTTAGTGAAAAGAACGCACATGCAATGACACTGGTGGATCCATGTGTGGTCTCTGTAGAGAACACACATTTCAATCACTCTGGTGGATCCATATGTGGTATGTGAAAAGAACACACATCCAATGACTCTGGTTGTTGTTAGTGAAATGAACACACATGCAATGACACTGGTGGATCCATAGGTGGTATGTGAGAAGAACACACATTCAATAACACTGGTGGATCCATAGGTGGTATGTGAAGAGAACACACATGCAAAATGACTCTGGTTGTTGTTACTAAAAAGAACACACATGCAATGACACTGGTGGATCCATAGGTGGTATGTGAGAAGAACACACATGCAAAATGACACTGGTGGATCCATAGGTGGTATGTGAGAAGAACACACATTCAATGACTCTGGTTGTTGTTACTAAAAAGAACACACATGCAATGACACTGGTGGATCCATTGGTGGTATGTGAAGAGATCACACATGCAAAATGACTCTGGTTGTTGTTACTAAAAAGAACACACATGCAATGACACTGGTGGATCCATGGGTGGATTGTGAAAAGAACACACATGCAATGACACTGGTGGATCCATAGGTGGTTTGTGAATAGAACACACATGCAATGAATGACTGTTGTTGTTACTAAAAATAACACACATGCAATGACACTGGTGGATCCATAGGTGGATTCTAAAGAGAACACACATGCAATGACACTGGTGGATCCATAGGTGGTATGTGATTAGAACACACATGCAAAATGACTCTAGTTGTTGTTACTAAAAACAACACACATGCAATGACACTGGTGGATCCATAGGTGGTATGTGAAAAGAACACACATGCAATGACACTGGTGGATCCATAGGTGGTATGTGAAAAGAACACACATGCAAAATGACTCTGGTTGTTGTTACTAAAAAGAACACACATGCAATGACACTGGTGGATCCATAGGTGGATTGTGAAGAGAAGACACATGCAATGACACTGGTGATCCATATTTGGTATGTGAAAAGAACACACATGCAATGACTCTAGTTGTTGTTAGTGAAAAGAACACACATGCAATGACTCTGGTTGTTGTTAGTGAAATGAACACACATACAAAATGACACTGGTGGGATCCATGGGTGGATTGTGAAAAGAAAACACATGCAATGACACTGGTGGATCCATAGGTGGTATGTGTGAAGAACAAACATGCAAAATGACTCTGGTTGTTACTAAAAATAACACACATGCAATGACACTAGTGGATCCATTGGTGGATTGTGAAAAGAACACACATGCAATGACACTGGTGGATCCATATGTGGTATGTGAAAAGAACACACATGCAATGACTCTGGTTGTTGTTAGTGAAAAGAACACACATGCAATAACACTGGTGGATCCATGCATTTCAACGACACTGGTGTATCCATATGTGGTTTGTGAAAAGAACACACAAGCAATGACTCTGGTTGTTGTTAGTGAAAAGAACACACATGCAATGACCCTGGTGGATCCATAGGTGGTATGTGAGAAGAACACACATGCAAAATGACTCTGGTTGTTATTACTAAAAAGAACACACATGCAATGACACTGGTGGATCCATAGGTGGATTGTGAAGAGAAGACACATGCAATGACATTGGTGATCCATATTTGGTATGTGAAAAGAACACACATGCAATGACTCTGGTTGTTGTTAGTGAAAAGAACACACATGCAATGACATTGGTGGATCCATAGATGGTATGTGAAGAGATCACACATGCAAAATGACTCTGGTTGTTGTTACTAAAAAGAACACACATGCAAAATGACACTGGTGGATCCATAGGTGGTATGTGAGAAGAACACACATGCAAAATGACACTGGTGGATCCATAGGTGGTATGTGAGAAGAACACACATTCAATAACACTGGTGGATCCATAGGTGGTATGTGAAGAGAACACACATGCAAAATGACTCTGGTTGTTGTTACTAAAAAGAACACACATGCAAAATGACACTGGTGGATCCATAGGTGGTATGTGAGAAGAACACACATGCAAAATGACACTGGTGGATCCATAGGTGGTATGTGAGAAGAACACACATTCAATGACTCTGGTTGTTGTTACTAAAAAGAACAGACATGCAATGACACTGGTGGATCCATTGGTGGTATGTGAAGAGATCACACATGCAAAATGACTCTGGTTGTTGTTACTAAAAAGAACACACATGCAATGACACTGGTGGATACATGGGTGGATTGTGAAAAGAACACACATGCAATGACACTGGTGGATCCATAGGTGGTTTGTGAAAAGAACACACATGCAAAATGACTCTGGTTGTTGTTACTAAAAATAACACACATGCAATGACACTGGTGGATCCATAGGTGGATTGTGAAGAGAACACACATGCAATGACACTTGTGGATCCATAGGTGGTATGTGAGAAGAACACACATGCAAAATGACTCTAGTTGTTGTTACTAAAAACAACACACATGCAATGACACTGGTGGATCCATAGGTGGTATGTGAAAAGAACACACATGCAATGACACTGGGGGATCCATAGGTGGTTTGTGAAAAGAACACACATGCAAAATGACTCTGGTTGTTGTTACTAAAAAGAACACACATGCAATGACACTGGTGGATCCATAGGTGGATTGTGAAGAGAAGACACATGCAATGACACTGGTGATCCATATTTGGTATGTGAAAAGAACACACATGCAATGACTCTAGTTGTTGTTAGTGAAAAGAACACACATGCAATGACTCTGGTTGTTGTTAGTGAAATGAACACACATACAAAATGACACTGGTGGGATCCATGGGTGGATTGTGAAAAGAAAACACATGCAATGACACTGGTGGATCCATAGGTGGTATGTGTGAAGAACAAACATGCAAAATGACTCTGGTTGTTACTAAAAATAACACACATGCAATGACACTAGTGGATCCATTGGTGGATTGTGAAAAGAACACACATGCAACGACACCGGTGATCCATATGTGGTATGTGAAAAGAACACACATGCAATGACTCTGGTTGTTGTTAGTGAAAAGAACACACATGCAATAACACTGGTGGATCCATGTGTGCTCTCTTCAGAGAGCACACATTTCAATGACTCTTGTTGTTGTTAGTAAAAAGAACACACATGCAATGACACTGGTGGATCCATGTGTGGTCTCTAAAGAGATCAGACATGCAATGACACTGGTGGATCCATGGGTGGTCTCTGAAGAGAGCACACATGCAATGACACTGGTTGTTGTTACTAAAAAGAACACATGCAATGACACTGGTGGATCCATAGGTGGATTCTAAAGAGAACACACATGCAATGACACTGGTGGATCCATAGGTGGTATGTGAAAAGAACACACATGCAAAAGCGACTGGTTGTTGTTACTAAAAAGAACACATGCAAAATGACAGTGGTGGGATCCATGGGTGGATTGTGAAAAGAAAACACATGCAATGACACTGGTGGATCCATAGGTGGTATGTGAAAAGAACACACATGCAAAATGACTCTGGTTGTTACTAAAAAGAGCACACATGCAATGACACCGGTGGATCCATGGGTGGATTGTGTAAAGATCACACATGCAATGACACTGGTGGATCCATATGTGATATGTGAAAAGAACGCACATGCAAAATGACTCTGATTGTTACTAAAAAGAACACACATGAAATGACTCTGGTTGTTGTTAGTGAAACGAACACACATGCAATGACACTGGTGGATCCATAGGTGGTATGTGACAAGAACACACATTTCAATGACTCTGGTTGTTGTTACTAAAAACAACACACATGCAATGACACTGGTGGATCCATAGGTGGTATGTGAAGAGATCACACATGCAAAATGACTCTGGTTGTTGTTACTAAAAAGAACACACATGCAATGACACTGGTGGATACATGGGTGGATTGTGAAAAGAACACACATGCAATGACACTGGTGGATCCATAGGTGGTTTGTGAAAAGAACACACATGCAAAATGACTCTGGTTGTTGTTACTAAAATAACACACATGCAATGACACTGGTGGATCCATAGGTGGATTGTGAATAGAACACACATGCAATGACACTGGTGGATCCATAGGTGGTATGTGAGAAGAACACACATGCAAAATGACTCTGGTTGTTGTTACTGAAAAGAACACACATGCAATGACATCTTGGATCCATGTGTGGTCTCTAAAGAGAGCACACATTTCAATGACTCTTGTTGAGAAACCACACATGCAATGACACTGGTTGTTGTTACTAAAAAGAACACGCATGTAATGACACTGGTGGATCCATAGGTGGATTGTGAAGAGAACACACATGCAATGACACTGGTGGATCCATAGGTGGTATGTGAAAAGAACACACATGCAAAATGACTAGTTGTTGTTACTAAAAAGAACACACATGCAATGACACTGGTAGATCCATGTGTGGTCTCTGTACAGAACACGCATTTCAATGACACTGGTGGATCCATATATGGTATGTGAAAACAACACACACGCAATGACTCCGGTTGTTATTGAAAAGAACACACATGCAATGACACTGGTGGATCCATAGGTGGTAAGTGAGAAGAACACACATGCAAAATGACTCTGGTTGTTGTTACTAAAAAGAACACACATGCAATGACACTGGTGGATCCATGTGTGGTCTACATTTCAGCGACTTGGTGTATCCATATGTGGTTTGTGAAAAGAACACACAAGCAATGACTCTGGTTGTTGTTAGTGAAAAGAACACACATGCAATGACACTGGTGGATCCATAGGTGGTATGTGAGAAGAACACACATGCAAAATGACTCTGGTTGTTATTACTAAAAAGAACACACATGCAATGACACTGGTGGATCCATAGGTGGATTGTGAAGAGAAGACACATGCAATGACATTGGTGATCCATATTTGGTATGTGAAAAGAACACACATGCAATGACTCTGGTTGTTGTTAGTGAAAAGAACACACATGCAATGACATTGGTGGATCCATAGGTGGTATGTGAAGAGATCACACATGCAAAATGACTCTGGTTGTTGTTACTAAAAAGAACACACATGCAAAATGACACTGGTGGATCCATAGGTGGTATGTGAGAAGAACACACATGCAAAATGACACTGGTGGATCCATAGGTGGTATGTGAGAAGAACACACATTCAATAACACTGGTGGATCCATAGGTGGTATGTGAAGAGAACACACATGCAAAATGACTCTGGTTGTTGTTACTAAAAAGAACACACATGCAAAATGACACTGGTGGATCCATAGGTGGTATGTGAGAAGAACACACATGCAAAATGACACTGGTGGATCCATAGGTGGTATGTGAGAAGAACACACATTCAATGACTCTGGTTGTTGTTACTAAAAAGAACAGACATGCAATGACACTGGTGGATCCATTGGTGGTATGTGAAGAGATCACACATGCAAAATGACTCTGGTTGTTGTTACTAAAAAGAACACACATGCAATGACACTGTTTGATACATGGATGTATTGTGAAAACACCACACATGCAATGACACTGTGGATCCATAGGTGGTTTGTGAAAAGAACACACATGCAAAATGACTCTGGTTGTTGTTACTAAAAATAACACACATGCAATGACACTGGTGGATCCATAGGTGGATTGTGAAGAGAACACACATGCAATGACACTTGTGGATCCATAGGTGGTATGTGAGAAGAACACACATGCAAAATGACTCTAGTTGTTGTTACTAAAAACAACACACATGCAATGACACTGGTGGATCCATAGGTGGTATGTGAAAAGAACACACATGCAATGACACTTGGGGATCCATAGGTGGTTTGTGAAAAGAACACACATGCAAAATGACTCTGGTTGTTGTTACTAAAAAGAACACACATGCAATGACACTTTGGTGGATCCATAGGTGGATTGTGAAGAGAAGACACATGCAATGACACTGTGATCCATATTTGGTATGTGAAAAGAACACACATGCAATGACTCTAGTTGTTGTTAGTGAAAAGAACACACATGCAATGACTCTGGTTGTTGTTAGTGAAATGAACACACATACAAAATGACACTGGTGGGATCCATGGGTGGATTGTGAAAAGAAAACACATGCAATGACACTGGTGGATCCCTAGGAGGTATTTGGGAAGAACAAACATGCAAAATGACTCTGGTTGTTACTAAAAATAACACACATGCAATGACACTAGTGGATCCATTGGTGGATTGTGAAAAGAACACACATGCAACGACACCGGTGATCCATATGTGGTATGTGAAAAGAACACACATGCAATGACTCTGGTTGTTGTTAGTGAAAAGAACACACATGCAATAACACTGGTGGATCCATGTGTGCTCTCTTCAGAGAGCACACATTTCAATGACTCTTGTTGTTGTTAGTAAAAAGAACACACATGCAATGACACTGGTGGATCCATGTGTGGTCTCTAAAGAGATCAGACATGCAATGACACTGGTGGATCCATGGGTGGTCTCTGAAGAGAGCACACATGCAATGACACTGGTTGTTGTTACTAAAAAGAACACATGCAATGACACTGGTGGATCCATAGGTGGATTCTAAAGAGAACACACATGCAATGACACTGGTGGATCCATAGGTGGTATGTGAAAAGAACACACATGCAAAACGACTCTGGTTGTTGTTACTAAAAAGAACACGCATGCAAAATGACAGTGGTGGGATCCATGGGTGGATTGTGAAAAGAAAACACATGCAATGACACTGGTGGATCCATAGGTGGTATGTGAAAAGAACACACATGCAAAATGACTCTGGTTGTTACTAAAAAGAGCACACATGCAATGACACCGGTGGATCCATGGGTGGATTGTGTAAAGATCACACATGCAATGACACTGGTGGATCCATATGTGATATGTGAAAAGAACGCACATGCAAAATGACTCTGATTGTTACTAAAAAGAACACACATGAAATGACTCTGGTTGTTGTTAGTGAAACGAACACACATGCAATGACACTGGTGGATCCATAGGTGGTATGTGAGAAGAACACACATTTCAATGACTCTGGTTGTTGTTACTAAAAACAACACACATGCAATGACACTGGTGGATCCATAGGTGGTATGTGAAGAGATCACACATGTAAAATGACTCTGGTTGTTGTTACTAAAAAGAACACACATGCAATGACACTGGTGGATACATGGGTGGATTGTGAAAAGAACACACATGCAATGACACTGGTGGATCCATAGGTGGTTTGTGAAAAGAACACACATGCAAAATGACTCTGATTGTTGTTACTAAAATAACACACATGCAATGACACTGGTGGATCCATAGGTGGATTGTGAATAGAACACACATGCAATGACACTGGTGGATCCATAGGTGGTATGTGAGAAGAACACACATGCAAAATGACTCTGGTTGTTGTTACTAAAAACAACACACATGCAATGACACTGGCGGATCCATGTGTGGTCTCTAAAGAGAGCACACATTTCAATGACTCTTGTTGAGAAACCACACATGCAATGACACTGGTTGTTGTTACTAAAAAGAACACGCATGTAATGACACTGGTGGATCCATAGGTGGATTGTGAAGAGAACACACATGCAATGACACTGGTGGATCCATAGGTGGTATGTGAAAAGAACACACATGCAAAATGACTAGTTGTTGTTACTAAAAAGAACACACATGCAATGACACTGGTAGATCCATGTGTGGTCTCTGTACAGAACACGCATTTCAATGACACTGGTGGATCCATATATGGTATGTGAAAACAACACACACGCAATGACTCCGGTTGTTATTGAAAAGAACACACATGCAATGACACTGGTGGATCCATAGGTGGTAAGTGAGAAGAACACACATGCAAAATGACTCTGGTTGTTGTTACTAAAAAGAACACACATGCAATGACACTGGTGGATCCATGTGTGGTCTCTGTAGAGAACACGCATTTCAACGACACTGGTGTATCCATATGTGGTTTGTGAAAAGAACACACATGCAATGACTCTGGTTGTTGTTAGTGAAAAGAACACACATGCAATGACCCTGGTGGATCCATAGGTGGTATGTGAGAAGAACACACATGCAAAATGACTCTGGTTGTTATTACTAAAAAGAACACACATGCAATGACACTGGTGGATCCATGGGTGGATTGTGAAAAGAACACACATGCAATGACACTGGTGGATCCATAGGTGGTATGTGAAAAGAACACACATGCAAAATGACTCTGGTTGTTGTTACTTAAAAGAACACTCATGCAATGACACTGGTGGATCCACAGGTGGTATGTGAAGAGAACACACATGCAAAATGACTCTTGTCTTTGTTACTAAAAAGAACACACATGCAAAATGACACTGGTGGAATCCATGGGTGGATTGTGAAAAGAAAACACATGCACTGACACTGGTGGATCCATAGGTGGTATGTGAAGAGAACACACATGCAAAATGACTCTTGTCTTTGTTACTAAAAAGAACACACATGCAAAATGACACTGGTGGATCCATGGGTGGATTGTGAAAAGAACACACATGCAATGACACTGGTGGATCCATATGTGGTATGTGAAAAGAACACACATGCAAAATGACTCTGGTTGTTAGTGAAAAGAACGCACATGCAATGACACTGGTGGATCCATGTGTGGTCTCTGTAGAGAACACACATTTCAATCACACTGGTGGATTCATATGTGGTATGTGAAAAGAACACACATGCAATGACTCTGGTTGTTGTTAGTGAAATGAACACACATGCAATGACACTGGTGGATCCATAGGTGGTATGTGAGAAGAACACACATTCAATGACACTGGTGGATCCATAGGTGGTATGTGAAGAGAACACACATGCAAAATGACTCTGGTTGTTTTTACTAAAAAGAACACACATGCAAAATGACACTGGTGCGATCCATGGGTGGATTGTGAGAAGAAAACACATGCAATGACACTGGTGGATCCATAGGTGGTATGTGAAAAGAACACACATGCAAAATGACTCTGGTTGTTACTAAAAAGAACACACATGCAATGACACCGGTGGATCCATGGGTGGATTGTGTAAAGAACACACATGCAATGACACTGGTGGATCCATATGTGGTATGTGAAAAGAATGCACATGCAAAATGACTCTGATTGTTACTAAAAAGAACACACATGCAATGAGTCTAGTGGATCCATGGGTGTTAGTTGAAAATAATACACATTTCAATGACACTGGTGGATCCATAGGTGGTATGTGAGAATAACACACATGCAAAATGACTCTGGTTGTTACGAAAAAGAACACACATGCAATGACACTGGTGGATCGATGGGTGGATTATGAAAAGAGCATACATGCAATGGCACTGGTGGATCCATATGTGGTATGTGAAAAGAACACACATGCAATGACTCTGGTTGTTGTTAGTGAAAAGAACACACATGCAATGACATTGGTGGATCCATGTGTGGTCTTTGAAGAGAGCACACATTTCAATGACTCTTGTTGTTGTTAGTAAAAAAAACACATGCAATGACACTGGTGGATCCATGTGTGGTCTCTGAAGAGAGCACACATGCAATGACACTGGTTGTTGTTACTAAAAAGAACACATGCAATGACACTGGTGGATCCATAAGTGGATTGTGAAGAGAACACACATGCAATGACACTGGTGCATCCATAGGTGGTATGTGAAGAGAACACACATGCAAAATGACTCTGGTTGTTTTTACTATGAAGAACACACATGCAAAATGACACTGGTGGGATCCATGGGTGGATTGTGAAAAGAAACACATGCAATGACACTGGTGGATCCATATGTGGTATGCGAAAAGAACACACATGCAAAATGACTCTGGTTGTTACTAAAAAGAACACACATGCAATGACACTGGTGGATTCATAGGTGGTATGTGAAGAGATCACACATGCAAAATGACTCTGGTTGTTGTTACTAAAAAGAACACACATGCAAAATGACACTGGTGGGATCCATGGGTGGATTGTGAAAATAAACACATGCAATGACACTGGTGGATCCATATGTGGTATGCGAAAAGAACACACATGCAAAATGACTCTGGTTGTTACTAAAAAGAACACACATGCAATGACACTGGTGGATCCATGTGTGGATTGTGAAAAGAACACACATGCAATGACACTGGTGGATCCATATGTGGTATGTGAAAAGAACACACATGCAAAATGACTCTGGTTGTTACTAAAAAGAACACACATGCAATGACACTGGTGGATCCATGTGTGGTCTTTGTAGAGAACACACATTTCAATCACACTGGTGGATCCATATGTGGTATGTGAAAAGAACACACATGCAATGACTCTGGTTGTTGTTAGTGAAAAGAACACACATGCAATGACACTGGTGGATCCATAGGTGGTATGTCATAAGAACACACATTTCAATGACTCTGGTTGTTGTTACTAAAAAGAACACACATGCAATGACACTGGTGGATCCATAGGTGGTATGTGAAGAGATCACACATGCAAAATGACTCTGGTTGTTGTTACTAAAAAGAACACACATGCAATGACACTGGTGGATACATGGGTGGATTGTGAAAAGAACACACATGCAATGACACTGGTGGATCTATAGGTGGTTTGTGAAAGAACACTAATGCAAAATTACTCTGGTTGTTGTTACTAAAAAGAACACACATGCAATGACACTGGTGGATCCATAGGTGGATTGTGACAAGAACACACATGCAATGACACTAGTGGATCCATAGGTGGTATGTGAGAAGAACACACATGCAAAATGACTCTGGTTGTTGTGACTAAAAACAACACACATGCAATGACACTGGTGGATCCATAGGTGGTATGTGAAAAGAACACACATGCAATGACACTGGGGGATCCATAGGTGGTTTGTGAAAAGAACACACATGCAAAATGACTCTGGTTGTTGTTACTAAAAAGAACACACATGCAATGACACTGGTGGATCCATAGGTGGATTGTGAAGAGAAGACACATGCAATGACACTGGTGATCCATATTTGGTATGTGAAAAGAACACACATGCAATGACTCTGGTTGTTGTTAGTGAAAAGAACACACATGCAAAATGACACTGGTGGGATCAATGGGTGGATTGTGAAAAGAAAACACATGCAATGACACTGGTGGATCCATATGTGGTATGTGAAAAGAACACACATGCAAAATGACTCTGGTTGTTACTAAAAAGAACACACATGCAATGACACCGGTGGATCCATGGGTGGATTGTGAAAAGAACACACATGCAATGACACTGGTGGATCCATATGTGGTATGTGAAAAGAACACACATGCAAAATGACTCTGGTTGTTACTAAAAAGAACACACATGCAATGACACTGGTGGATCCATGTGTGGTCTTTGTAGAGAACACACATTTCAATCACACTGGTGGATCCATATGTGGTATGTGAAAAGAACACACATGCAATGACTCTGGTTGTTGTTAGTGAAAAGAACACACATGCAATGACACTGGTGGATCCATAGGTGGTATGTCATAAGAACACACATTTCAATGACTCTAGTTGTTGTTACTAAAAAGTACACACATGCAATGACACTGGTGGATCCATAGGTGGTATGTGAAGAGATCACACATGCAAATTGACTCTGGTTGTTGTTACTAAAAAGAACACACATTCAATGACACTGGTGGATCCATGGTTGGATTGTGAAAAGAACACACATGTAATGACACTAGGGGATCCATAGGTGGTTTGTGAAAAGAACACACATGCAAAATGACTCTGGTTGTTGTTACTAAAAAGAACACACATGCAATGACACTGGTGGATCCATAGGTGGATTGTGAAGAGAAGACACATGCAATGACACTGGTGATCCATATTTGGTATGTGAAAAGAACACACATGCAATGACTCTGGTTGTTGTTAGTGAAAAGAACACACATGCAATGACATTGGTGGATCCATAGGTGGTATGTGAAGAGATCACACATGCAAAATGACTCTGGTTGTTGTTACTAAAAAGAACACACATGCAAATGACCCTTTGGATCCATGGGTGGATTGTGAAAAGAGCACAAATGCAATGACATTTGAATGGTACGGGTGGATCCATAGGCGGATTGTGAAAAGAGATTTTCCCTCTCTCTCTCTATCACAAATCTCACAAAAGCCCAAACGTGTGGAGATCCCAAACATGTGATCACTCTGGGTGCTAGGCCCTGATTGGCTGACAGAGATGTCACGTGGATTGTCTCCACCAACCGTTGATCCCGTGTGATCCAACGGGCAGGATAACCCCTCCCTTCTCCACTTTTTTATGCATGGTCAATCCGTGCCACCTCTCTATCCGTGCCACCGATACTAAACCCCCATAAACAAGTGAAAATCCATCTATCTAACTAAAATAAATAAAATAAATCATCATATTTCGAAGAAGCCATCGTCTTCGTCTTCCGGTTCGTCCTCGTCTTCGTCAACGCCATGGTCCCCGCCATCGCCGCCGTCGATGCCCTCCTCTGACGACTCGACACCACCCCCTTCCTCGAATAAGCGCGCTATCTCCTCGTCGGAGTCCTCCTCCTCCTCCTCTTCGTAGTCCCACGGGTCCACGTCACTCTCCTCCGCTCCTGCCTCCAACTGATCGATGAAAGCCTCCTCGTTGGCCGAGTCAGACTCGTCCAAATAGCTATCTCCTCTCTTCTTCCTGGTCTTCTTCTCGTTCCTCTTTGCGCTCGTGCGACGCTGCAGGTACCCCACGCTCCTCCTGCGTGGCTAGTACGAGCTTCGACGTCGTGGTGTCCTCGAGTGCAGATGTCGATGGATCCTTGTGCGGTCGAACACGACATGCTGCTTCAGCAGGTGACTCACGAGCACGGACGATGCAACGAAGAGCTGGGGACGCAGGACGGTCAGTGGACGGCTTGGACCTGCCATTGCCACGGCGAGGGGGCATCGTGCTCGAGGTAGTTGCTCTGAATGGTCGATGGCGGGTACACAGAGTGGGGTGCCGATATGATCAAGGACAAGCAGCAGTTTCGTGCGTCGTGTCCACGCGTGCATTTGTCGATTATCAAAAAAAAAGTAATATCTCGTGTACTGAACATAATTTGATCACAACTAAAGTGGCACAGCATATTCTAGACTCGTAAATATCCCGTCTGTGCCTGTCACGTGGAGTTCGACAGAGTTGGACGTGCCGACGTGATCGTGCAGCAGTTGCGCGTGTCATTTCCCCATCAACACGTGACACACGCACGCGGGATGTGCGCGCTGATTCCCGTGACGACCACCCGGATCGCATTCCCCTTATTATATACTGGATTTTGGGCGGCGCCGAAGACCATTGAAGTGTCCATCACAATAAAGACAAGTCCCATCGATTCCCTACCCCTGCCTCCCTGACTTCTTTGAGAAGGTAGACCGTTCACAGTGGTCTTGTATATTAGTACTAGTACTACTGGACCACGGCATGTACTCTTTACTCTTCTCCCACACTAATAATCACTATCTCCTTCCTCCTGCCTCCGCCACAGTCACCCTGCAAGCCATGGCTCCACTGAGGAGGGGGAGAGGCCGGTCGACGATCCTCGCGGAGAAAAGGGAGAGAAATCGCCACGAGGCACTTCTTGCTCTACCATCCACTCAAGCCCACCCTCTCATCGAGGCCCAATCTCCCCCGACAATGGCGCCGGATGTTCTAGCAGGCGGGGGCTCCTCCCAGTATGGTCTCCTTATTCTACTGCTTCTCCATCTCCCTCCCCATCATGATCTTAATCAGCTTCTTCTTGCTTTTCTTCTTCTTCTGGATCTTCCTCTTCTACGTATTACAGGTCGGCCATGGAGCCCGAATCCACCACGACGGAGGCGTTGCAGGACCCGTTCGGCCCTGTTCCATGTCTCAGCGAGGTAGCAAATCTCCACGCTGTTATTTCTCCGAGTTATGATGTGGATTTCTTAGATGGTGTCCGCCCCGTATTGGTTTTTCTTCTTCTTTTGCGAGTTGTATTTGTTTTCATGAATATGACTGGATCTCTTGGTCTTTCCTTAATACCGTTGTTCATGGATTCACTCTGGATTTTTTGTGATTAGGATTAGTTTATCGTGGCCATGAATACATCTCTAGGTCCATTTTTTAACATTGCGGCCAATAGATTCAACAGGGATTTTTTGATCTGTATTAGTATTCACCTGGGACCTGGAGTGTAATTGTAGAATTCCTATTTCAATTAACATGAACGATGCAGCGATCGAAGGCCGAGTACCGTGAGAAGGTGGTCGCGATCAGTTCCAAGATTGCCAACCAACATGAGCTTGCACGCTCCCTAACCCAAGCTAATGAGAGCCTACGCAAGCAATTATCTATGCAGAAGGAGATCTCGCTAGATTTTGCACGTGACGTCGTTAGGCTACAGAAAGTGCTCGACCGTAACTTGATCAGGCAAGAACAGGCCATCAAGATAATCAACGAGCTCACGGAGGAGAAGAAGAATCTCGTGGAAAGGTGCATTCTCCTGCAGGACGAAGTCAGCGAGGCACTCAGAGGATGCGTCGAGGAAACCAAGGCTACCATCCGAGCCTACCATGACAGGAACTATTGCCTGGATGCAGTCAAGGAGATGAAGGCAGACATGAGCAGAGGGATTACCGTACTCGAGGGTGTTCGGAAAGAGAACGAGGAGCTAAGGGCATGTCTGGAGGCGTACCGGAGCAATGCCCAAGTCTGATTCCCGTTAGCAGGGACACGAATACCAGTTCGTCCTCCTCTCCTTTTGTAATGTTTAGGGTTCAGGGAGCAATGGCCATGTCTGCTTCCCATTATAGGGTGCAATAAGAATCCTAGGGCAACTCCTTATCTATCTGGACATGTGTTGGTGTTCATGTTCATGAATGGACACCATGTTCTCTTTCCATATGTATCTGGACATGGGTTTCTGCATTATGAGTTTGCCACTCTCCCACTACTATTTGGTGATATTGGGAAAACCCACAAAGACACTAAACTGCTGATAAATCTTATTTGTCTTCGAAATTGAAATTATGATAGTGCCACTAGTCGATTCATAAAATGTTGATTAGTCCTAGATTGCTTCTTCCTTGAAATTATGATAGTGCCACTAGTCGATTCAGTTAATTATGGAAACTAACCAGCTTGTCCTGGTGAACTGAACAAACCATACCATGTATTTTTGTTGCAGGGAAAGAGGCAAAAGATCGGCCAGGACCTGGCGACCTGGCTAAATGACAAGATAGCAATCCAAAGGGAGAAGCGGAATTTAAACGCCTTTAACCAATCGGGCGCTGAATTGGTCCTTTCCGACAAGTGCTGTAAAACTGAAGGAGTTAAATGCCGACTGGGCGAAGCTACACAGTGAAGGTCGTGCCTCGTCTAGGAAGCAGATGGAGATCATGAAAGGGATCTTGAAGGAAAATCGTATGGCTACGGACAAAATTCTCTGCCATGTGACGGAGCGCTGGAACCTACAGCTGAAGCACGACATAGTACTGAAGGAGCTGGCCAATCTTAGGGAGGAAAACAGGCAGCTCCGGGCCAGGCTCGCTCAACATATGTCTATTTAGTACTGAACTGCCTGGTTTATCCTCTGAAGTGGTGATTTTGTAAGCGTGAACTTAACTCTATGCACGATATGTGTGTTCGTCTGAAATTAGTTTGCTGGAGGATTGAGTTTGGCTTAGTTCGGAAAGCGCAACTGCAAGTCTTACAATTAACTAGTTTCAGGCATTGGTACAACATAAATTATTCATCTCGAATTTCCTTTATCCTCTATAGTCTGTCCTTGTTCACCCTCGCGCGCCTTCTTCAGTTCCTTCAACAGATCCGCAATGCAGCACTCTAGCTTCTTCTTGTCTTCCCTGAGCTGATCCCTCTCCTTTTCTGCATTATGAATCAGCAACCTGTGACTATCCTGAAGCTTCTTTGCAGTTCCAACAACCAAGCTCCCATCGATTCCGTCAGTTAGCTTTGACTGCAAATTCTCGATTTCTTGTTCCAGCTCCTTATTTCGTACCGACAGCTTATAATTTTTTCAGCTGCATCACTTACATCAGTAAATCTCCCCGACCTTTCCAACTCATACATCTCCCATAACTGTGCCAAACATTTCTTAAGTGCATCTGGCCACTCAAGATCCACCCACTCTACTGCTTTACACACCGGGCCAACCTAAAAACACACACACTATAGTGTTATGAACATGCACGATACATTTTACTTCATGTCACAGTTGCACATAATGTAAACAAACCTGATTTGTGCAGCCCAAAAACCTTCTCTTAGTGTTACTGCCTTCGAATGCAACATATCTCCTCAGTTTTAGCCCATGGTAACATGGCACTTATCCATCGAGATCTAGGCCCTCCCATTCGGAGTCGTAGATCGTCCTTGGTACCTATAGGTAAACGCAAAGCTGAAATCAAACACGATTGCATGCACATCTGGTCGGGCTCAGATCGAGTGATTTACCATTGCCTAACCCTAGCCTGAGAAAACAGAGGAACTCACATCGTGGAAGGAATACTCGATGTCGGAGAGAAGGTTGTCGCTGCTCGACTGGTCGTCCTCGCCGTTCAAGGACAGCATGGCGAATGCGACGGCGTCGGAGAGAGAGAGAGAGAGAGAGAGAGAGAGAGAGAGAGAGAGAGAGAGAGCAGCCCTTCTACCGCTGCAATGATGACTACATTGGCATGTTACAATAGTTTAATGGATACCATGCCCTTTCCCTAGATTACTGTCTCCTGCCTGATATGGATTCTCTTCACACATTCTCATTTCAAATATTAAACCCGCACTCCCTGCATCCCAATTTCATTGCCTAACGAAAACATACCAGTATATTACATCATCCAAAGAAACAAAATCATGTCAACTACAAGGTACTTATGCATCACTTCTTCAGGCATGGTTTCACAAAACATTACATTATAATCTCCCAACAAACATAACCACAACATGGTTTCACAAAACATCACATTACAATCTCTCAACAAACGTAATCACATAAACAAGTATATTACATCAACTCAAGAAACAAAATCATGTCGACTACAAGGTACTTACGCATCACTTGTCCTGTCATGGTTTCGCAAAACATTACATTACAGTCTCTCAACAAACAAAATATCAGAAACAAGTACAGTACATCATCTCAAGAAACATAATCATGTCAACTACAATGTATTTATGCATCACTAGTCCAGTCATGGTTTCACAAAACATTACATTACAATGTCCCAACAAACATAATAACTGAAACAAGTACGGTACGTCATCTTAAGAAACATAATCATGTCAACTACAATGCACTTATGTCTTATTACAACAACGATGGTTTCATTGAGTGACATGTCCGAAAATCTCAATAGCTCGCACAACATTATATCGCAATCTCTCAACAAACATAATCACAGAAGCACGCTCTAAATGCAACAGTAGTCAATATTACAAATACAGGTAGGGGAACCCCGCGGTCCATATGACAAGCCTGTGGTAGATCTCATCGATCTCATCAATGTCGACCACCTCATTCTGTTCAGCCACTACAGGGGCATCTACATCCACTATAACATGTTCAACAACATCAGAAATGGTACCAAGGAAGAACACCTTCCTGGTTCGCTTCTTTTGCCGCATAATCTGCATAAGATCTTTAGTATCCAAAACATCTATGAATTGTTGCTTCTTATGATGCCACCACCGGATTTTTGCCATCTGCTTAGGGTCAATAGTGATTTCCTTACCGATCATCTTTCTCATTTCATCAAGAGTTATGTTTTTGGAATCGACAGTGATCTCCACAGTACATGACGAAACTGGCTTATTAACTCCCTCATCAAGTTTTGCCATGTATGAATCCACCTTTATCATTATCTTGAACTTATCCAGATCAGCATCTATTGGTCTGTATTCTCTAGGAGCAGAAGCTCTGGCAGCAAGATCTCCAGCATCTGCATACATATCATCAATCATCGCTTCAACTTTCACCTTCGATCAGCTGCACAACACTCCCAAACCATCTGAAGCTCATGGGAGTGCTCAATTTGCTGATAGGTATCATTCATGTTGCGCCACACCAATTTTGTCCTCTGTCTAGAACCCCAAGGAATTCTAGCGGCAAGCATATCTACCAGCTGCGAAACAGACACAACCTCTTTGCAATTCACAAGCAGATGCACATCTTGCCCGAACACAACCCTCTCGCATCCAAAATCAAGCTTTGCGATGTCTTTGCGAACATGAACTGTGAACTCATATAGGTCACTTGTATCAAAATTGTGCCTAATTTGATTAAAAAGGGGAACATTTTAGTTCATTCGATTCTATTATGCCGTAACTAATCTACTTGCAAGATAAGGCACAAATAAGAAAAATTCACCTCTCGCTCTTCTCTCGGGTTTTTTCTTCGAGATCTGAGTGCTGCATCCGCCCACCGGAGCCAAACAATCCGCCGCCGGCCTTGCTTTTCTCTTCAACCCGCTGCTCGTAGGTACCTTGGGAGCAAAATCCTTGCTGGCCTCCTCACTAACCGGGGCTGAAGACCTCGTCGCAGCTACGCGTTGAGCCCCAGACTTGGGCCCCGACG
This sequence comes from Avena insularis, assembly GCA_023614405.1. NCBI lineage: Eukaryota > Viridiplantae > Streptophyta > Magnoliopsida > Poales > Poaceae > Avena > Avena insularis. Next base: position 133,552,521 of record CM042692.1, read on the forward strand.
GACCCTTTTCAGTCAGCGACGTAGCTACAACCTTCGCCTTGCAAGACATGCTGGGCCGCCGCCGCCGAATTCAGTGTCGCGGGAGGGAGAAAAAAGGTCCTCCGCCGCCGGCAGATTTAGGGTCGGGAAAGGGAAGAAAAGGGACCGCCGCCACAACAAGATTCAGTGTCGAGAGTTAGGAAAGTATAGTAATGGATTTGCCTCTACGACACGTGCAGGGTGGCTAAGAAGAGTGACCGGCGAAGGAGGGGCACAGTAGGAACTAGTGTAACGGAATATCCTGACTTAACGGGCGCGATTTGAAAATATTTAGTTTGGCCATCATTCACTCGAAAGACCCCTCTTAGCAATTGGCGCCCCAACTTTTCGAATCGTGGTGATAAAAATCATCTTGGGTACCGCGTTACCTGTCCACCCCAACTTTCGGGCCGCAAAATGATATTCTCCATGCAATGACTCTAGTGGATACATATGTGCTTTGTGGAAAAAACACACATCCAATGACATTGGTGGATCCATATGTGGTTTGTGGAAAGAATACACATGCAATGACACTGGTCGATCCATGTGTGGTTTGTGGAAAAGAACACACATGCAATGACATTGGTGGATCCATATGTGGTTTGTGGAAAGAACACACATGCAATGACATTGGTTGATCCATGTGTGGTTTTGTGAAAAGAACACACATGCAATGACTCTAGTGGATACATATGTGGTTATAGGAAAGAACACACATACAATGAACACTGGTGGATCCATATGTGGTTCATAACAGGAACACACATGCAATGACACTGGTTGATCCATATGTGAGTTGTTAAAAGAACACACGTGCAATGACTCTAATGTATCCATGTGTGGTTTGTGAAAAGAACAAACATGCAATGCCATTGGTTGATCTATGTGTGGTTTGTGAAAAGAACACACACGCAATGACATTGGTTGATCCATATGTGGTTTTGTGGAAAGAACACACATGCAATGACATTGGTTGATCCATATGTGGTTTGTGACAATAACACACATGTGGTTTGTGAAAAGAACACACATGCAATGTCTCTAGTGGATACATATGTGGTTTGTGGAAAGAACACACATGCCATGAACACTGGTGGATCCATATGTGGTTCATGACAGGCATTGGTTGATCCATATGTGGTTTGTGACAATAACACACATGCAATGCCATTGGTTAATACATGTGTGGTTTGTGGAAAGAACACACATGCAATGACTCAAGTGGGTCCATATGTGGTTTGTGAAAATAAGACACATGCAATGACTCTGGTGGATCCATATGTGGTTTGTAGAAAGAACACACATGCAATGACATTGGTTGATCCATATGTGGTTTGTGGAAAGAACACACATGCAATGACATTGGTTGATCCATATGTGGTTTGTGACAATAACACACATGCAATTACTCTAGTGGATACATATGTGGTTTATGGAAAAGAACACACATGCAATGACTCTAGTGTGTCGATATGTGGTTTGTGAAAAGAACGCACATGCAATGACTCTAGTGGATCCATGTGTGGTTAGTGGAAAGAACACACACGCAATGAAATTGGTGGATCCATATGTGGCTCATGGAAAGAACACACATGCAATGACATTGGTGGATCCATATGTGGTTTGTGAAAAGAACACACATGCAATGACATTCGTTGATCCATATGTGGTTTGTGAAAAGAACACACATGCAATTACTCTGGCGGATCCATGTGTGGTTTGTGAAAAGAACACACATGCAATGACTCTAGTGTTGGTTTTAGTATAAGAACACACATGCAATGACTCTAGTGGGTCCATATGTATTTTGTGAAAAGACCACACATGCAATGACTCTAGTGGATCCATATGTGGTTTGTGGAAAGAACACACATGCAATGACATTGGTTGATCCATATGTGGTTTGTGGAAAGAACACACATGCAATGACACTGGTTGATCCATATGTGGTTTGTGGAAAGAACACACATGCAATGACTTTGGTGGATTCATGTGTGGTTTGTGAAAAGAACACACATGACATGAACACTGATTGATCCATGTGTGGTTTGTGAAAAGAACACACATACAATGTCATTGGTTGATCCATGTGTGGTTTGTGAAAAGAACACACATGCAATGCCATTGGTTGATCCATGTGGTTTGTGGAAAAGAACACACATGCAATGACATTGGTTGATCCATATGTGGTTTGTGACAATAACACACATGCAATTACTCTAGTGGATACATATGTGGTGTGTGGAAAAGAACACACATGCAATGACTCTGGTGGGTCCATATGTGGTTTGTCAAAAGAACACAAATGCAATGACTCTAGTGGATCCATGTGTGTTTAGTGGAAAGAACACACACGCAATGACATTGGTGGATCCATATGTGGCTCATGGAAAGAACACACATGCAATGACATTGGTAGATCCATATGTGGTTTGTGAAAAGAACACACATGCAATGACATTTGTTGATCCATATGTGGTTTGTGAAAAGAACACACATGCAATTACTCTGGTGGATCCATGTGTGGTTTGTGGAAAGAACACACATGCAATGACTCTGGTGGATCCATGTGTGGTTTGTGAAAAGAACACACATGCAATGACTCTAGTGCTGGTTTTAGTATAAGAACACACATGCAATCACTAGTAGAAAGAGGGCCTTTGGTCCAGCGCCCAAATTCGATTGTTCCCGGTTCATTTCCGTAATCGGGACCAATGCCAGGCACCAGTGCCGGTTCATGCCACCAGGGCATTGGTCCCGGTTCATCTTTAAGCATTGGTCCCGGTTTATGGCATGAACCGGCACCAATGACCTCGCGATGCCCACGTGGCTCTCTGCGAGGCATTGGTCCCGGTTCATGCCAACAACCGGGACCAAAAACCCCGCGACGGTCAGCAGTCCAGGAATTAATGTAAATTAATTCGGCGCAGAAATTAATTCGAGGCAGAATTTAATTCGAGGTAGAAATTGAATTGATCACTATTTTTGAACAAATCTTTCACGAATTAATCGAGAGAAAGGTCTATATTGAGACATTTTATTATTCGACCACAAATTTTTCCATACAAATAAAGATGCGACTTTATAAACTTCTAGTCGACAACACTTCCGTTGCCGCTGTCCTCCGAGCCGTTGTCCTCCGTGCCGCCGGCTTCCTCGTCGCCATCAGACGAAATCTCCACGATTTCGGTGTTGTTCGGGAGACGGAGCTCGTCTGCGCGCATAGCGGCATCGATGGCGGTGTAGATGGTCCGTCCAGGGACGGAGCAGAACAACTCCCGCCCTTCTTGGTTGCGGCGATCCGGGTGCACCAGGCGCCCGTCCATGAAACGGTTGCCAAGCTTGGCCTTCCGCTCCTTCTTGAACAGCCGGGGCCAATACTCGCTGCCTGCCGCGTACCGGGGCAACGCCCTAAAGCACGTGGGCAGTTGGCAGCGACGCTCCGTGATGACGTACTCCATCTCGTATCCGCGGGGGTTGAGGGGAGGAGCCACCGGCACACCCCCCTCGCTGATGCGAAATCCGGCGGGAAGGGTCACGCGCGGCGGCGCGAGGATGTCGTAGATCGCAAACTGCGCCGCCTCGTAGTGGTTGAGCATGGGCACCTCCATGACGGCGCGGTGGAGATTGGTGAGGGAGGGGAGGCGAAACAACGGCACGGTGGAGAGGCAAAGTGGTAGGGTGGAGAGGGACTGCAGAGAGGCAGAGGCGATGGCGAAAGCGAGCGCTACGGCCTCATATTTATGCACGGGGACGACAAAGAGACGGAGGCATTGGTCGTGGTTATTGCCAAGAACCGGGACCAAAGCCCCTCCCGCACGACACGTGGCGGCCCAGCAGCGCGCCCCCCACCGAAGTCATTGGTCCCAGGTCGTGCCATTAACCGGGACCAATGACCTGGGTGGGGTGCGAGCTGCTGGGCGGCCATGTGTCGCGCGGGAGGGGTTTGGTCCCGGTTCGTGGAAATAACTGGGACCAAAAACCCTCCCCTGGCTATATATAAGCCCAGCCCTTTGCCCACCAAATTTTGCTGGATTGTGTGTGAGGAGTGGGTGCTAGCTTTTTTTTCTTTGATTGCACACAAGGTGTTCGACGAAATGTCCGAGCCACACTTTAGTTCGCACAACACGGTATCCTCGGCTGAGGTTAGCAACCTAATATTCTTTATCTGTAACTGATACAAAAATATTGCATATGTCCATGTAGGGTGGTCATTTTACTATTGACGATGTTATTGTAATGGTTAATTATTATGATGCAGATCGATGCACGGATGCGATGGATGTATGGCGACCGACGCCATTCCGATTTTATTGCAGGCCTCCATAAATTTTTCGATTTGGCTAAGGCAAACAAAGTGGATAACTTTATGCCTTGTCCTTGCGTCGACTGTTGGAACGTGGTGGAGCACTCTGCCCCGAGAATCCTTCAAAGCCATCTGCTTCAGAGAGGTTTCATGCCCGGATATTATTGTTGGGCCATGCACGGAGAAAGAGGGGTTAGGATGGAAGAAAATGAAGAAGAGGAGGATGATGACAGCTATCCTATGTCCCCTGAAGAATACGGTGATACTGCAATGGAAGACAATGAAGAAGAGGGAGGCGGCAATGAAGAAGAACAACGGGCATCAGATGAGCCCGCTGATGGTCTTGGTCGGGACATTTCTGATGCAAAGCAACAATGTGATACAGAAAGGGAGAAGCTTAAGTTGGAGGCCATGCAAAAGGATCACAAAAAGTTGTTGTACCCAAATTGCAAAGATGGCAGCACAAAGCTCGGTACCACACTTGAACTGCTGAAATGGAAGGCAGAGACTGGCTTATCTGACAAGGGATTTGAGAAGTTACTGAAAATAATGAAGCCGAAGCTTCCAAAGGATAACGAGCTGCCCGAGACAACGTACGAAGCAAAGAAGACTATCTGCCCTCTAGGATTAGATGTGGAGAAGATACATGCATGCATTAATGACTGCATCCTGTACCGCGGTGAGAAGTACGAGAATATGGATAAATGCCCGGTATGCAATGCATGTCGATACAAGATCAGACAAGATGACCCTGGTGATGTTGAGGGCGATGACGAGCCCTCCAGGAAGAGGGTTCCTGCTAAGGTTATGTGGTATGCTCCTATAATACCACGGTTGAAACGTCTGTTCAGAAATAAAGAGCATGCTAGGTTGTTGCGATGGCACAAAGAAGAGCGTAAGAAAGACGGGAAACTGAGACACCCCGCCGATGGGTCGCAGTGGAGAAACATCAAGAGAAAGTACTCAAACTTTGCAGGTGACGCGAGGAACTTATGGTTTGGTCTAAGTACAAACGGCATGAATCCTTTTGGGGAGAAGAGCTGTAGTCACAACACCTGGCCAGTGACTCTATGTATCTACAACCTTCCTCCTTGGTTGTGCATGAAGCGGAAGTTCATTATGATGCCAGTGCTCATCCAAGGACCGAAGCAACCCGGCAACGACATTGATGTGTACCTAAGGCCATTAGTCGATGAACTTTTGCGATTGCCAGGCAGAACCAGGTGTAAAGGTGTGGGGTGAGCACAAACAGGAGCCATTTGACCTACGAGCGTTGTTGTTCGTAACCATCAATGATTGGCCTGCTCTTTGTAACATTTCAGGACAGTCAAACAAGGGATACAATGCATGCACGCACTGTTTAGATAATACTAAAGGTACATATTTGGATAAATGTAAGAAGGTTGTGTACCTGGGGTGTCGTAAATTTCTTTCGACCAATCATCAAGTAAGAAAGAAAGGCAAGAATTTCAACAGTGAGGCAGATTACCGGAAGAAGCCTAAGCTCCCTAAAGGTGCTGATGTATTTGGTATGGTGAAGGACCTAGAAGTAATCTTTGGAAAGGGTCCTGGCGGTCAATCTGTTCCGAAAGACCCCATTACCGGACACATGGCCATGTGGAAAAAGAAATCTATATTTTGGGAGCTTGAGTATTGGAAAGACCTAGAGGTCCGTTCTTCAATCGACGTGATGCACGTGACGAAGAATCTTTGCGTGAACCTGCTAGGTTTCCTGGGCGTGTATGGGAATACAAAAGATACACCAGAAGCACGGGAGGACCAGCAACGTATCAAAGACCCACACAACAAGCATACTGATAAAGGGCGTAAATACTTAAGTAGCTACGCTCTTACCAAAGCAGAGAAGGAAATCTTTTTTGAAGTCCTTTACAGTATCAAGGTCCCGGCTGGCTTCTCGTCAAATATAAAGGGAATAATAAATATGGCAGAGAAAAAATTTCAGAACCTAAAGTCTCATGATTGCCACGTGATTATGACACAGTTGCTTCCGGTTGCATTGAGAGGGCTTCTACCGGAAAATGTTCGATTAGCCATTGTGAAGCTATGTACATTCCTCAATGCAATATCTTAGAAGGTAACCAATCGAGAAAGTCTGGAAAGGCTACAGAAGGATGTGGTCCAATGTCTTGTCAGTTTTGAGTTGGTGTTCCCCCCCGTCCTTCTTCAATATTATGACGCATCTCTTAGTTCACCTAGTCGATGAGATTTACATTCTCGGTCCTGTATTTCTGCACAATATGTTCCCCTTCGAGAGGTTCATGGGAGTCTTAAAGAAATATGTTTGTAACCGTGCTAGGACAGAAGGAAGCATCTCCAAGGGCTATGGAACAGAGGAGGTCATTGGGTTTTGTGTAGACTTTCTTCCTGACCTTAAGCCGATTGGTGTTCCTGAATCACGGTATGAGGGGAGACTGAGTGGAAAAGGTACGCTAGGAAAGAAAGCAATGATATTTAGGGACGGACATTCTTTGAATCAAGCACACTACATAGTTCTCCAAAGTTCTACCTTAGTGGCTCCGTATATCGAGGAACACATGAATGTTGTGCGCTCCAAGTTCCCAGGGAAGGATGACTACTGGATTTAAAAAATCACATGGAGACTTTCGGCACTTGGTTGCAATTACATCTCATGAATGACACCACTATTGGAGATCAGCTCTACTTGTTGGTCGCGACACCATCTGCGACTGTATTGACTTTCCAAGGGTACGAGATAAATGGGAATACATTTTACACGATTGCCGAAGATAAAAAGAGCACCAACCAAAACAGTGGTGTCCGCTTTGATGCAACATGCGAGAATGGGAAAAAGGACACATACTATGGTTACATAGAGGAGATATGGGAACTTGACTATGGACCTACTTTTAAGGTCCCATTGTTTCGGTGCAGTTGGGTCAACATGAATGGAGAAGGGGTAAAGGTAGACCAGTGCATGAGAATGACAACAGTGGATCTCAAGAATCTTGGTTACAAAGACGAACCATTCGTCCTAGCCAATGATGTGGCTCAGGTTTTTTATGTGAAGGACATGTCCTCTAGACCGCAAAAAAGAAAAAATAAGGAAACGAATACATCAAACGATGAGCCCAGGCGTCACATAGTTCTTTCAGGGAAAAGAAACATCATGGGAGTCGAGGACAAGACAGACATGTCAGCAGATTATGATAAGTTTGATAAAATTCCGCCCTTCACCGTGAAAACTGACCCAAGCATCCAGTTAAGCAAAGAAGATGCTCCATGGTTATGGCCTAAGAAGCGATCATAGGCAAGGGATCAACATACGCAACGAAGGATTCATATCCTAAACCCTAAACCCTATGTAAATCTATATAATGTATGGAAACTTTATGTGATGTATGGAAACTTTATGTGATGTATCGAAACTTTATGTAATGGAGTCTTTCACAGGCTTGCAGGGAAATTTTTCGAGTGAGCTTCGAAGATGCCGTGAGGCGTGTGCACCAACGACATCTTCGAGAAGCTCCGCCACGGGAGATTTCTCAACCCTTTCCCCAACACTGTTAGAGGAGATGGAGTCTTTCACAGGCCTGCAGGGAAATTTTTCCGAGGCAGAGCTTCCGAAGATGCCGTAGGGCGTGTGCACCAACGACATCTTCGAGAAGCTCCGCCACGAGCGATTTCTCAACCCTTTCCCCAACAATGTTAGAGGAGATGGAGTCTTTCACGGGATTGCAGGGAAATTTTTCCGAGGCGGAGCTTCCGAAGATGCCGTAGGGCGTGTGCACCAACGACATCTTCGAGAAGCTCCGCCACGGGAGATTTCCCAACCCTCCATCCATGGGGATGAAACTCTCTCTACCTATGTTGGCTTGTTGAGCTACTTGCCATGGCGTATAGATGGTCCTTTTATAGGCACAACGCCGCTTCTACTTTGTCTTGTTCCTCCGATAGGGCGTCGTGCGCTACATGCTTTATCTCATCGAGCAGTGCGTCCACCCACACGTCCTTATCCCGCCGACAGCTTTAGTCTCGGTTGCACCCACCAGCCGGGACTAAAGGTTACCCACGCGTCCTTATCCCACTGATATCTTTAGTCTCGGTTGCACCCACCAGCCGGGACTAAAGGTTACCCACGCGTCCTTATCCCACCGACAGCTTTAGTCTCGGTTGCACCCACCAGCCGGGACTAAAGGTTACCCACGCGTCCTTATCCCACCGGCATCTATAGTCTCGGTTGCACCCACCAGTCGGGACTAAAGGTTACCCAAGATGCACATGTGTGCACAATATGGGCACATTATCACAAACTATGCCCTGATTCCTCACTGAACTTGAAGTGGATCTCTGATGAAATAGCATGTTGTGAACCTATAAATGATTTTTTTTAAAATTCACAAGCATTATATCATGTACTTGTAGTTCAAATCTTGGCAACCTCCTACCGATTCGGTAGGAATTTGTCTTTTTCATGAGGGATGGACAAAAAGGTTCCAGATAGACCGGTTGGGAAATTTTCTATATAAGGTGGTATAGTATTTTTGAAAAATGGTTTGGTACCAATGCTAAACTTTAATTTGGTGGTTGCTTCACAGAACACCCCGATTTTGGCACCTCAAAAATGGAAATTGGCTTTTTCATGTGTCGAAAGGGAAAACTTCCTCCTGCAACATCGTAAGCCATCCCAAGATGCACATGTGTGCACAATATGGGCACATTATCACAAACTATGCCCTGATTCTAGCCATAACATTGGTGGTTTGACCTAAATGTCATGAAACCTCGAACATGATAGGTCATTTTGTGAAGGATTTTTTATAATGTTTGCAATTTTTCAAGTTCAATATTTTTCCTTGCAACTGTGACACATAATATGACACTACGTGAAGGTTTCACATTGTTTGGATCATTTTTGAATTTCTTATGCCCGTTTCAAACTATATTCAAAACGGCGGGCATGAAGCTTCTTAGCCCGGGGCTGAGCCTCGCTGAACTTGAAGTGGATCTCTGATGAAATAGCATGTTGAACCTATAAATGATTTTTTTAAAAATTCACAAGCATTATATCATGTACTTGTAGTTCAAATCTTGCCAACCTCCTGCCGATTCGGTAGGAATTTGTCTTTTTCATGAGGGATGGACAGAAAGGTTCCAGATACACCGGTTGGGAAATTGTCCATATAAGGTGGTATAGTATTTTTGAAAAATGGTTTGGTAGCAATGCCAAACTTTAATTTAGTGGTTGCTTCACGTAAACACCCGATTTGACACCTCAAAATGGAAATTGGCTTTTTCGTGTGTTGAAAGGGAAAACTTCCTCCTGCAACATCGTAAGCCATCCCAAGATGCACATGTGTGCACAATATGGGCACATTATCACAAACTATGCCCTGATTCTAGCCATAACATTGGTGGTTTGACCTAAATGCCATGAAACCTCGAACATGATAGGTCATTTTGTGAAGGATTTTTTATGATGTTTGCAATTTTTCAAGTTCAATATTTTTCCTTGCAACTGTGATACATAATATGACACCACGCGAAGGTTTCACAATGTTTGGATCATTTTTGAATTTCTTATGCCCGTTTCAAACTATATTCAAAATGGCGGGCATGAAGCTTCTTAGCCCGGGGCTGAGCCTCGCTGAACTTGAGGTGGATCTCTAATGAAATAGCATGTTGTGAACCTATAAATGATTTTTTTAAACAAGAATTATATCATGTACTTGTATTTCAAATCTTGAAAAGTTTTTTAAAATTCCAAATTATGCAATAAATATTTTGTTAATGCAATTTTATTTGTAAATAGTAAAATTGTATAGTTCAAATAAAAATATTTGAAAACAGAAAATGGTTTTTGATTAGTTATTTAAATTGAAGCACTTTTCCTCTTAAAAGTTTTTTAAAATTCCAAATTATGCAATAAATATTTTGTTAATGCAATTTTAATTGTAAATAGTACAATTGTATAGTTCAAATAAAAATATTTGAAAACAGAAATGGTTTTTGATTAGTTATTTAAATTGAAGCACTTTTCTTGTTAAAAGTTTTTTAAAATTCCAAATAAATAATCATCTTAAATTGAAACATTTATTAATTAAAGAAGAAACAAATTTGAAAATGGCGGGAAGACCAAAAGGTTTGCCAAAATCTGAAAAAACGGGTCAACGATCCCGGTTCGTCCCACGAACCAGGACCGATGATACTGGATGCGCGCGCTGCCATTAAAACGCCTTTGGTCCCGGTTGTTGACACGAACCGGGACCGTTGATCCTTTGGTCCCGGGTGGTAGGACTAACCGGGACCAACGGTCGTGCACGTGGCAGCACAGCAACGCTCGTGCCCTAGACCTTTGATCCCGGTTGGTGGCACAAACCGGGACCGTTGGTCCTTTGGTCCCGGTTATTGGGATGACCCAGGACCAATGGTCTGTACAGTTAACAGTCCCGGCCTTCCTCCTCCCCAATTCCCCCAATTCACAAAGCACATCGACGCGTGGTTAAGGAAAATTTGCGGCGGAGCAAAATCACGGCGGCAGGCTGCCCAAATCCAGAGCGGCCGCTTCACGCCGTCGACGCCCGCCGCGCCACCACCATCTGAGGAATCGACCGCGCACGCTGGAAATCGACGCCACGGTCACCGTCTGCTCCGACTCCGACCGTTGCGGTTGCCGCTGCTTCCGAGCTCCTCCGGCCTCGTCGACCCGTCCATCGTCTTCGTGGTGAGCCGTTGGTCCTCCAGGAGCTCTCCTTTCTCTCTCTCTCTCTCGCTCTGTTTCCTTCTGTTGTCGAGCGCCACTGTCCACCCCCGTCGGCCGCCATTGCAGACGACGCTCCGATGACCAATAAGGGGCGGCGCGACCACCGTTAGCTTCCTCGCGATGTGCTCGTTCGAACCCGACCTTCTGCGTGTTCCAGCAAACACTCTAGTGCCGCTAACCACTGCCAGCCGACGTGCCCTCCGGCGATCCCATGTGGCGCCAAGGTGGCGCTCATGTGACGCCCTGACGTGGGCGTCGAGTAAGCTCTGCCAGCGTGGCAGCCCGACGTGGCCATGGCCCACTAGTCAGTCACTATGGGTAGGCAATGCATCTGTGAGAAAAGGTTTCAGGCCTTAGGTGACGTCAGCCTTTACCTATGTTGACGCAATAAAATTTTAATAAATGTTTAAATAATTTCAGAAAAGAGTTTAATCTTATAAATTCAATAACTAATTATTTCTAAGTTAGAAAAATATGTATAATATATCAAAATGTTTAGAAAAATGAGATCTACACAATAGACTCATAATCATGCATTGTTCAAAAACTTTAATTACAAGTTTAATAAGAGAATGAAATCAACCCCTCGTAGGTGATTTCGGGGTCTCTCCTGTACTAGGGTTTGGACCCTTCGGATCTCACTTAAATTGCCAAGCATGCCTTAGGGTTAAATTTCAACTATGTTTAAATTGTCATATCATTATCGATGCCATGTGTTGATTGTTTAACTTGCAGATACTATGGATCCAACACATCAGGAAAACATCCTCCAAGGGATGATCTGCGAAAATGAAGATATCGATATCGATGTCACGAGTGAGTTTCTGAATGATTCTGGTCAGGGAGATGAGTCTCTCAACCGAGGAGACGGCTCCGGTGAGGTAGAAGCCGAAGCCTGGGATAGGGGAGAAGCCGATAAGGAAGAAGGCGACGGCTCCGGCGGAACCTTAAATCTCGCAAACACCGGCGAGGTGTATATATGTATTTTTGTAATTAAAATGCTGCTGTCTATATATACATGCATATATTAACACTCTTTCTTCTTTTAGCCCTCCAGATCGAGAACTTCTTCCGTAAGAACGAAACGAGGCCCAACAAAAAAGTTGGATGACACTGTGAGGTATAGGATCGACGTGGTCGGTGTAGATGGCGAACCGCAAGCTCCCGTCGATGTCGCAAGAAAATTTGTCGAGCAATGCGGAGTTCTTGTGAGGGACTACATCCCGATTACCGTTCAAGAAAGGAATCGGCCAAGCGGCGGTGGAGTCTCGTATGTCGGCGACAACACCAAAGATAAGCTTTTTGACAAGCTCATGACTAATTTCCTCCTGCCGGAACCAGATGTGACTCCAGATGAGGAGGAGAGAGCAAGAAGGGAGCTTGTGTAAAGAGTCAAGAAGTTTGCTCTCAGCAAGATGGCCGATGCATTAAAGAACTGGAAGAAGAAACTGTACCATAACTTTTTCAAGGTAGAGAAGAGTCCGAATTTCAATGAAGCCGGCTATGCTAAGTTAAGACACCAGTGGGAGGATTTTGTGAAGTACAAGACATTGGAGAAAGCTAAGGAAAGGTCTAGAATAAATACGGAGAACGCTGCTAAGAAACTGTACCATCATAACATGGGGCCTGCTGGCTATGCCGGTTGCATGCCTAAGTGGGATGCACTTGAGGTCAATTACATAGCTGCCGGGATCAGACCAGAGCCTGCAACATGGACACCACAGGCGAGAAACTGGTTTTACGGCCATGGGGGCACGTTGGACAAAGAAGGGAGGGCAATATATAATTAGAAACACAAAGATGATCCCCTACTGCCCATCAACAATATTAGAAATGTAGTAGATGATGTTGCAGCGAGACGGTTCATTGCCGATAGAGAGAACGACGAGCTCACATGGGCCCTTAAAAATCCTGAACACGACGGACGAGCACGAGGCACACTAGGCTCCAAGTCGTGGAAGGTTGCCTTCCCCCCGGAAATGAAGAGATATCCCGATAAAAGCCATCAGAGGAGAAAGGAAAGGGAGGCAGCTGAGAAAGCAGCCGCTGCAGACCAGCTGCGTAATGTAGAAGAAGCATTAAAGCGGCACCAGGATCAACTCGACATACTTAGCCAGCAAGGTACTAGCGGCCAATCTCAGCGGCACGTGGTAGAAGCTGCATTCGAGGGTACCGGCGCCCCATCGAATAAGAAAAGCAGCGTCGCTTCCACGCAGCTCCATGATGTTGATGATGATGCACCGACGACATCTCCTCCTAAACGCTACCCAGTGGATGATATCACGGAGACAACAGCTTGTGAGCTAAAGGTGCAGGTTATGAACTTAAGGGTGACGGCGGCAGTCAACATGGCGGTACCAATTGGGCCTAACCCAACTTGGCATTGCAAACCGGTTCCAAAAGGGTACGCTGTCGTCATGGTGGATGAGGTGAATGAAGATTTTGAGGAGCTGAAGCTAGACCACCCTGCAGGGGAAGATATGGAGCTGACTCAACTAGGAGAAGCCAAAGGGGGGACTATTCTATGGCTAAAGGAGCGCATCATGCTTCCAAATTATGTGCCGCCAAGGCCACCCACTCCTCAGAGCAGCAATCCACCTTCGCCGCCACCTCACCATTCTCCAGCGCAACCGTCGCCTTCACCGCCTCACCGCTCAGCGCAACCATCTCCATCGCCGCCTCAGCCGTCTCTGTCCCCTGAGCCTCAAAGACAAAAGCGAAAGTATACTAAGGCGGGCAGCACCACCAGCAGCAGCAAGAGTACGTTCCGATCACCGAAACGTAAGCAATCGCCCCTCCCAAGAGTACCTCATCAGAATATGAAGAAGCTACCTTGCGAGAAGACAGATGAGGAAACTGATGCGGCCGCAGCTGCCCATTATGAAAAGTGGAAGATTGACATGGCTAACAAGAAAAAGCCAATAGAGGCATTTTTCCCGGTCACCGCAGAAGATAAAGCCAAAGCAGTCGCGCTTAAGATTCAGCTTCACCAACCCATAGCGCTCACATCATACTATAATCGCTCTATTACCAAGTCGGCTGAGGCAAAAGAGCGGAGAGTCGGGAAAGAAGTTGCCCAGCTCGGACAACAGAAAAATCAATTGATCGAACCGCTCAAAGTGTACGATACCAATGAGTGGATGATCCAGGAGCGGCATGATCCGAACATTGATCCGGAGTTTGTTCGACTGTACAGAGAAAAAGCCCAATTATATGGACTGTCTATTATTGAGTACATGAGCCGTATGCATGAGTGCGAGGGGTACGAAGAAACAGCATACGTGTACCAGTACGGGGCTCCTCTCGTCAAACCCGAGTTAGTCAAAGATCTACCAACAAAAATGCGAAGATTGCATAAATGGTACATCCAAGCCTGTGCTGATTCCAAAAACTGGATCTATGCTGCATATAAACACCACCATTACGGTCATGGAGATGGCTTCATACTGATTGAATTTCCAGAATTATTTCAGTTTTACCAACAAGACGCCCTCGACAAAGCTATCGTCAGTGCCTATTGTTTGTAAGTATTATTAATTTCTATAATTAAGTCTTTCTAGCTCATCTCATTCGTTTCTTGTATAATCTTACTAATCACTATACTAATTATATATGCAGAATGAAGATTCAAGAATGCAACAAAGGACAAATCTATGACCTTGGGTTTGTTGACTGTAATTTTGTTCATGAAGTTACTCTAAAAACAAATCCTAAAGAGACAGAGGATAACTTGTTCCAAGCGTTGAAGTATTTCAGCAACAGAAGGGAAATACTATTTCCTTACAACGCTGCGTGAGTGTTACTGTCTTGTACACATTCTATTTTCGACTACTCGATGTTAAGCGTATAATTGACTCGTGTTATATTTTGTTAGTGTGTCAAGCTTCCACTATATTCTCTTAATCATTTCTGTTGACACCGGAGTAGTAAAAGTCCTGGACTCGAAACGCACACCATTAGAAAAGTGGGCGGACATGCAGGAATGCCTCCAGAGGGCCTGGAAACGGTTCACCGCCAAAACTAGGGGTGTTTGGAAGCCAGAGCTTACATTTAAACCATTGACTGTAAGTACTACTTGCTAGATCCACGCATCTCTTTGATTCTAGTTTTAATACCACCATTATCATGCTTGATTATTATTTTGATTGAACTCCGTTCTCGTAAAGTGCTTGAGGCAGGAAGCTGGGAATAACTTATGTGGATACTATGTTCATGAAGTTCATTCGCCAGACGACCAAAGAGAAGGGGCGACCGAACATCAAAAAAATTGAAGTACGATAAACAATAATCACAACTTTATTTTATTACCACCAATTGTGTTTAGTTTCATTCATATATATTGATCCCCTTCTTTATATTAGATCGAACAGATGCGGGACGGTCTTCTATCACAAGAACGCGTGCAAGCAATTCAAGAGGAAATTGTCGGATTCTTGTTAGAACAATTCATAGATCCGAAAGGAGAATACTATTACCCACTTCATTTGGAAGGGTGAAGTGTATAAAAGAAGTGTAAATTAGATCAAATTCGTGTGAGAGTATCGTTTGTAATTATAATATGTTTCGACCAAGAAGACGGATGAGACGGTGTATATATTTGTGATCATGCATGATGTGTAATATATATATCATGGTTTCATTATTGCTGTATATATGTAGTACCATTAAATTTATAAAAAAAATCCTGCCGTGGCAGAAAAATAGCCTGAAATCCTGCCCTGGCACAAAACCCTGCCGCGGCAGAAAACCCTGCCGCGGTAGAAAAATAGCTCGGAAATCCTGCCGCGGCACAGAGACCAACCATCCCGGTTCGTGCCAAGAACCGAGACCAATGATCCACCCCCGCCCGTCTCTGGCGCTGACATGTGGGGACCCATTGGTCTCGGTTTTTCCCACGAACCGGGACCAATGATCCATCCCCCCCCCCGTAGCTCGCCAGCCCACGTGGAGACCCATTGGTCCCGGTTCGTGCGCGAACCGGGACTTGCATTAGTCCCGAGTGATTGGTCCCGGTTCTAGAACCGGGACCAATGGCCCTTATGAACCGGGACTAGAGGCCATTTTTCCACCAGTGAATGACTCTAGTGGGTCCATATGTGGTTTGTGAAAAGACCACACATGCAATGACTCTAGTGGATCCATATGTGGTTTGTGGAAAGAACACACATGCAATGACATTGGTTGATCCATATGTGGTTTGTGACAATAACACACATGCAATTACTCTAGTGGATACATATGTGGTTTGTGGAAAAGAACACACATGCAATGACTCTGGTGGTCCATATGTGGTTTGTGAAAAGAACACACATGCAATGACTCTAGTGGATCCATGTGTGGTTAGTGGAAAGAACACACACGCAATGACATTGGTGGATCCATATGTGGCTCATGGAAAGAACACACATGCAATGACATTGGTGGATCCATATGTGGTTGTGAAAAGAACACACATGCAATGACATTTGTTGATCCATATGTGGTTTGTGAAAAGAACACACATGCAATTACTCTGGTGGATCCATGTGTGGTTTGTGGAAATAACACACATGCAATGACTCTGGTGGATCCATGTGTGGTTTGTGAAAAGAACACACATGCAATGACTCTAGTACTGGTTTTAGTATAAGAACACACATGCAATGACTCTAGTGGGTCCATATGTGGTTTGTGAAAAGACCACACATACAATGACTCTAGTGGATCCATATGTGGTTTGTGGAAAGAACACACATGCAATGACATTGGTTGATCCATATGTGGTTTGCGGAAAGAACACACATGCAATGACACTGGTTGATCCATATGTGGTTTGTGGAAAGAACACACATGCAATGACTCTCGTGGATTCATGTGTGGTTTGTGAAAAGAACACACATGGCATGAACACTTGTTGATCCATGTGTGGTTTGTGAAAATAACACACATACAATGCCATTGGTTGATCCATGTGTGGTTTGTGAAAACAACACACATGCAATGCCATTGGTTGATCCATGTGGTTTGTGGAAAAGAACACACATGCAATGACATTGTGGATCCATAAGTGGTTTGTGGAAAGAACACAAATGCAGTGAACACTGGTGGATCCATGTGTGGTTTTTGAAAAGAACACACATGCAACGCCATTGGTTGATCCATTTGTGGTTTGTGAAAATAACACACATGCAATGCCATTGGTTGATCCATGTGGTTTGTGGAAAAGAACACACATGAAATGACATTGGCGGATCCATATGTGGTTTGTGGAAAGAACACACGTGCAATGACACTGGTTGATCCATGTGTGGTTCGTGAAAAGAATACACATGCAATTACTCTAATGGATCCATATGTGGTTCCTTGAAGGAACACACATGCAATGACATTGGTGGATCCATATGTGGTTTGTGAAAAGAACACACATGCAATGACTCTAGTGGATCCATATGTGGTTTGTGGAAAGAACACACATGCAATGAACACTGGTGGATCCATATGTGGTTCATGACAGGAACACACATGCGATGACTCTAGTGGATACATATGTGGTTTGTGGAAAAAAAAACACATCCAATGACATTTGTGGATCCATTTGTGGTTTGTGGAAAGAACACACATGAAATGACATTGGTTGATCCATGTGTGGTTTGTGGAAAAGAACACACATGCAATGAAATTGGTGGATCCATATGTGGTTTGCGGAAAGAATACACATGCAATGACATTGGTTGATCCATCTGTGGTTTGTGAAAAGAACACACATGCAATGACTCTAGTGGATACATATGTGGTTATACGAAAGAACACACATGCAATGAACACTGGTGGATCCATATGTGGTTCATGACAGGAACACACATGCAATGACACTAGTTGATCCATATGTGAGTTGCTAAAAGAAAACACATGCAATCCCATTGGTTAATCCATGTGTGTTTTGTGAAAAGAACACACATGCTATGACTCTAATGTATCCATGTGTGGTTTGTGAAAAGAACACACATGCAATGCCATTGGTTGATCCATGTGGTTTTTGTGAAAAGAACACACATGCAATGACATTGGTTGATCCATATGTGGTTTGCGGAAAGAACACACATGCAATGACACTGGTTGATCCATATGTGGTTTGTGGAAAGAACACACATGCAATGACTCTCGTGGATTCATGTGTGGTTTGTGAAAAGAACAAACATGGCATGAACACTTGTTGATCCATGTGTGGTTTGTGAAAAGAACACACATACAATGCCATTGGTTGATCCATGTGTGGTTTGTGAAAAGAACACACATGCAATGCCATTGGTTGATCCATGTGGTTTGTGACATTGTGGATCCATAAGTGGTTTGTGGAAAGAACACAAATGCAGTGAACACTGGTGGATCCATGTGTGGTTTTTGAAAAGAACACACATGCAACGCCATTGGTTGATCCATTTGTGGTTTGTGAAAAGAACACACATGCAATGCCATTGGTTGATCCATGTGGTTTGTGGAAAAGAACACACATGCAATAACATTGGCGGATACATATGTGGTTTGTGGAAAGAACACACGTGCAATGACATTGGTTGATCCATGTGTGGTTCATGAAAAGAATACACACGCAATTACTCTAATGGATCCATATGTGGTTCATTGAAGGAACACACATGCAATGACATTGGTGGATCCATATGTGGTTTGTGAAAAGAACACACATGCAATGACTCTAGTGGATCCATATGTGGTTTGTGGAAAGAACACACATGCAATGACATTGGTTGATCCTTATGTGGTCTGTGACAATAACACACGTGTGGTTTGTGAAAAGAACACACATGCAATGAGTCTAGTGGATACATATGTGGTTTGTGGAAAGAACACACATGCAATGAACACTGGTGGATCCATATGTGGTTCATGATAGGAACGCACATGCAATGACTCTAGTGGATACATATGTGGTTTGTGGAAAAGAACACACATGCAATGACATTGGTGGATCCATATGTGGTTTGTGACAATTACACACATGCAATGCCATTGGTTAATACATTTGTGGTTTGTGGAAACAACACACATGCAATGACTCAAGTGGGTCCATATGTGGTTTGTGAAAAGAACACACATGCAATGACTCTAGTGGATCCATATGTGGTTTGTAGAAACAACACACATGCAATGACATTGGTTGATCCATATGTGCTTTGTGACAATAAAACATGCAATTACTCTAGTGGATACATATGTGGTTTGTGGAAAAGAACACACATGCAATGAACACTGGTGGATCCATATGTGGTTAGTGATAAGAACACACATCCAATGACTCTAGTGGATCCATGTGTGGTTAGTGGAAAGAACACACACGCAATGACATTGGTGGATCCACATGTGGCTCATGGAAAGAACACACATGCAATGACATTGGTGGATCCATATGTGGTTTGTGAAAAGAACACACATGCAATGACATTTATTGATCCATATGTGGTTTGTGAAAAGAACACACATGCAATTACTCTGGTGGATCCATGTGTGGTTTGTGGAAAGAACACACATGCAATGACTCTGGTGGCTCCATGTGTGGTTTGTGAAAAGAACACACATGCAATGACTCTAGTGCTGGTTTTAGTATAAGAACACATATGCAATGACTCTAGTGGGTCTGTATGTGGTTTGTGAAAAGAACACACATGCAATGACTCTAGTGGATCCATATGTGGTTTGTGGAAATACCACACATGCAATGACATTGGTTGATCCATATGTGGTTTGTGAAAATAATACACATGCAATTACTCTAATGGATCCATATGTGGTTCATTGAAGGAACACACATGCAATGACATTGGTGGATCCATATGTGGTTTGTGAAAAGAACACACATGAAATGACTCTAGTGGATCCATATGTGGTTTGTGGAAAGAACACACATGCAATGAACACTGGTGGATCCATATGTGGTTCATGACAGGAAGACACATGCGATGACTCTAGTGGATACATATGTGGATTGTGGAAAAATAACACACATCCAATGACATTGGTGGATCCATATGTGGTTTGTGGAAAGAACACACATGCAATGAAATTGGTTGATCCATGTGTGGTTTGTGGAAAGGAACACACATGCAATGACATTGGTGGATCCATATGTGGTTTGTGGAAATAACACACATGCAATGACATTGGTTGATCCATCTGTGGTTTGCGAAAAGAACACACATGCAATGACTCTAGTGGATCCAATTGTGGTTTGTAGAAAGAACACACATGCAATGACATTGGTTGATCCATATGTGGTTTGTGGAAATAACACACATGCAATGACATTGGTTGATCCATATGTGGTTTGTGACAATAACACACATGCACTTACTCTAGTGGATACATATGTGGTTTGTGGAAAAGAACACACATGCAATGACTCTGGTGGGTCCATATGTGGTTTGTGGAAATACCACACATGCAATGACTCTAGTGGGTACATGTGTGGTTAGTGGAAAGAACACACACGCAATGACATTGGTGGATACATATGTGGCTCATGGAAAGAACACACATGCAATGACATTTGTGGATCCATATGTGGTTTGTGAAAAGAACACACATGCAATGACATTTGTTGATCCATATGTGGTTTGTGAAAAGAACACACATGCAATTACTCTGGTGGATCCATGTGTGGTTTGTGGAAAGAACACACATGCAATGACTCTGGTGGATCCATGTGTGGTTTGTGAAAAGAACACACATGCAATGACTCTAGTGCTGGTTTTAGTATAAGAACACACATGCAATGACTAGTGGGTCCGTATGTGGTTTGTGAAAAGAACACACATGCAATGACTCTAGTGGATCCATATGTGGTTTGTGGAAAGACCACACATGCAATGACATTTATTGATCCATATGTGGTTTGTGAAAAGAACACACATGCAATTACTCTGGTGGATCCATGTGTGGTTTGTGGAAAGAACACACATGCAATGACTCTGGTGGCTCCATGTGTGGTTTGTGAAAAGAACACACATGCAATGACTCTAGTGCTGGTTTTAGTATAAGAACACATATGCAATGACTCTAGTGGGTCTGTATGTGGTTTGTGAAAAGAACACACATGCAATGACTCCAGTGGATCCATATGTGGTTTGTGGAAATACCACACATGCAATGACATTGGTTGATCCATATGTGGTTTGTGGAAAGAACACACATGCAATGACACTGGTTGATCCATATGTGGTTTATGGAAAGAACACACATGTAATGACTCTGGTGGATCCATGTGTGTTTTGTGAAAAGAACACATATGACATGAACATTGGTTGATCCATGTGTTGTTTATGAAAAGAACACACATGCAATGCCATTGGTTGATCCATGTGGTTTGTGAAAAGAACACACATGCAATGCCATTGGTTGATCCATGTGGTTTGTGGAAAAGAACACACATGCAATGACATTGGTGGATCCATAAGTGGTTTGTGGAAAGAACACACATGCAGTGAACACTGGTGGATCCATGTGTGGTTTGTGAAAAGAACACACATGCAATGCCATTGGTTGATCCATGTGTGGTTTGTGAAAAGAACACACATGCAATGCCATTGGTTGATCCATGTGGTTTGTGGGAAGGAACACACATGCAATGACATTGGCGGATCCATATGTGGTTTGTGGAAAGAACACACATGCAATGACATTGGTTGATCCATGTGTGGTTTGTGAAAAGAATACACATGCAATTACTCTAATGGATCCATATGTGGTTCATTGAAGGAACACACATGCAATGACATTGGTGGATCCATATGTGGTTTGTGAAAAGAACACACATGAAATGACTCTAGTGGATCCATATGTGGTTTGTGGAAAGAACACACCTGCAATGAACACTGGTGGATCCATATGTGGTTCATGACAGGACCACACATGCGATGACTCTAGTGGATACATATGTGGATTGTGGAAAAATAACACACATCCAATGACATTGGTGGATCCATATGTGGTTTGTGGAAAGAACACACATGCAATGAAATTGGTTGATCCATGTGTGGTTTGTGGAAAGGAACACACATGCAATGACATTGGTGGATCCATATGTGGTTTGTGGAAATAACACACATGCAATGACATTGGTTGATCCATCTGTGGTTTGTGAAAAGAACACACATGCAATGACTCTAGTGGATCCAATTGTGGTTTGTAGAAAGAACATACATGCAATGACATTGGTTGATCCATATGTGGTTTGTGGAAATAACACACATGCAATGACATTGGTTGATCCATATGTGGTTTGTGACAATAACACACATGCACTTACTCTAGTGGATACATATGTGGTTTGTGGAAAAGTACACACATGCAATGACTCTGGTGGGTCCATATGTGGTTTGTGAAAACAACACACATGCAATGACTCTAGTGGGTCCATGTGTGGTTAGTGGAAAGAACACACATGCAATGACTCTAGTGGGTCCGTATGTGGTTTGTGAAAAGAACACACATGCAATGACATTTGTGGATCCATATGTGGTTTGTGAAAAGAACACACATGCAATGACATTTGTTGATCCATATGTGGTTTGTGAAAAGAACACACATGCAATTACTCTGGTGGATCCATGTGTGGTTTGTGGAAAGAACACACATGCAATGACTCTGGTGGATCCATGTGTGGTTTGTGAAAAGAACACACATGCAATGACTCTAGTGCTGGTTTTAGTATAAGAACACACATGCAATGACTCTAGTGGGTCCGTATGTGGTTTGTGAAAAGAACACACATGCAATGACTCTAGTGGATCCATATGTGGTTTGTGGAAAGACCACACATGCAATGACATTTATTGATCCATATGTGGTTTGTGAAAAGAACACACATGCAATTACTCTGGTGGATCCATGTGTGGTTTGTGGAAAGAACACACATGCAATGACTCTGGTGGCTCCATGTGTGGTTTGTGAAAAGAACACACATGCAATGACTCTAGTGCTGGTTTTAGTATAAGAACACATATGCAATGACTCTAGTGGGTCTGTATGTGGTTTGTGAAAAGAACACACATGCAATGACATTGGTTGATCCATATGTGGTTTGTGGAAAGAACACACATGCAATGACACTGGTTGATCCATATGTGGTTTATGGAAAGAACACACATGCAATGACTCTGGTGGATCCATGTGTGGTTTGTGAAAAGAACACACATGACATGAACATTGGTTGATCCATGTGTTGTTTATGAAAAGAACACACATGCAATGCCATTGGTTGATCCATGTGTGGTTTGTGAAAAGAACACACATGCAATGCCATTGGTTGATCCATTTGTGGTTTGTGAAAAGAACACACATGCAATGCCATTGGTTGATCCATATGTGGTTTGTAGAAATAACACACATGCAATGACATTGGTTGATCCATCTGTGGTTTGTGAAAAGAACACACATGCAATGACTCTAGTGGATCCAATTGTGGTTTGTAGAAAGAACACACATGCAATGACATTGGTTGATCCATATGTGGTTTGTGGAAATAACACACATGCAATGACATTGGTTGATCCATATGTGGTTTGTGACAATAACACACATGCACTTACTCTAGTGGATACATATGTGGTTTGTGGAAAAGTACACACATGCAATGACTCTGGTGGGTCCATATGTGGTTTGTGAAAACAACACACATGTAATGACTCTAGTGGGTCCATGTGTGGTTAGTGGAAAGAACACACATGCAATGACTCTAGTGGGTCCGTATGTGGTTTGTGAAAAGAACACACATGCAATGACATTTGTGGATCCATATGTGGTTTGTGAAAAGAACACACATGCAATGACATTTGTTGATCCATATGTGGTTTGTGAAAAGAACACACATGCAATTACTCTGGTGGATCCATGTGTGGTTTGTGGAAAGAACACACATGCAATGACTCTGGTGGATCCATGTGTGGTTTGTGAAAAGAACACACATGCAATGACTCTAGTGCTGGTTTTAGTATAAGAACACACATGCAATGACTCTAGTGGGTCCGTATGTGGTTTGTGAAAAGAACACACATGCAATGACTCTAGTGGATCCATATGTGGTTTGTGGAAAGACCACACATGCAATGACATTTATTGATCCATATGTGGTTTGTGAAAATAACACACATGCAATTACTCTGGTGGATCCATGTGTGGTTTGTGGAAAGAACACACATGCAATGACTCTGGTGGTTCCATGTGTGGTTTGTGAAAAGAACACACATGCAATGACTCTAGTGCTGGTTTTAGTATAAGAACACATATGCAATGACTCTAGTGGGTCTGTATGTGGTTTGTGAAAAGAACACACATCCAATGACTCTAGTGGATCCATATGTGGTCTGTGGAAATACCACACATGCAATGACATTGGTTGATCCATATGTGGTTTGTGGAAAGAACACACATGCAATGACACTGGTTGATCCATATGTGGTTTATGGAAAGAACACACATGCAATGACTCTGGTGGATCCATGTGTGGTTTGTGAAAAGAACACACATGACATGAACATTGGTTGATCCATGTGTTGTTTATGAAAAGAACACACATGCAATGCCATTGGTTGATCCATGTGTGGTTTGTGAAAAGAACACACATGCAATGCCATTGGTTGATCCATGTGGTTTGTGGAAAAGAACACACATGCAATGACATTGGTGGATCCATAAGTGGTTTGTGGAAAGAACACACATGCAGTGAACACTGGTGGATCCATGTGTGGTTTGTGAAAAGAACACACATGCAATGCCATTGGTTGATCCATGTGTGGTTTGTTAAAAGAAAACACATGCAATGCCATTGGTTGATCCATGTGGTTTGTGGAAAGGAACACACATGCAATGACATTGGCGGATCCATATGTGGTTTGTGGAAAGAGCACACATGCAATGACATTGGTTGATCCATGTGTGGTTTGTGAAAAGAATACACATGCAATTACTCTAATGGATCCATATGTGGTTCATTGAAGGAACACACATGCAATGACATTGGTGGATCCATATGTGGTTTGTGAAAAGAACACACATGAAATGACTCTAGTGGATCCATATGTGGTTTGTGGAAAGAACACACATGCAATGAACACTGGTGGATCCATATGTGGTTCATGACAGGAACACACATGCGATGACTCTAGTGGATACATATGTGGATTGTGGAAAAATAACACACATCCAATGACATTGGTGGATCCATATGTGGTTTGTGGAAAGAACACACATGCAATGAAATTGGTTGATCCATGTGTGGTTTGTGGAAAAGAACACACATGCAATGACATTGGTGGATCCATATGTGGTTTGTGGAAAGAACACACATGCAATGACATTGGTTGATCCATCTGTGGTTTGTAAAAAGAACACACATGCAATGACTCTAGTGGATCCAATTGTGGTTTGTAGAAAGAACACACATGCAATGACATTGGTTGATCCATATGTGGTTTGTGGAAATAACACACATGCAATGACATTGGTTGATCCATATGTGGTTTGTGACAATAACACACATGCACTTACTCTAGTGGATACATATGTGGTTTGTGGAAAAGAACACACATGCAATGACTCTGGTGGGTCCATACGTGGTTTGTGAAAAGAACACACATGCAATGACTCTAGTGGGTCCATGTGTGGTTAGTGGAAAGAACACACACGCAATGACATTGGTGGATACATATGTGGCTCATGGAAAGAACACACATGCAATGACATTGGTGGATCCATATGTGGTTTGTGAAAAGAACACACATGCAATGACATTTGTTGATCCATATGTGGTTTGTGAAAAGAACACACATGCAATTACTCTGGTGGATCCATTTGTGGTTTGTGAAAAGAACACACATGTAATGACTCTAGTGCTGGTTTTAGTATAAGAACACACATGCAATGACTCTAGTGGGTCCGTATGTGGTTTGTGAAAAGAACACAAATGCAATGACTCTAGTGGATCCATATGTGGTTTGTGGAAAGACCACACATGCAATGACATTGGTTGATCCATATGTGGTTTGTGGAAAGAACACACATGCAATAACACTGGTTGATCCATATGTGGTTTGTGGAAAGAACACACATGCAATGACTCTGGTGGATCCATGTGTGGTTTGGGAAAAGAACACAGACATGAAAATTGGTTGATCCATGTGTGGTTTGTGAAAAGAACACACATGCAATGCCATTGGTTGATCCATGTGTGGTTTGTGAAAAGAACACACGTGCAATTCCATTGGTTGATCCATGTGGTTTGTGGAAAAGAACACACATGCAATGACATTGGTGGATCCATAAGTGGTTTATGGAAAGAACACACATGCAGTGTACACTGGTGGATCCATGTGTGGTTTGTGAAAAGAACACACATGCAATTCCATTGGTTGATCCAAGTGTGGTTTGTGAAAAGAACACACATGCAATGACATTGGTTGATCCATATGTGGTTTGTGGAAATAACACACATGCAATGACATTGGTTGATCCATATGTGGTTTGTGACAATAACACACATGCACTTACTCTAGTGGATACATATGTGGTTTGTGGAAAAGAACACACATGCAATGACTCTGGTGGGTCCATATGTGGTTTGTGAAAAGAACACACATGCAATGACTCTAGTGGATCCATGTGTGGTTAGTGGAAAGAACACACGCAATGACATTGGTGGATACATATGTGGCTCATGGAAAGAACACACATGCAATGACATTGGTGGATCCATATGTGGTTTGTGAAAAGAACACACATACAATGACATTTGTTGATCCATATGTGGTTTGTGAAAAGAACACACATGCAATTACTCTGGTGGATCCATGTGTGGTTTGTGGAAAGAACACACATGCAATGACTCTGGTGGATCCATGTGTGGTTTGTGAAAAGAACACACATGCAATGGCTCTAGTGCTGGTTTTAGTATAAGAACACACATGCAATGACTCTAGTGGGTCCGTATGTGGTTTGTGAAAAGAACACACATGCAATGACTCTAGTGGATCCATATGTGGTTTGTGGAAAGACCACACATGCAATGACATTGGTTGATCCATATGTGGTTTGTGGAAAGAACACACATGCAATAACACTGGTTGATCCATATGTCGTTTGTGGAAAGAACACACATGCAATGACTCTGGTGGATCCATGTGTGGTTTGGGAAAAGAACACACATGACATGAAAATTGGTTGATCCATGTGTGGTTTGTGAAAAGAACACACATGCAATGCCATTGGTTGATCCATGTGTGGTTTGTGAAAAGAACACACATGCAATGCCATTAGTTGATCCATGTGGTTTGTGGAAAAGAACACACATGCAATGACATTGGTGGATCCATAAGTGGTTTATGGAAAGAACACACATGCAGTGAACACTGGTGGATCCATGTGTGGTTTGTGAAAAGAACACACATGTAATGCCATTGGTTGATCCATGTGTGGTTTGTGAAAAGAACACACATGCAATGACATTGGTTGATCCATGTGGTTTGTGGAAAAGAACACACATGCAATGACATTTGCGGATCCATATGTGGTTTGTGGAAAGAACACACATGCAATGACATTGGTTGATCCATGTGTGGTTTGTGAAAAGAATACACATGTAATTACTCTAGTGGATCCATATGTGGTTCATGGAAGGAACACACATGCAATGACATTGGTGGATCCATATGTGGTTTGTGAAAAGAACACACATGCAATGACCCTAGTGGATCCATATGTGGTTTCTGGAAATAAGACACATGCAATGAACACTGGTGGATCCATATGTGGTTCATGACAGGAACACACATGCGATGACTCTAGTGGATCCATATGTGGATCTGTGGTTTGTGGAAAGAACACACATGCAATGACTCAAGTGGGTCCAGATGTGGTTTGTGAAAATAAGACACATGCAATGACTCTAGTGGATCCATATGTGGTTTGTAGAAAGAACACACATGCAATGACATTGGTTGATCCATATGTGGTTTGTGGAAAGAACACACATGCAATGACATTGGTTGATCCATATATGGTTTGTGACAATAACACACATGCAATGACTCTAGTGGATCCATGTGTGGTTAGTGGAAAGAACACACACGCAATGACATTGGTGGATCCTTATGTGTCTCATGGAAAGAACACACATGCAATGTCACATCCCAAGATTTGCCAAATCTTGTAATGTGAAAAATAAATAAACAAAATAAATTTTTTTTGTTGAAAATCAGGGTGAAAAGAAACTTTTGTTTCTAAAAGGAAACTTAAAATCCCATCTTGAACAAACTTTGGCTAAAGTTTGAATTCAACAAAAATCCAAATCAAGGGAAATGCATTCCTCAATGAATGTATCTGGAAATTTAATCATTTTGAAAATAAATCCAAAACCCTAAACCCTAATGGAAGGAAATAATTTTCCAAAGATGTCTCCAAATCTATGGATTTGATCCATACCAAAATTGATCAACAAATATCCACAAAGGATCAAGAAAGACCATAGGAGTTGGTTTCACTTAAATAGGAACCATAAATAAAATCTTATGAATATAATAAGATAAGGAAATTGAATTTCCAAAGCTAAAAAAAAGCCCTTACCCAAAAACCCATACCAATTGGTGAACAAATAATCCTAAAGGGATTTATAAAGATAAACATTTATCAAAGGAAAATAAATTGTTTTGGAAACACTAATTTAGATCTTTTAATAAAAGACTTTGTTTTCAAATGAAAAGGTGAGCCAAATTAATTTTGGCCAAGCTTTTGTAATAAAATATTTTGTTTTGATAAAATGAGTAAAGGTTTATTTAAATAAAATAATAAGGATTTAAATATCCAATTTTATTTAAGTAAAGGCTTTTCCCATTTTAAATGAACACCAAGTATTTTATTACTAATTTGAAATCTTTTATTAAAAGGTTTTGTTTTGATTAAAATGAGTAAAGAATTATTTAAATAAAATAAAAAGGATTTAAATATCCAATTTTATTTAAGTAAAGGCTTTCCCATTTTAATTAAACAACAAAACTTATTTATTTATTTAAATAAGTTTCCAAGTATTCTGTTATTTTTCAAATAAAACCTTCTGGTTTGGTTTTGAAAATAATTGGATTTCAAATGGAAATTTTATCAACTAAATCAAACCCTATTTTATTAAACTAAAGATCCATTTATTTAATTATTAAATGGATCCTAAAAATAAATAAAAATATTAATTTTGTTTTTGAGATTTGGATTATGTTGTTAAACATAACCAAATTCAAAATACAAAGTTGTTTGAATTGATTTGAACCTTGTTTGATTGTTTGAAATCAAAACAGAAAAAGAATTAGAAAAAGGAAAAAGATTTAGACAAAAAAAAATAGAGTTGGACCGACCCAGCCCAACTAGCCAACAGGCCCAACAAACCAGCCCAGCTCCACACCTCAAGAAAACGGTTGGCACCAATTAGTTAACCCATACCCTCAATGACCGGTGGACCCCACACTCACGCTCTCTCTCACATAACCTGGACCCACATTCCCAGCCATCTTCTTCAACGAGACCCGTCGCCTGAATTCTTTGTGAGGTTACTCCGGCGTTGATTG
Organism: Avena insularis; assembly: GCA_023614405.1. Lineage (NCBI taxonomy): Eukaryota > Viridiplantae > Streptophyta > Magnoliopsida > Poales > Poaceae > Avena > Avena insularis. The sequence goes on from CM042692.1 coordinate 133,582,186, forward strand.
CGCATGAAGGAGGCATTGATTCCTTGCAATAACCCTGCCCTTTAAACGCCAATGATTCCTCTCGTTCCTCTCGATTCCTCCCCAAGCACGCCCCTAGGCCGCCCCAATTCCTCCCCGAACACTCTCTGCTCCGACGAGCCCCCTCCTTGATTCCGGCCATATCCTTCCTCCCCTTGACCTCTCGACCACGCACACATACTCCACACTCCCTGGCGCTTCTGTCCGTGCCTCCCATTCGACCGCGGGCACCCCAGATCGTTGGCAAGGACGAGCTCAAACGCGCCACCGTCGGCCTCGACTCCGGTGAAGCCCACAGGTAGTTCCCGGCCACCCCTCTACCTCTCGATCATGCACATGACCTTGCCTGAGTCCTGCGCATCTAATCGTGTCGTCATTTCACTTCGAGGTGATCCCAGTAGCTGTCCTAACGACCACCTGACGCGTCCGTCGCCGTCCTCTACTCCGGCGAGGAATCGCGACTGAACCAGAGTGCCCCTCGTCGAATCGTCAGTACGTTGAGCATCACCGTGACCCCCTGAGCCCGGTGAGCAACCCCTCCTTCTCCCGCACCTCCTGTAGCGTCGCCTCCGTCGTCGACCGACAGTTTCACCGCCGGTAGCCACCGCTCCGCCGCCAGTTCCTGGCTGATACGATGTGAGCCATTAGATGACGATCCTATGCACACGATAGATCCACTTATCGAAGAGGTACGAGTGATCCTGTGCCGCTCGATCTGTTTAATCCGACGCACCGCAGCGTGATCCACACCGAACCGGTATCAGCCAATGAGATAGCGCCGCGTGTCCAGCTGTAGCATCCCAATTGTCTAACAATTGCAATGCTACTAGCCTAGTCTATATAATGCTACTTCAAATATATAATTGTTGCATCATCATTATATCATGCTCATGTCATCATGCCACCTTGCTTTTGAGCATCATATAAAACCCTTTCTCATTTGGTTCTTATCTCATATGCATTATTAATTGTATTTGCCTCTTGATATTGTATTTGGTTCTTGATATATTGTTCCAATGCCCAAGTTGAGTTGGGGGCATATCTCTTATTAACTCCACCACCTTTTTCTTTCACCACCTTATAATTCCACCATCCAACTAAATATGAGCTTGGCACTTATTGGTTTTACCTCTAGCTCATGTGGGTTGGGATGGATCCAATTCTTGTCCACATGCTCTCATCTTAGCATCATGTTGTTTTCACATCATTGATATATGAGAGCCACTTGTCCACCTTTGCATGCCTTGTGAGTGGAACCCTTTTTCCTAGCTTCCATATGGATTATTATGGATTTATGCTCATGTGGGAATATTTTTGGGACTAGTAATCATCTAGTGGAACATACACACTAGCATGTCCCATTTTATTTCAAACATGGCCATCTCCAACTACTACACATGGGGCATCCTTTCATTTCTTTTGCTTGGCTTTTATTCCAATCTTGGGAATGCATAATATTAATGCCATGTAATAATATTGTTTTCACAAGAACCCACATGGCAATAAATATTTTGCATGGGCCATGCAAGTACCCCTTAGCTTGTCATTTGGATTTTATTTGATCTTTGAGTGGATCATCCCTCTCTACCTCTATCTTTTCTTTTGGCTTGATCTATCTTGACCTTGCTTAAAACCCTAACCCTCATCCATCCCTCTCTTTTCATTGTCTAGTTCTTGCTTGCTCCTTGCTTGATCTTGCTTGAGCTTGACAAAACAACAAACCTCACCCCCATCTCTCTCTCATCTTTCCCCTCTCTCTCTAAACCCTAAGCTAAACCTAAACCATACCCCCTAGTCCCCTACCACACCTTCCCTCTCTCGGCCTCCCTCTATCTCTCACCTAGCTGGCCCCACCATGCCACCTAGCTACCCCCCCTCCACCACACAAGCCCTGGCCCGAGGCTCCCTCTAACCCTAGCCCGAGCCTCCCACCTCCAACCCTAACTCTACCCGAGGCTACCCCCCTCTCCCCTCTAGCTCTCTCCCTGCCTTGTGGCCCCCTAGCCCGAGCCTGCCCCTGCCTCCCTTGGCCTTGGCCGTCCCCCACCTGCCAGCCTTGCCTGCCTGACCGAGAACGTGAGGAGGAAGGAGGGAAAAAGGTGGCCGAAGCCACCTTATCTCCAACCACTCCCTCCCCACGGCACCTCCTCCCCTCTCTGCTTATCTCCACCCTCACGGCTCCTCCTGCCTCGCCCAGATCTACCCCAGACGTCCCCTCTCTTCCTGCCTTCCCCCGCCACCGTCTACCCCAACGCCGGCCACCATCTGTCCACCACCGAACCCTCGATCCAGCAATCGAGCGTGGCGTGGAGGTTGTCGAGGGACTCAAGGACGCTCTGCTGCGTCGCCCTGTACACGCCGTCGACGAAGAGGAGCACCGGAGCCGCCAGTACCGATGCGCCTCCCCGAAACCCTAACCCGAGCCGTCCGTCTGCGTCCTCGTCGTTCCACGGCTCGCCGACCCGATCCATCGCCACCGACGCCCTCTCGGTGAGCTCCCCAACCCCAGGACATCGTCGCCGCCGTCTCTCGCCTAGCCTTGCCGGAAATTTCGTCGAGCACCCTCTGCGTGCCAGACGCGTGTCTGGCTCGCTCCGGCCGCATTGCAGCCCTATCTAGGCCCCGCCGCTCTCCTCACCCTAGCCCACCTAGCCGCCTTGGTTCGCCACCCTGCGCGCCAGAGTCCCCTTGCTCGAGCCTGCACAAGGATCAAGGCTCGGCACCGACCTGTCCGCAAACGCGAGGAAGAACAACAGTACGGCCGTGGCCTTTTTGCATACCCCCCACCTTTTGTCTCAAGAACTGCGCTCCTCTAGGCCCACTAGTGGTGTTCTGCCTTTTTGCAAAAAGGCACTGCGCTCTGTTTTCAAAGAACCCATGGTCCCTGGCTCGGCCGCGTGGCCCCAGTCGGCCTGGCCCCACCAGAAGCGTCTGTGGCTAGATTAGACTGAGTATAAAAAGTATTTCTGTTATCGATTAAATTCAAATCTTTTCTAATTACTTCAAATTCAAATATATTTCTGTTATTAAATATCTTTTCAAATATTAATCCAAATAATACATATAATATATGTTTTCGAATCAGAAAAATATGAGGATTTCAAATATGCCATTCAAAATCTATTCTGAACAATTAAAATTCCAAGTTTATTTAAATTACAATAAAATGCCCTTTGTCTTAAATAATTAATAACTTTTGTTTTATAACTCCAAATTTAGCAAATGATATGTCTAAAATGATTAGCTCGACGAGAACTTTCTGTTTATGCATTCCATGGTTTGTTTTGAAGCATGCATCATATAAATATATTGTATACAGCAACTAATATGAGAATAAAATGGGACAAAAACCCCATAAAATGATTTAATCTTGTACTTCACACCTCACCCATGCCATGCTACCTATTGCCATGCAAATTGTGCATCATTAATCATGGCATGATTGTTTTCTTGATGCATTTATTCATATTCTTGTGCACTTTATTTATGTTGGCCCTTGTTTGTTTGGTTCTTCTTCGAATAGATGCTGAGCAGGGGATATATCAAGAGACCCAGGAGCACTACCCAGATCCATCCTTTGCTTCAACTGAGCTACCAGGCAAGCACTACCACATGCTTGCATACATATAGTACCTATTGCCTCTATCTTATTCTTGCATCATTGAGTCGCGAATGCATTAAATTGAATCCCAAGTATCGCATAGCCTTTACTTTTAAACCCCACCGAAGCTTGTTCCTCCATCCCATGAGCCATTACTACAGGAGTTGTTTGAGCCATGCGAGTCGTAGAACAACATGTGTAGGGTATGTGAGTGTCTGGATAACGAGGTACCTAAACAACTTAACCCGAGTAGTAATGGGATAACTAATGAAAGTGGCATCGGTGAGCCATATTAGCTATTTGGTTTTCAGGCTCACTTGTGTCCGTAAGACCCAGTGCTTGATTCTGTTCCAAGAATATTCGCGCTATCCACATCCGGGAGGCTTATGGACCCCCGAGCGAGCTTGATTCATTCTTATTTCTTGGGGCCACAAACTAGTTTGAGGTTTTATTTACTATCCTGCTTATGCCATGCTTTATCGCTTTATTTAAATTGTGCGAGGTAATCGCATCTGTCTGAAAGAAGCGGAGTGTTTTAGCGGTGTCGACAAGCCCAGTCACATTTTCGGGTTCCCGATCGCTCACAGCCATTGACGCAAACCTTGAGTCCGTCTCGAGTTAGCTAACTTCGCTATGGTAGCTCAATGGGGTGGCCCCAAATATTTCTGAATCCTGTGATCGCTTTGTCGTGATCGCCTCGTTGGGTTTTGATTTGGTTTTTCCGAGGCATATCGAGTGTGTGTTTCTATTTGTGCACCCTCGGTAGGTAAAACTTTCTGAAAGCCGTGTCCGCGGTTATGGACGACTTGGAGCACAGTTTCTCGATCATAGACAAGCATAACTAAAGTACCGCTTTTAATTTGACTAGACTAGGTACCTGACTAGTAAATAGTGCAACACTCACGGAATGGATAATAAAACTGCCAACGGTTGGGGGTTGTTCGTCCGCTTCCTCGTCGGTAAGCGAGGAGGAGGATGGATCTGTTAAGATTACCGTTATAACTGTTATAACTGTTGTTATTAATTCACGGACATCCGTCTATCTCTGGTTAGGCGGATGGTTAGCGAGTATCTATAGAATTGCTAGGGTTTATCTTTTGCTGCAATTGCGTCACCCCAGGTTGTGTCCCCTTTAGCGGCATAAAGACTTGCTGAGTACCCCTAGGGTCTCACACGATAAATTATTTGGTTCAGATGAACAGGTACACCCACAAGATGGATACTGGTTGGAAGAGACGGACGACATGGGCAACGATCATTCGGTGTAGAGATTCCGGGAACGGGGATCCGTGAGATCTGTGGGCGGGATGTGCTTATTTATGGGGCATCTTATGCCGATTTGCTTCTTATCCGTACTCGGATTTTGTCTTCCGCTTCCGCTTGATACTCTGTTGATTGATGTATGAGGAGATATCCTAAACTATTATATCTATCTAGGATATTTGGATCTTGCCGTATGGCGTTGCTATTTTTTCTTTCTTTTTAGATGGAATGGCTCTGATGTACTATTGTATGGTGGCTTGCATACATACTCACTTGTGTATGTAGTTGATCCCTTCGCCGATTCGCCCGTTCTTGTCCCGATGTTCGGAAATGGTTGGGACGGCCGAAAGGTCTACCTGTGAGTGGCATTTGGGCCCCACCGTACTATTTCAACCATGCCTGAACATCCAGGCTTGTACTAGGAGCGTAATTCACCGAGGTAGTTACAATTGGTATCAGAGCCATCCCGACCTTCAGGGTCTTAGCCAAATGGTCGTTGTCTGTCTAGCAAATATTTTTGGTAGTTATGTATACTAGGGAAAAACAAAACGCGAGAGTAGGACTGCTTCCACTTTTCTTCTTACCCACCCACCACCCTTTTCTGGTAAGGAAGTGTAACATTTTCAATCCTCTTCTTAAAATTCAAACTAGGATTCACGTGTTCTGGGTTTCCGTAGTACCATAGGTTATGTATCTGTGTGTGTGTGTGTGTGCGTGTGAATTCTTTGTCTATCTGTTGCACCCAAGTTGTTATCTTATCGGCCTTTTGGTTATCAACTGTTGGTACATTCCATACCGACAGGCTTTTGAAAACCGGCGCGATCTACCTGACTCCTTGTTAACCGGTGCCATCTTCTTAAAGGGTGTTCTTCTGTGCAGGCATCTGATGCTAATCCCTATCTGCTAAGTGATTTTGCGCATCTATCGGTATTTTAATGCCAAAAATTGCGGAAAAATTTTCTTTGATCCATCTGTGTTTCCACACTCCTTTTCAGTCGTGTGTGAAACATTATCTATCTCTCTTTTATCTCAATATTAAGAGCACGGGTTCGTGTTGAAGAAGATGCACTAGAAGAATAGATTATGTGGTCCTTCGGAAGAAGAAGAGATGCCACCTGGTTCACATTGTGAACTTGGTATTCTGGGAATATCTTGTTAATCCTTGGTGGTATATGTTGATAATATGCTTGCCTTTTCGATATCAATGGAAGGACATGGAAGATCATCTGTGTCTCTTTCTCTCAAGCTTCGTGAAACCCGTGTGCAAAGTTCACAAAGCGTGAATTCTGGCTTCTTGAAGTCACCTATCTCGGCCACGTCCTTCTGCTAAATATATCACTTCAATTCTGGAATCAGCAAGTTCATTGTTAATTCCATCTTCCATCTTCAATCAAATCCGGAGTTGTTCCTTGTTGGCAAGTTATCATCATTGTTTCGCTGAAGTTTTCCTCAAGACCGCTAAATCTCTCCCAATCTTTTCAAGAAGAACATGGAGTTCTTTCAACTCAGTCTCGTTAAGTAATCTCTTGAAACCCTCCTGTTCTATCGTCTATGCTCAATCCACCGGAGGCCATGAAGACCTTACAGATCTTGTATTCCTTCCGTTCAAGTGGTGCTATCTTTTTCTATATCTGTGGAATCTTGCAGTTGTCTCCGGATCTTCCTTCATATCTTTCCGGTGGCTGGTTACTTACGACATGACGACAACATCATCATATTTATCTATCTGTGAATCCGGCGAATCGTTTGCATCTATCCTTGTTTTCTAACGAAGTTCCACGAGTTATCGTCAATACCTTCAGTCTGTTTCGGTAGTTGGGTTGCATGATTTTCTTATTCATGTGCGGAGTAATGCTTTGAGTGCGGGATGGAGTAGCTACCATACCACTACTCTTATCATTCGCTCTCGTACATTGAATTTGTGAACTAATGTGATTTCACTCATTCCACGGAAGTCAGAAGTGGCCTTTATCCCTTGTTACTTTTACTTCCGTCCTTGTTTTCTGGAGTGCTCTCTCGAAGAAAGTAATCAATAATCTCTTGTTGGTGATCTATCTTTCCTACACGGAGCTAAATCTTCAATTATCTGGTGAAAACAAACGCAAACTCTTTTCGGTCCTCGTCTTTCTACCGGTGCTTGACATCCCCAAACAAGATGAAAGAAAACTATCTCTCTCTTTGTTTTCATCAATTCTTTTTCGGTGGTAAAGCCAATTATGGTTGATGCCATCAGCCGCAAATCTATTGCGTTAGCCTCAAGGCTAAAGAAAGCAATAAGTATCTCTACAATAAACTCCAGATCCTCCATATTCTTTGTCTTTCGGGATTCCACCATGATCTGGCTCCACATCCGTCTCTAGAAGTTATATCCGCGCACCTCAATTGCGTGATCCTTCAGAGTATTACCGGCGCAACAAGAATCTAATCCGACGATGTCTAACTAAATCTTTCTGCTGATATCAAGGGACTCTATTGTTTGAAGGCAATATTGTTTCCGAACTTCCTTTCTCAAAATCTGAGAGCAGGTACGATGCTATTGTCATAGTGCTTCAAAACCTCTCCAATCTAGATCTTTTCTTCTGGCGAGACAAAGATTCATCCTCTCTAGTATCGGTAAATCTTTAATCTTACCGGTGTGTCTTTCTGTATCCATGATACATCATCTTGTCCTTTCTTTCACAAGTGGTTCTAGTCTTTTATCATGTTCTTGAGAAAACCGGAGCCATGTCCATCCTATCCTTCTTGTCTCTCGACAGTCCTTCAACTCTTCTAACCGTTGTTTCTCAAGAAAACGCAAGACTCGCAACAAGTCTAGCAAGTTTTGCAAGGTGTGGTGGTCGCACCATTCCGTTGTTCATCAACTTGGGAACGTGAGGGTCACCTTCGTTCGAACACCCGCTCTTCTTGTGTTGTTTTCTTTTTCCTAGGAATCTCGGGGCGAGATTCTTGTTTAGTGGGGGAGAGTTGTAGCATCCCAATTGTCTAACAATTGCAATGCTACTAGCCTAGTCTATATAATGCTACTTCAAATATATAATTGTTGCATCATCATTATATCATGCTCATGTCATCATGCCACCTTGCTTTTGAGCATCATATAAAACCCTTTCTCATTTGGTTCTTATCTCATATGCATTATTAATTGTATTTGCCTCTTGATATTGTATTTGGTTCTTGATATATTGTTCCAATGCCCAAGTTGAGTTGGGGGCATATCTCTTATTAACTCCACCACCTTTTTCTTTCACCACCTTATAATCCACCATCCAACTAAATATGAGCTTGGCACTTATTGGTTTTACCTCTAGCTCATGTGGGTTGGGATGGATCCAATTCTTGTCCACATGCTCTCATCTTAGCATCATGTTGTTTTCACATCATTGATATATGAGAGCCACTTGTCCACCTTTGCATGCCTTGTGAGTGGAACCCTTTTTCCTAGCTTCCATATGGATTATTATGGATTTATGCTCATGTGGGAATATTTTTGGGACTAGTAATCATCTAGTGGAACATACACACTAGCATGTCCCATTTTATTTCAAACATGGCCATCTCCAACTACTCCACATGGGGCATCCTTTCATTTCTTTTGCTTTTTATTCCAATCTTGGGAATGCATAATATTAATGCCATGTAATAATATTGTTTTCACAAGAACCCACATGGCAATAAATATTTTGCATGGGCCATGCAAGTACCCCTTTAGCTTGTCATTTGGATTTTATTTGATCTTTGAGTGGATCATCCCTCTCTCTACCTCTATCTTTTCTTTTGGCTTGATCTATCTTGACCTTGCTTAAAACCCTAACCCTCATCCATCCCTCTCTTTTCATTGTCTAGTTCTTGCTTGCTCCTTGCTTGATCTTGCTTGAGCTTGACAAAACAACAAACCTCACCCCCATCTCTCTCTCATCTTTCCCCTCTCTCTCTAAACCCTAATCTAAACCTAAACCATACCCCCTAGTCCCCTACCACACCTTCCCTCTCTCGGCCTCCCTCTATCTCTCACCTAGCTGGCCCCACCATGCCACCTAGCTACCCCCCCTCCACCACACAAGCCCTAGCCCGAGGCTCCCTCTAACCCTAGCCCGAGCCTCCCACCTCCCACCCTCACTCTACCCGCGGCTACCCCCTCTCCCCTCTAGCCTTGTGGCCCCCCTAGCCCGAGCACCCGCCGCCTCCCTTGGCCTTGGCCGTCCCCACCTGCCAGCCCCTTGACCTGCCCTGCCGACCGAGCACGTGAGGAGGAAGGAGGGAAAAAGGTGGCCGAAGCCACCTTTATCTCCAACCATTCCCTCCCCACGGCACCTCCTCCCCTCTCTGCTTATCTCCACCCTCACGGCTCCTCCTGCCTCGCCCAGATCTACCCCAGACCGTCCCCTCTCTCCCTGCCTTCCCCCGCCACCGTCTACCCCAACGTCGGCCACCGTCTGTCCACCACCGAACCCTCGATCCAGCAACCGAGCGTGGCGTGGAGGTTGTCGAGGGACTCAAGGACGCTCTGCTGCGTCGCCCTGTACACGCCGTCGACGAAGAGGAGCACCGGAGCCGCCAGTACCGACGCGCCTCCCTGAAACCCTAACCCGAGCCGTCCGTCTGCGTCCTCGTCGTTCCATGGCTGGCCGACCCGATCCATCGCCACCGACGCCCTCTCGGTGAGCTCCCCAACCCCCCAGACATCATCGCCGTCGCCGTCTCGCCCTAGCCTCGCCGGAAATTTCGTCGAGCACCTCTCAAGCGCACGGTTCTGTCTGCTGCTCCCGGCCAGATCGCAGCCCTATCTAGGCCCGCCCGCCTCTCCTCACACCTAGCCCACCTAGCCAGACTTCGCCACCCCAAAGGCGCTACCAGAGTCCTCGGTTCGAGCCCTCACACAAGCCCACAAGGCCGACCGACTATCCGCAGACGCGAGGAAGAACAACAGTACGGCCGTGGCATTTTTGCGCATACCCCCCACCTTTTTGTCTCGCAACCCGCGCTCCCTCTAGGCACACTAGTCGGTGTCTGTTGCCTTTTTGCAAAAAGGCACCAAGGCCTGCTTTCAGCAACCATGGTCCCTAGCCACGCGTGGCTCTTCTACCAATACCTGGCCCCACCAGAAGCGTCTGTGGCTAGATTAGACTGAGTATAAAAAGTATTTCCTGTTATCTGATTAAATTCAAATCTTTTCTAATTACTTCAAATTCAAATATATTTCTGTTTTTAAATATCTTTTCAAATATTAATCCAAATAATACATATAATATATGTTTTCGAATCAGAAAAATATGAGGATTTCAAATATGCCATTCAAAATCTATTCTGAACAATTAAAATTCCAAGTTTATTTAAATTACAATAAAATGCCCTTTGTCTTAAATAATTAATAACTTTTGTTTTATAACTCCAAATTTAGCAAATGATATGTCTAAAATGATTAGCTCGACGAGAAATTTCTGTTTATGCATTCCATGGTTTGTTTTGAAGCATGCATCATATAAATATATTGTATACAGCAACTAATATGAGAATAAAATGGGACAAAAACCCCATAAAATGATTTAATCTTGTACTTCACACCTCACCCATGCCATGCTACCTATTGCCATGCAAATTGTGCATCATTCATCATGGCATGATTGTTTGCTTGATGCATTTATTCATATGCTTGTGCACTTTATTTATGTTGGCCCTTGTTTGTTTGGTTCTTCTTCGAATAGACGCTGAGCAGGGGATATATCAAGAGAACCAGGAGCACTACCCAGATCCATCCTTTGCTTCAACTGAGCTGCCAGGCAAGCACTACCACATGCTTGCATACATATGGTACCTATTGCCTCTATCTTATTCTTGCATCATTGAGTCGCGAATGCATTAAATTGAATCCCAAGTATCGCATAGCCTTTACTTTTAAACCCCACCGAAGCTTGTTCCTCCATCCCATGAGCCATTACTACAGGAGTTGTTTGAGCCATGCGAGTCGTAGAACAACATGTGTAGGGTATGTGAGTGTCTGTTGGATAACGAGGTACCTAAACAACTTAACCTGAGTAGTAATGGGATAACTAATGAAAGTGGCATCGGTGAGCCATATTAGCTATTTGGTTTTTCAGGCTCACTTGTGTCCCGTAAGACCCCGAGTGCTTGATTCCTGTTCCAAGAATATTCGCGCTATCCACATCCGGGAGGCTTATGGACCCCGAGCCGTAGCTTGATTCATTCTTATTTCTTGGGGCCACAAACTAGTTTGAGGTTTTATTTACTATCCTGCATTTTATGCCATGCTTTATCGCTTATTTAAATTGTGAGGTAACGCACAATCGCATCGTTAGGAAAGCGGAGTGTTTTCGGTGTCGATAAGCCCACCACATTTTCGGGTTCCCATCGTTCACAGCCATTGACGCAAACCTTGAGTCCGTCTCGAGTTAGCTAACTTCGCTATGTAGCTCAATGGGGTGGCCTCAAATATTTCTGAATCCTGTGATCGCTTTGTCGTGGATCGCCTCGTTGGGTTTTGATTTGGTTTTTCCGAGGCATATCGAGTGTGTGTTGTTATTTGTGCACCCTGCAGGGTAAAACTTTCAAAGCCGTGTCCACGTTATGGACGACTTGGAGCACGCTCGATCATAGACAAGCATAACTAAAGTACCGCTTTTAATTTGACTAGACTAGGTACCGACTAGTAAATAGTGCAACACTCACGGAATGGATAATAAACCGCCAACGGTTGGGGTTGTTCGTCCGCTTCCTCGTCGGTAAGCGAGGAGGAGGATGGATCTATTAAGATTACCGTTATAATCTTATCATCGTTGTTATTAATCTACGACATCCGCCTATCTCTCGTTAGGCGGATGGTTAGTAGCATATCTATAGAATTGCTAGGGTTTATCTTTTGCTGCAATTGGCCACCCCAAAGTTGTGTCCCCTTTAGCGGCATAAAGACTTGCCGAAAATTTCTAGGGTCTCACACGATAAATTATTTGGTTCAGATGAACAGGTACACCCACAAGATGGATACTGGTTGGAAGAGACGGACGACATGGGCAACGATCATTTGGTGTAGAGATTCTGGGAACGGGGATCCGTGAGATCTGTGGGCGGGATGTGCTTATTTATGGGGCATCTTATGCCGATTTGCTTCTTATCCGTACTCGGATTTTGTCTTCCGCTCGCTTGATACTGCTGATTGATGTATGAGGAGATATCCTAAACTATTATATCTAGGATATTTGGATCTTGCCGTATGGCGTTATATTTTTCTTTCTTTTAGATGGAATGGCTCGATGTACTATTGTATGGTGGCTTGCATACATACTCACTTGTGTATGTAGTTGATCCCTTGCTCGCCGACACGCCTGCTTTGTCCCGATGTTCGGAAATGGTTGGGACGGCCGAAAGGTCTACCTGTGAGTGGCATTTGGGCCCCACCGTACTATTTCAACCATTTCTGAACATCCAGGCTTGTACTAGGAGCGTAATTCACCGAGGTAGTTACACCAGCTGATGTTTAAAAAATAGATTTGAAAGACAGAATTATTTGCAAACTTCAAACCCTTGTATCTTTGGATCCACACGTCCAAAATTTACAAATTTTATGTCGTTGGATTCAGGAGAGCAAGCTCTAACCAACCCTACCCTTAGTTTAGCAAATAGGACCTGTTAGCTTGTTTAATTTTGCAGATTCTTTTGAGTGCTTGTTTAGATTAGAAAAATCATTCAAAAATGTTTTTAAGGTTAAAACCTTTGCAAATTGGATTGTTGTGACCCTACTGACCCTAGGAACCAACCCATGTTTTGAAAATGAATTTGGAAAAGATTAGAATGGATTAATTGCTTTAATCCATTTCTAGCTAATTAAAAACTATTGAATTGTTTATGAAAATGTTTTGTAAAGAAAACTTTGGGAAAATGGTTTGGACCAAACCTACTGACCCAAAACGCCAAGTTTTGCAATAGCAACTCATTTGGTGAAAAACATAGAGTTTTGCCTTGATAGAATTATTTTCCACCACATAAAATGATGGATGGATTTAAAAATAGTTTTTGAGCAAAACCCTCTAACCAATGACTTTGCCATTTTGGTAAATGACCAATTTGGACCTTACAAAGTTTAGAAGCCTAGTGGAGACCATACTTACAATAGAACCAACCTTTGCATGCTTATGCATGACTTAGATTCCTCAGTTTTATGTGTGTGAATTGTTGATTGATTATTGGTTGGAATGCTTGTTGATTTTGTGTTTGCTTGATTGATTGTAGTGAAGTTAGAAAAGTGTGAGACTAGCAAGATCAAGGAGTGAACCACCATTCCCTACCAAAAAGGCAAGTTACATTATCATACAAAAGTCCTACTATTTTCATTATACTTAGTGGATTTTGAAAACATGCATGAAAATAATTTCTATATTTATGCTATGCTAAATCCTAATAGGATTCCCTCACCTTACTTAGTGAAAACCTTGTAGTTGTACATGCTTAGCCATGCTATATTTTGAAAAGAGATACATGTTGAGATTTTACAAAGTTGAGAAAAGGATTTGTGTTTTATATAATAAAACAAGGACTCAATGAACCACCTAGGTGGAGGATACTTTAAGTTTTGGAGAAGGTGGCAACAAAAGGAACCATGACTATGGTAATCTCTTTGTGTTGTGCTCCAAAAGAAAACCCACCTAGGAAACTTAGAGATTGAACATGCTTCTCCAATTGTGGCTTTCGTGTGCAACCACATGCTATTATGGCTCTGGCTTAGTCAATTACATTAGGAAGACCCATACATTGTCTTTAGTTACCAGACATGGGGATCTGGAATGCTTCATGGGGGCTAAAGACAAGCTAGCAATGGTGTATGGGAGGACCTTTTGGAAAGACTTCGTCATATTCTCAATCACAAGATTCCATCTTGGTGAGTACTAATCCAGCGGCCACTGGTGGCAACAAGATGAGAGTGTGACATGTGGGTAAAGTGTACAACTTCTGCAGAAGATAATAAAATCTAAGTACTTAGCCGTGTCCCCGGTTATGGACAATACTGAGCAACTAAGGCCTGAAGCTATGGAAGATCTCGACATTCTAATTTCTAAAAGAAAACTTTTAAAACTTGATGCACTTGGAGTTACCAAGGAACTCAAGAGATTTTGACAAAACTTGATACACTTGGAGTTACCAAGAAGCTCAAGAAATTTTGACAAAACTTGATGCACTTGGAGTTACTAAGGTGCTCAAGAGATTTTTGACAAGGACTTGAACACTTGGTTTTTTACCAAGGAGTTCAAGAGATTTTTGAAAGGAGATTTGGCAAAGGACCAAAAAACCATTTTTGAAAAGATAGGATAAAATATTGCTTTATGCAAATGAGCCTTAAACTCTACTTAGCCAAATATGCATGTAGTGATAGGATCCACCCATATTATTCATAAAAGTGAAACTTGCCAATACAATTCAAATGTATTGACCCTTGTGGCTGTAACTTATTATGTTGCAGGTTTGATTGTTTTTAGTGAAGATTGATTGATTAGGATTACAAAGTCTACAACCAACATCTGCCTGTGGCACTTTGAAGATGAAGGACCCATGACTATAGTTATTCCGCTGCAATGTAATGTAATAGCCAAATGAGCTATGTATTGATGTAATAAAATTATGTTATTCCTGGTTATAAAGTTATATTATGACCTTTGTTTCTTGATATTCCATCTAAACTGTGGATGCTAGCTATTGATCCAGGGACTAGCATTGTAAACACAGGGGGATCAATCTTATTGAAGGTTGGGGACCTTACAGATGGTATCAGAGCATTGTGTTGCCTGTAGGATTTGTAAACCTAGGATTGGACAAAAACCCTTAGAAAAATAGGAGTTGTATTTTGTTCCAAAACTTATTTACAAAACAATCTTGTAAACTCTTTCCTCAACCATTTTGGTTTCAACTCTACTTCTCTTCTACTTCAAACTTAATGGAAAGCCTACCCCATGACCAAAGACTTCATCATGTGCAAGGGACTTCATCAACTCTAATAACTTCAACTTCTTCAACTCCAATGACTTCAACATCTTCAAGTGATTTCAACCTTATTCTCAACAAGGACTCCCAACTTAGATGTTACTAAGGACTAAAAGTGAGACAAAGAAATCATGCTCAAAGACTTGAAGACTAAGGAAAAAAACAACTTAGAAGGAGCCATCATCACCTTGAAGTTTTGTGACCAAGACACAAGAATTCTCCAAGGATACAAAGACCTCATTCAAGAAGAATCAACTAAGAAGGATGGAAAGATTTCAAGTGAACCATATAGATGGACCACCATATTTAGTTTAAGTCAAACCCACCAACTTATGTGGTGTAACAAAAATATTTTTGGTTGCCTAAAAATATGCTTGAAACTTGTTGTTTACTTCAACTCATGAGTTAAGATCATAAGTTGTTAAGTGATTGGTTGCTTGTTGAACGTTTGATGGTTTGATTGTTTGATTGAACTTGATTGTTTTGAGTTGTGTGTTAGGACTTCTTAAAAACCCATCCACCAATACTTATCCCTATCAAACCAACAGATGCCTCCCCGTCGTGCCAAGCCCAACCAAAACAACAACAACTTCACCCCTGAGATGCAACAGATGATGGCGGCTCAGACACAGTTGATGTAGCAGATGACCACATTCATACAGAATTTGAATAACAACAACAACAACAACAATCAGAATAATCCTCCAGCCCTAGACATGCTCACCAAATTTCTGAAAACTTAGGCCTGCAAGGTTCTCTGGAACAACTGATCCAATGGAAGCTGATGATTGGTCATGCTCAAGAACAAAGACTTAGTGACTGTTGGCTGCACCGATGGAGAAAAAGTTAGGTTTGCAGCATTTCTACTTGAAGGACCAGCAGCAACATGGTGGGATAACTTTCAGATCACCACTCCCCTTGAAGAGGTAACTTGGGCTATTTTTGAAGATGGATTCAGAACCACTCACATCTCACCTGCAGTAATGTACTTGAAGAAAAAGGATTTTCACAATCTGAAACAACATCACCTCAGTGTGGCTGAGTATATTGAAGAATTCAACAATCTGGCACGCTATGCACCGGATGAAGTTGATACAGATACTAAGAGAAAAGAAAAACTTCTTGAAGGACTTAGTGATGAGTTGAACCTATAGCTAGTTGTTGCCTATGTCCCAACTTATCAATCACTCTGTGACAAAGCCATCATTTTGGAAAACAAGATGAATCAAGTTGAGAATAAAAAGAGGAAGCATAAACTCAAGAATCATTCAGGATCATCAAAGAAGAAGCATTCATTCAAAAAGAGCAATGAAGATTCTGAATCACATTAGTATCACCACAACAACAATGGAAGTGATAATAATGGAGATGATATTGACAATGGAGATAACCCTGGTCAGAATCAACAAGACAAATTCAGAAAGAAAGACATTAGCCGCTTGCGCATATACCTGCAAGGAACTTGGACACTATGCATCGACCGTCTCGAGAAGAAAAAGAAAAAGGCTGCTAGAAGAGCCAATGGAAATGACTCCAATGTGACCCAGAAAGGACATGTGAACCACATTGACATGGATGGAAACGTTGAAGAGATAGAAGAAGTGGATGTCAGTATTTAGATAACTCAGTTGAGTCAAATAAGGATTCCTTGTCTGAATATCAAGTGTTGAACCTATAGTCAAGAGAACCATCAATGTAACCCTATGAGACTTTATTTTAAGGGTGGTAGTACCCTAGTTGCCTTGAAGCCAACTTGTAACCCTAGCCTTCCCAAATCTCGGGGACGAGATTTCTTTTAAGGGTAAATGTCACATCCCAAGATTTTCCAAATCTTGTAATGTGAAAAATAAATAAACAAAATAAATTTTTTTTGTTGAAAATCAGGGTGAAAAGAAACTTTTGTTTCTAAAAGGAAACTTAAAATCCCATCTTGAACAAACTTTGGCTAAAGTTTGAATTCAACAAAAATCCAAATCAAGGTAAATGCATTCCTCAATGAATGTATCTGGAAATTTAATCATTTGGAAAATAAATCCAAAACCCTAAACCCTAATGGAAGGAAATCATTTTCCAAAGATGTCTCCAAATCTATGGATTTGATCCATACCAAAATTGATCAACAAATATTCACAAAGGATCAAGAAAGACCATAGGAGTTGGTTTCACTTAAATAGGAACCATAAATAAAATCTTATGAATATAATAAGATAAGGAAATTGAATTTCCAAAGCTAAAAAAAATCCCTTACCCAAAAAACCATACCAATTGGTGAACAAATAATCCTAAAGGGATTTATAAAGATAAACATTTATCAAAGGAAAATAAATTGTTTTGGAAACACTAATTTAGATCTTTTAATAAAAGACTTTGTTTTCAAATGAAAAGGTGAGCCAAATTAATTTTGGCCAAGCTTTTGTAATAAAATATTTTGTTTTGATAAAATGAGTAAAGGTTTATTTAAATAAAATAATAAGGATTTAAATATCCAATTTTATTTAAGTAAAGGCTTTTCCCATTTTAAATGAACACCAAGTATTTTATTACTACTTTGAAATCTTTTATTAAAAGGTTTTGTTTTGATTAAAATGAGTAAAGAATTATTTAAATAAAATAATAAGGATTTAAATATCCAATTTTATTTAAGTAAAGGCTTTCCCATTTTAATTAAACACCAAAACTTATTTATTTATTTAAATAAGTTTCCAAGTATTCTGTTATTTTTCAAATAAAACCTTCTGGTTTGGTTTTGAAAATAATTGGATTTCAAATGGAAATTTTATCAACTAAATCAAACCCTATTTTATTAAACTAAAGATCCATTTATTTAATTATTAAATGGATCCTAAAAATAAATAAAAATATTAATTTTGTTTTTGAGATTTGGATTATGTTGTTAAACATAACCAAATTCAAAATACAAAGTTGTTTGAATTGATTTGAACCTTGTTTGATTGTTTGAAATCAAAACAGAAAAAGAATTAGAAAAAGGAAAAAGATTTAGACAGAAAAAAAATAGAGTTGGACCGACCCAGCCCAACTAGCCAACAGGCCCAACAAACCAGCCCAGCTCCACACCCCGAAGAAAAACGGTTGGCACCAGTTAGTTAACCCATACCCTCAATGACCAGTGGACCCCACACTCACGCACTCTCTCTCACAGACAACCTGGACCCATATTCCCAGCCATCGTCTTCAACGAGACCCCGTCGCCCTGACCGTTGCTGTGAGGTTACTCCGGCGTTGATTGCGCATGAAGGAGGCATTGATTCCTCGCAATAACCCTGCCCTTTAAACGCCAGTGATTCCTCTCGCTTCCCTCCGATTCTCCCCAAGCACGCCCCTAGGCCGCCCCAATTCCTCCCCGAACACTCTCTGCTCCGACGAGCCCCCTCCTCGATTCCGGCCATATCCTTCCTCCCCTTGACCTCTCGACCACGCACACATACTCCACACTCCCTGGCGCTTCTGTCCGTGCCTCCCATTCGACCGCGGGCGCCCCAGATCATCGGCAAGGACGAGCTCAAACGCGCCACCGTTGGCCTCGACTCCGGCGAAGCCCACAGGTAGTTCCCGGCCACCCCTCTACCTCTCGATCATGCACATGACCTTGCCTAAGTCCTGCGCATCTAACCGTGTCGTCATTTCACTTCAAGGTGATCCCCAGCGCTGTCCACAACGACCACCTGACGTGTCCGTCGCCATCCTCTACTCCGGCGAGGAATCGCGACTGAACCAGAGCGCCCCTCGTCGAACCGTCAGTACGTTGAGCATCGCCGTGACCCCCTGAGCCCGGTGAGCAACCCCTCCTTCTCCCGCACCTCCTGTAGCGCCTCCGCTGCCGTCGACAGTTTGGCCACGCCGGTAGCCACCGCCCGCCGCCGCCTCGGCTGATACGATGTGAGCCGTTAGATCACGATCCTATGCACACGATAGATCCACTTATCGAAGAGGTACGAGTGATCCTGTGCCGCTCGATCTGTTTAATCCGACGCACCGCAGCGTGATCCACACCGAACCGGTATCAGCCAATGAGATAGCGCCGCGTGTCCAGCTGATGTTTAAAAAACAGATTTGAAAGACAGAATTATTTGCAAACTTCAAACCCTTGTATCTTTGGATCCACACGTCCAAAATTTACAAATTTTATGTCGTTGGATTCAGGAGAGCAAGATCTAACCAACCCTACCCTTAGTTTAGCAAATAGTACCTGTTAGCTTGTTTAATTTTGCAGATTCTTTTGAGTGCTTGTTTAGATTAGAAAAATCATTCAAAAATGTTTTTAAGGTTAAAACCTTTGCAAATTGGATTGTTGTGACCCTACTGACCCTAGGAACTAACCCATGTTTTGAAAATGAATTTGGAAAAGATTAGAATGGATTAATTGCTTTAATCCATTTCTAGCTAATTAAAAACTATTGAATTGTTTATGAAAATGTTTTGTAAAGAAAACTTTGGGAAAATGGTTTGGACCAAACCTACTGACCCAAAATGCCAAGTTTTGCAATAGCAACTCATTTGGGGAAAACATAGAGTTTTGCCTTGATAGAATTATTTTCCACCACATAAAATGATGGATGGATTTAAAAATAGTTTTTGAGCAAAACCCTCTAACCAATGACTTTGCCATTTTGGTAAATGACCAATTTGGACCTTACAAAGTTTAGAAGCCTAGTGGAGACCATCCTTACAATAGAACCAACCTTTGCATGCTTATGCATGACTTAGATTCCTCAGTTTTATGTGTGTGAATTGTTGATTGATTATTGGTTGGAATGCTTGTTGATTTTGTGTTTGCTTGATTGATTGTAGTGAAGTTAGAAAAGTGTGAGACTAGCAAGATCAAGGAGTGAACCACCATTCCCTACCAAAAAGGCAAGTTACATTATCATACAAAAGTCCTACTATTTTCATTATACTTAGTGGATTTTGAAAACATGCATGAAAATAATTTCTATATTTATGCTATGCTAAATCCTAATAGGATTCCCTCACCTTACTTAGTGAAAACCTTGTAGTTGTACATGCTTAGCCATGCTATATTTTGAAAAGAGATACATGTTGAGATTTTACAAAGTTGAGAAAAGGATTTGTGTTTTATATAATAAAACAAGGACTCAATGAACCACCTAGGTGGAGGATACTTTAATTTTTGGAGAAGGTGGCAACAAAAGGAACCATGACTATGGTAATCTCTTTGTGTTGTGCTCCAAAAGAAAACCCACCTAGGAAACTTAGAGATTGAACATGCTTCTCCAATTGTGGCTTTCGTGTGCAACCACATGCTATTATGGCTCTGGCTTAGTCAATTACATTAGGAAGACCCATACATTGTCTTTAGTTACCAGACATGGGGATCTGGAATGCTTCATGGGGGCTAAAGACAAGCTAGCAATGGTGTATGGGAGGACCTTTTGGAAAGACTTCGTCATATTCTCAATCTGCCAGTATTCCATCTTGGTGAGTACTAATCCAGCGGCCACTGGTGGCAACAAGATGAGAGTGTGACATGTGGGTAAAGTGTACAACTTCTGCAGAAGATAATAAAAATCTAAGTACTTAGCCGTGTCCCCGGTTATGGACAATACTGAGCAACTAAGGCCTGAAACTATGGAAGATCTCGACATTCTAATTTCTAAAAGAAAACTTTTAAAACTTGATGCACTTGGAGTTACCAAGGAACTCAAGAGATTTTGACAAAACTTGATACACTTGGAGTTACCAAGAAGCTCAAGAGATTTTTACAAAACTTGATGCACTTGGAGTTACTAAGGTGCTCAAGAGATTTTTGACAAGGACTTGAACACTTGGGTTTTTACCAAGGAGTTCAAGAGATTTTTGAAAGGAGATTTGGCAAAGGACCAAAAAACCATTTTTGAAAAGATAGGATAAAATATTGCTTTATGCAAATGAACCTTAAACTCTACTTAGCCAAATATGCATGTAGTGATAGGATCCACCCATATTATTCATAAAAGTGAAACTTGCCAATACAATTCAAATGTATTGACCCTTGTGGCTGTAACTTATTATGTTGCAGGTTTGATTGTTTTTAGTGAAGATTGATTGATTAGGATTACAAAGTCTACAACCAACATCTGCCTGTGGCACTTTGAAGATGAAGGACCCATGACTATAGTTATTCCGCTGCAATGTAATGTAATAGCCAAATGAGCTATGTATTGATGTAATAAAATTATGTTATTCCTGGTTATAAAGTTATATTATGACCTTTGTTTCTTGATATTCCATCTAAACTGTGGATGCTAGCTATTGATCCAGGGACTAGCATTGTAAACACAGGAAGCTCAATCTTACTGAAGGTTGGGGACCTTACATGCAATGACATTGGTGGATCCATATGTGGTTTGTGAAAAGAACACACATGCAATAACATATGTTGATCCATATGTGGTTTGTGAAAAGAACACACATGCAATTACTCTAGTGGATCCATGTGTGGTTTGTGCAAAGAACACACATGCAATGACTCTGGTGGATCCATGTGTGGTTTGTGAAAAGAACACACATGCAATGACTCTAGTGCTGGTTTTAGTATAAGAACACACATGCAATGACTCTAGTGGGTCCGTATGTGGTTTGTGAAAAGAACACACATGCAATGACTCTAGTGGATCCATATGTGGTTTGTGGAAAGACCACACATGCAATGACATTGGTTGATCTATATGTGGTTTGTGGAAAGAACACACATGCAATGACACTGGTTGATCCATATGTGGTTTGTGGAAAGAACAGACATGCAATGACTCTGGTGGATCCATGTGTGGTTTGTGAAAAGAGCACACATGACATGAACAATGGTTGATCCATGTGTGGTTTGTGAAAAGAACGCACATGCAATGCCATTGGTTGATCCATGTGTGGTTTGTGAAAAGAACACACATGCAATGCCATTGGTTGATCCATGTGGTTTGTGGAAAAGAACAAACATGCAATGACATTGGTGGATCCATAAGTGGTTTGTGGAAACAACACACATGCAGTGAACACTGGTGGATCCATGTGTGGTTTGTGAAAAGAACACACATGCAATGCCATTGGTTGATCCATGTGTGGTTTGTGAAATAACACACATCCAATGCCATTGGTTGATCCATGTGGTGTGTGGAAAAGAACACACATGCAATGACATTGGTGGATCCATAAGTGGTTTATGGAAAGAACACACATGCAGTGAACACTGGTGGATCCATGTGTGGTTTGTGAAAAGAACACACATGAAATGCCATTGGTTGATCCATGTGTGGTTTGTGAAAAGAACACACATGCAATGCCATTGGTTGATCCATGTGGTTTGTGGAAAAGAACATTCATGCAATGAAATTTGCGGATCCATATGTGGTTTGTGGAAAGAACACACATGCAATGACATTGGTTGATCCATGTGTGGTTTGTGAAAAGAATACACATGCAATTACTCTAGTGGATCCATATGTGGTTCATGGAAGGAACACACATGCAATGACATTGGTGGATCCATATGTGGTTTGTCAAATGAACACACATGCAATGACCCTAGTGGATCCATATGTGGTTTGTGGAAATAACACACATGCAATGAACACTGGTGGATCCATATGTGGTTCATGACAGGAACACACATGCGATGACTCTAGTGGATACATATGTGGATCTGTGGTTTGTGGAAAGAACACACATGCAATGACTCAAGTGGGTCCAGATGTGGTTTGTGAAAAGAAGACACATGCAATGACTCTAGTGGATCCATATGTGGTTTGTAGAAAGAACACACATGCAATAACATTGGTTGATCCATATGTGGTTTGTGGAAAGAACACACATGCAATGACATTGGTTGATCCATATGTTGTTTGTGACAATAACACAAATGCAATGACTCTAGTGGATCCATGTGTGGTCAGTGGAAAGAACACACACGCAATGACATTGGTGGATCCTTATGTGGGTCATGGAAGGAACACACATGCAATGACATTGGTGGATCCATATGTGGTTTGTGAAAAGAACACATATGCAATGACATATGTTGATCCATATGTGGTTTGTGAAAAGAACATGCATGCAATTACTCTGGTGGATCCATTTGTGGTTTGTGCAAAGAACACACATGCAATGACTCTGGTCGATCCATGTGTGGTTTGTGAAAAGAACACACATGCAATGACTCTAGTGCTGGTTTTAGTATAAGAACACACATGCAATGACTCTAGTGGGTCCGTATGTGGTTTGTGAAAAGAACACACATGCAATGACTCTAGTGGATCCATATGTGGTTTGTGGAAAGACCACACATGCAATGACATTGGTTGATCCATATGTGGTTTGTGGAAAGAACACACATGCAATGACACTGGTTGATCCACATGTGGTTTGTAGAAAGAACACACATGCAATGACTCTGGTGGATCCATGTGTGGTTTGTGAAAAGAACACACATGACATGAACATTGGTTGATCCATGTGTGGTTTTTGAAAAGAACGCACATGCAATGCCATTGGTTGATCCATGTGTGGTTTGTGAAAAGAACACACATGCAATGCCATTGGTTGATCCATGTGGTTTGTGGAACAGAACACACATGCAATTACATTGGTGGATCCGTAAGTGGTTTGTGGAAAGAACACACATGCAGTGAACACTGGTGGATCCATGTGTGGTTTGTGAAAAGAACACACATGCAATGACATTGGTTGATCCATGTGTGGTTTGTGAAAGAACAGACATGCAATGCCATTGGTTGATCCATGTGGTGTGTGGAAAAGAACACACATGCAATGACATTGGCGGATCCATATGTGGTTTGTGGAAAGAACACACATGCAATGACATTGGTTGATCCATGTATGGTTTGTGAAAAGAATACACATGCAATTACTCTAGTGGATCCATATGTCGTTCATGGAAGGAACACACATGCAATGACATTGGTGGATCCATATGTGGTTTGTGAAAACAACACACATGCAATGACCCTAGTGGATCCATATGTGGTTTGTGGAAATAACACACATGCAATGAACACTGGTGGATCCATATGTGATTCATGACAGGAACACACATGCGATGACTTTTCTAGTGGATACATATGTGGATCTGTGGTTTGTGGAAAGAACACACATGCAATGACTCAAGTGGGTCCATATGTGGTTTGTGAAAAGAAGACACATGCAATGACTCTAGTGGATCCATATGTGGTTTGTAGAAATAACACACATGCAATGACATTGGTTGATCCATATGTGGTTTGTGGAAAGAACACACATGAAATGACATTGGTTGATCCATATGTGGTTTGTGACAATAACACACATCCAATGAATCTAGTGGATCCATGTGTGGTTAGTGGAAAGAACACACACGCAATGACATTGGTGGATCCTTATGTGGCTCATGGAAAGAACACACATGCAATGACATTGTGGATCCATATGTGGTTTGTGAAAAGAACACACATGCAATGACATATGTTGATCCATATGTGGTTTGTGAAAAGAACACACATGTAATTACTCTGGTGGATCCATGTGTGGTTTGTGCAAAGAACACACATGCAATGACTCTGGTGGATCCATGTGTGGTTTGTGAAAAGAACACACATGCAATGACTCTAGTGCTGGTTTTAGTATAACAACACACATGCAATGACTCTAGTGGGTCCATATGTGGTTTGTGAAAAGAACACACATGCAATGACTCAAGTGGATCCATATGTGGTTTGTGGAAAGAACAGACATGCAATGACTCTGGTGGATCCATGTGTGGTTTGTGAAAAGAACACACATGACATGAACATTGGTTGATCCATGTGTGGTTTGTGAAAAGAACGCACATGCAATGCCATTGGTTGATCCATGTGTGGTTTGTGAAAAGAACACACATGCAATGCCATTGGTTGATCCATGTGGTTTGTGGAAAAGAACACACATGCAATGACATTGGTGGATCCATAAGTGGTTTGTGGAAAGAACACACATGAAGTGAACACTGGTGGATCCATGTGTGGTTTGTGAAAAGAACACACATGCAATGCCATTGGTTGATCCATGTGTGGTTTGTGAAATAACACACATCCAATGCCATTGGTTGATCCATGTGGTGTGTGGAAAAGAACACACATGCAATGACATTGGTGGATCCATAAGTGGTTTATGGAAAGAACACACATGCAGTGAACACTGGTGGATCCATGTGTGGTTTGTGAAAAGAACACACATGAAATGCCATTGGTTGATCCATGTGTGGTTTGTGAAAAGAACACACATGCAATGCCATTGGTTGATCCATGTGGTTTGTGGAAAAGAACACTCATGCAATGACATTTGCGATCCATATGTGGTTTGTGGAAAGAACACACATGCAATGACATTGGTTGATCCATGTGTGGTTTGTGAAAAGAATACACATGCAATTACTCTAGTGGATCCATATGTGGTTAATGGAAGGAACACACATGCAATGACATTAGTGGATCCATATGTGGTTTGTCAAACGAACACACATGCAATGACCCTAGTGGATCCATATGTGGTTTGTGGAAATAACACACATGCAATGAAAACTGGTGGATCCATATGTGGTTCATGACAGGAACACACATGCGATGACTCTAGTGGATACATATGTGGATCTGTGGTTTGTGGAAAGAACACACATGCAATGACTCAAGTGGGTCCAGATGTGGTTTGTGAAAAGAAGACACATGCAATGACTCTAGTGGATCCATATGTGGTTTGTAGAAAGAACACACATGCAATAACATTGGTTGATCCATATGTGGTTTGTGGAAAGAACACACATGCAATGATATTGGTTGATCCATATGTGGTTTGTGACAATAACACACATGCAATGACTCTAGTGGATCCAAGTGTGGTTAGTGGAAAGAACACACACGCAATGACATTGGTGGATCCTTATGTGGCTCATGGAAAGAACACACATGCAATGACATTGGTGGATCCATATGTGGTTTGTGAAAAGAACACATATGCAATGACATATGTTGATCCATATGTGGTTTGTGAAAAGAACATGCATGCAATTACTCTGGTGGATCCATTTGTGGTTTGTGCAAAGAACACACATGCAATGACTCTGGTCGATCCATGTGTGGTTTGTGAAAAGAACACACATGCAATGACTCTAGTGATGGTTTTAGTATAAGAACACACATGCAATGACTCTAGTGGGTCCGTATGTGGTTTGTGAAAAGAACACACATGCAATGACTCTAGAGGATCCATATGTGGTTTGTGGAAAGACCACACATGCAATGACATTGGTTGATCCATATGTGGTTTGTGGAAAGAACACACATGCAATGACACTGGTTGATCCATATGTGGTTTGTGGAAAGAACACACATGCAATGACTCTGGTGGATCCATGTGTGGTTTGTGAAAAGAACACACATGACATGAACATTGGTTGATCCATGTGTGGTTTGTGAAAAGAACGCACATGCAATGCCATTGGTTGATCCATGTGTGGTTTGTGAAAAGAACACACATGCAATGCCATTGGTTGATCCATGTGGTTTGTGGAACAGAACACACATGCAATTACATTGGTGGATCCGTAAGTGGTTTGTGGAAAGAACACACATGCAGTGAACACTGGTGGATCCATGTGTGGTTTGTGAAAAGAACACACATGAAATGCCATTGGTTGATCCATGTGTGGTTTGTGAAAAGAACACACATGCAATGCCATTGGTTGATCCATGTGGTTTGTGGAAAAGAACACTCATGCAATGACATTTGCGATCCATATGTGGTTTGTGGAAAGAACACACATGCAATGACATTGGTTGATCCATGTGTGGTTTGTGAAAAGAATACACATGCAATTACTCTAGTGGATCCATATGTGGTTCATGGAAGGAACACACATGCAATGACATTAGTGGATCCATATGTGGTTTGTCAAACGAACACACATGCAATGACCCTAGTGGATCCATATGTGGTTTGTGGAAATAACACACATGCAATGAAAACTGGTGGATCCATATGTGGTTCATGACAGGAACACACATGCGATGACTCTAGTGGATACATATGTGGATCTGTGGTTTGTGGAAAGAACACACATGCAATGACTCAAGTGGGTCCAGATGTGGTTTGTGAAAAGAAGACACATGCAATGACTCTAGTGGATCCATATGTGGTTTGTAGAAAGAACACACATGCAATAACATTGGTTGATCCATATGTGGTTTGTGGAAAGAACACACATGCAATGATATTGGTTGATCCATATGTGGTTTGTGACAATAACACACATGCAATGACTCTAGTGGATCCAAGTGTGGTTAGTGGAAAGAACACACACGCAATGACATTGGTGGATCCTTATGTGGCTCATGGAAAGAACACACATGCAATGACATTGGTGGATCCATATGTGGTTTGTGAAAAGAACACATATGCAATGACATATGTTGATCCATATGTGGTTTGTGAAAAGAACATGCATGCAATTACTCTGGTGGATCCATGTGTGGTTTGTGCAAAGAACACACATGCAATGACTCTGGTCGATCCATGTGTGGTTTGTGAAAAGAACACACATGCAATGACTCTAGTGATGGTTTTAGTATAAGAACACACATGCAATGACTCTAGTGGGTCCGTATGTGGTTTGTGAAAAGAACACACATGCAATGACTCTAGAGGATCCATATGTGGTTTGTGGAAAGACCACACATGCAATGACATTGGTTGATCCATATGTGGTTTGTGGAAAGAACACACATGCAATGACACTGGTTGATCCATCTGTGGTTTGTGGAAAGAACACACATGCAATGACTCTGGTGGATCCATGTGTGGTTTGTGAAAAGAACACACATGACATGAACATTGGTTGATCCATGTGTGGTTTGTGAAAAGAACGCACATGCAATGCCATTGGTTGATCCATGTGTGGTTTGTGAAAAGAACACACATGCAATGCCATTGGTTGATCCATGTGGTTTGTGGAACAGAACACACATGCAATTACATTGGTGGATCCGTAAGTGGTTTGTGGAAAGAACACACATGCAGTGAACACTGGTGGATCCATGTGTGGTTTGTGAAAAGAACACACATGCAATGACATTGGTTGATCCATGTGTGGTTTGTGAAAGAACACACATGCAATGCCATTGGTTGATCCATGTGGTGTATGGAAAGGAACACACATGCAATGACATTGGCGGATCCATATGTGGTTTGTGGAAAGAACACACATGCAATGACATTGGTTGATCCATGTATGGTTTGTGAAAAGAATACACATGCAACTACTCTAGTGGATCCATATGTTGTTCATGGAAGGAACACACATGCAATGACATTGGTGGATCCATATGTGGTTTGTGAAAAGAACACACATGCAATGACCCTAGTGGATCCATATGTGGTTCGTGGAAATAAAACACATGCAATGAACACTGGTGGATCCATATGTGATTCATGACAGGAACACACATGCGATGACTTTTCTAGTGGATACATATGTGGATCTGTGGTTTGTGGAAAGAACACACATGCAATGACTCAAGTGGGTCCATATGTGGTTTGTGAAAAGAAGACACATGCAATGACTCTAGTGGATCCATATGTGGTTTGTAGAAAGAACACACATGCAATGACATTGGTTGATCCATATGTGGTTTGTGGAAAGAACACACATGCAATGACATTGGTTGATCCATATGTGGTTTGTGACAATAACACACATGCAATGACTCTAGTGGATCCATGTGTGGTTAGTGGAAAGAACACACACGCAATGACATTGGTGGATCCTTATGTGGCTCATGGAAAGAACACACATGCAATGACATTGTGGATCCATATGTGGTTTGTGAAAAGAACACACATGCAATGACATATGTTGATCCATATGTGGTTTGTGAAAAGAACACACATGTAATTACTCTGGTGGATCCATGTGTGGTTTGTGCAAAGAACACACATGCAATGACTCTGGTGGATCCATGTGTGGTTTGTGAAAAGAACACACATGCAATGACTCTAGTGCTGGTTTTAGTATAACAACACACATGCAATGACTCTAGTGGGTCCATATGTGGTTTGTGAAAAGAACACACATGCAATGACTCTAGTGGATCCATATGTGGTTTGTGGAAAGAACACGCATGCAATGACAGTGGTTGATCCATATGTGGTTTGTGGAAAGAACACACATGCAATGACACTAGTTGATCCATATGTGTTTTGTGGAAAGAACAGGCATGCAATGACTCTGGTGGATCCATGTGTGGTTTGTGAAAAAAAACACATGACATGAACACTAGTTGATCCATGTTTGGTTTGTGAAAGGAACATACATGCAATCCATTGGTTGATCCATGTGTGGTTTGTGAAATGAACACACATGCAATGCCATTGGTTGATCCATGTGTGGTTTGTGAAAAGAATACACATGCAATTACTCTAGTGGATCCATATGTGGTTCATGTAAGGAACACACATACTATGACATTGGTGGATCCATATGTATTTTGTGAAAAGAAAAAACTGGCAATGACCCTAGTGGATCCATATGTTGTTTGGAAAGAACACACATGCAATGAACACTGGTGGATCCATATGTGGTTCATGACAGGAAAACACATGCGATGACTCTAGTGGATACATATGTGGATTGTGGAAAAATAACACACATCCAATGACATTGGTGGATCCATATGTGGTTTGTGGAAAGGACACACATGCAATGAAATTGGTTGATCCATGTGTGGTTTGTGGAAAAGAACACGCATGCAATGACATTGGTGGATCCATATGTGGTTTGTAGAAAGAACACACACGTAATAACATTGGTTGATCCATCTGTGGTTTGTGAAAAGAACACACATGCAATGACTCTAGTGGATACATATGTGGTTATAGGAAAGAACACACATGCAATGAACACTGGTGGATCCATATGTGGTTCCTGATAGGAACATACATGCAATGACACTGGTTGATCCATATGTGAGTTGTTAAAAGAACACACATGCAATGCCATTGGTTAATCCATGTGTGGTTTGTGAAAAGAACACACATGCAATGACTCTAATGTATCCATGTGTGGTTTGTGAAAAGAACACACATGCAATGCCATTGGTTGATCCATGTGTGATTTGTGAAAAGAACACACATGCAATGTCATTGGTTGATCCATATGTGGTTTGTGGAAAGAACACACATGCAATGACATTGGTCGATCTTTATGTGGTTTGTGACAATAACACACATGTGGTTTGTGAAAATAACACACATGCAATGAGTCTAGTGGATACATATGTGGTTTGTGGAAAGAACACACATGCAATGAACACTGGTGGATCCATATGTGGTTGATGACAAGAACACACATGCAATGACATTGGTTGATCCATATGTGGTTTGTGACAATAACACACATGCAATGCCATTGGTTAATACATGTGTGGTTTGTGGAAAGAACACACATGCAATGACTCAATAGGGTCCATATGTGGTTTGTGAAAATAAGACACATGCAATGACTCTACTGGATCCATATGTGGTTTCTAGAAAGAACACACATGTAATGACATTGGTTGATCCATATGTGGTTTGTCGAAAAAACACACATGCAACGACATTGGTTGATCCATATGTGGTTTGTGACAATAACACACATGCGATGACTCTAGTGGATCCATGTGTGGTTAGTGGAAAGAAAAAAAACGCAATGACATTGGTGGATCCTTATGTGGCTCATGGAAAGAACACACATGCAATGACATTGGTGGATTCATAAGTAGTTCGTGAAAAGAACACACATGCAATGACATATGTTGATCCATATGTGGTTTGTGAAAAGAACACACATGCAATTACTCTGGTGGATCCATGTGTGGTTTGTGCAAAGAACACACATGCAATGACTCTGGTGGATCCATGTGTGGTTTGTGAAAAGAACACACATGCAATGACTCTAGTGCTGGTTTTAGTACAAGAACACACATGCAATGACTCTAGTGGGTCCATATGTGGTTTGTGAAAAGAACACACATGCAATGACTCTAGTAGATCCATATGTGGTTTGTGGAAAGAACACACATGCAATGACATTGGTTGATCCATATGTGGTTTGTGGAAAGAACACACATGCAATGACACTGGTTGATCCATATGTGGTTTGTGGAAAGAACATGCATGCAATGACTCTGGTGGATCCATGTGTGGTTTGTGAAAAAACACACATGACATGAACACTAGTTGATCCATGTTTGGTTTGTGAAAGGAACATACATGCAATACCATTGGTTGATCCATGTGTGGTTTGTGAAATGAACACACATGCAATGCCATTGGTTGATCCATGTGGTTTATGGAAGAGAACACACATGCAATGACATTGGTGGATCCATAAGTGGTTTATGTAAAGAACACACATGTAGTGAACACTAGTGGGTCCATGTGTGGCTTGTGAAAAGAACACACATGCAATGTCATTGGTTGATCCATGTGTGGTTTGTGAAAAGAACACACATGCAATGCCATTGGTTGATCCATATGGTTTGTGGAAAAGAACACACATGCAATGGCATTGGTGGATCCATATGTGGTATGTGGAAAGAAAACACATGCAATGCATTGGTTGATCCATGTGTGGTTTGTGAAAAGAACACACATGCAATTACTCTAGTGGATACTTATGCGATTTGTGGAAAAGAACACACATGCAATGAACACTGGTGGATCCATATGTGGTTCATGACAGGAACACACATGCAATGACACTAGTGGATCCATATGTGGTTTGTGGAAAGAACACACACGCAATGACATTAGTGGATCCATATGTGGTTTGTGGAAAGAACACACATGCAATGACATTGGTTGATCCATGTGTGGTTTGTGGAAAAGAACACACATGCAATGCCATTGGTGGATCCATATGTGGTTTGTGGAAAGAACACACATGCAATGACTCTAGTGCTGGTTTTAGTATAAGAACACACATGGAATGACTCTAGTGGGTCCACTTGTGGTTTGTGAAAAGAACACACATGCAATTACTCTTGTGGATCCATATGTGGTTTTTGGAAAGAACAAACATGCAATGACATTGGTTCATGCATATGTGGTTTGTGGAAAGAACACACATGCAATGATATTGGTTGATCCATATGTGGTATGTGGAAAGAACACACATGCAATGACATTGGTTGATCCATGTGCGGTTTGTGGAAAAGAACACACATGCAATGACATTGGTGGATCCATATGTGGTTTGTGGAAAGAACACACATGCAATGACTCTAGTGTTGTTTTTA
This sequence comes from Avena insularis, assembly GCA_023614405.1. NCBI lineage: Eukaryota > Viridiplantae > Streptophyta > Magnoliopsida > Poales > Poaceae > Avena > Avena insularis. The sequence goes on from CM042692.1 coordinate 133,614,364, forward strand.
GTATAAGAACACACATGTAATGACTCTAGTGGGTCCATATGTGGTTTGTGAAAAGAACACAGTTGCAATGACATTGGTTGATCCATATGTGGTTTGTGACAATAACACACATGCAATGACTCTAGTGGATCCATGTGTGGTTAGTGGAAAGAACACACACGCAATGACATTGGTGGATCCTTATGTGGCTCATGGAAAGAACACACATGCAATGACATTGGTGGATCCATAAGTGGTTTGTGAAAAGAACACACATGCAATGACATATGTTGATCCATATGTGGTTTGTGAAAAGAACACACATGCAATGACAGTGGTGGATCCATCTGTGGTTTGTGGAAAGAACACACATGCAATGACTCTAGTGCTGGTTTTAGTACAAGAACACACATGCAATGACTCTAGTGGGTCCATATGTGGTTTGTGAAAAGAACACACATGCAATGACTCTAGTGGATCCACATGTGGTTTGTGGAAAGAACACACATGCAATGACATTGGTTGATCCATATGTGGTTTGTGGAAAGAACACACATGCAATGACACTGGTTGATCCATATGTGGTTTGTGGAAAGAACACGCATGCAATGACTCTGGTGGATCCATGTGTGGTTTGTGAAAAAACAAACATGACATGAACACTAGTTGATCCATGTTTGGTTTGTGAAAGGAACATACATGCAATACCATTGGTTGATCCATGTGTGGTTTGTGAAATGAACACACATGTAATACCATTGGTTGATCCATGTGGTTTGTGGAAGAGAACACACATGCAATGACATTGGTGGATCCATAAGTGGTTTATGTAAAGAACACACATGTAGTGAACACTAGTGGGTCCATGTGTGGTTTGTGAAAAGAACTCACATGCAATGCCATTGGTTGATCCATGTGTGGTTTGTTAAAAGAACTCACATGCAATGCCATTGGTTGATCCCTATGGTTTGTGGAAAAGAACACACATGCAATGGCATTGGTGGATCCATATGTGGTATGTGGAAAGAAAAAACATGCAATGACACTGGTTGATCCATATGTGGTTTGTGGAAAGAACACGCATGCAATGACTCTGGTGGATCCATGTGTGGTTTGTGAAAAAACAAACATGACATGAACAGTATTTGATCCATGTTTGGTTTGTGAAAGGAACATACATGCAATACCATTGGTTGATCCATGTGTGGTTTGTGAAATGAACACACATGCAATGCCATTGGTTGATCCATGTGGTTTATGGAAGAGAACACACATGCAATGACATTGGTGGATCCATAAGTGGTTTATGTAAAGAACACACATGTAGTGAACACTAGTGGGTCCATGTGTGGCTTGTGAAAAGAACACACATGCAATGGCATTGGTTGATCCATGTGTGGTTTGTGAAAAGAACACACATGCAATGCCATTGGTTGATCCATATGGTTTGTGGAAAAGAACACACATGCAATGGCATTGGTGGATCCATATGTGGTATGTGGAAAGAAAACACATGCAATGACATTGGTTGATCCTTGTGTGGTTTGTGAAAAGAACACACATGCAATTACTCTAGTGGATACTTATGCGATTTGTGGAAAAGAACACACATGCAATGAACACTGGTGGATCCATATGTGGTTCATGACAGGAACACACATGCAATGACACTAGTGGATCCATATGTGGTTTGTGGAAAGAACACACACGCAATGACATTGGTGGATCCATATGTGGTTTGTGGAAAGAACACACATGCAATGACATTGGTTGATCCATGTGTGGTTTGTGGAAAAGAAAACACATGCAATGACATTGGTGGATCCATATGTGGTTTGTGGAAAGAACACACATGCAATGACTCTAGTGCTGGTTTTAGTATAAGAACACACATGGAATGACTCTAGTGGGTCCATATGTGGTTTGTGAAAAGAACACACATGCAATTACTCTAGTGGATCCATATGTGGTTTGTGGAAAGAACAAACATGCAATGACATTGGTTCATCCATATGTGGTTTGTGGAAAGAACACACATGCAATGATATTGGTTGATCCATATGTGGTATGTGGAAAGAACACACATGCAATGACATTGGTTGATCTATGTGCAGTTTGTGGAAAAGAACACACATGCAATGACATTGGTGGATCCATATGTGGTTTGTGGAAAGAACACATATGCAATGACTCTAGTGTTGTTTTTAGTGTAAGAACACACATGTAATGACTCTAGTGGGTCCATATGTGTTTTGTGAAAAGAACACAGATGCAATGACATTGGTTGATCCATATGTGGTTTGTGACAATAACACACATGCAATGACTCTAGTGGATCCATGTGTGGTTAGTGGAAAGAACACACACGAAATGACATTGGTGGATCCTTATGTGGCTCATGGAAAGAACACACATGCAATGACATTGGTGGATCCATAAGTGGTTTGTGAAAAGAACACACATGCAATGACATATGTTGATCCATATGTGGTTTGTGAAAAGAACACACATGCAATTACTCTGGTGGATCCATGTGTGGTTTGTGCAAAGAACACACATGCAATGACTCTAGTGCTGGTTTTAGTACAAGAACACACATGCAATGACTCTAGTGGGTCCATATGTGGTTTGTGAAAAGAACACACATGCAATGACTCTAGTGGATCCACATGTGGTTTGTGGAAAGAACACACATGCAATGACATTGGTTGATCCATATGTGGTTTGTGGAAAGAACACACATGCAATGACACTGGTTGATCCATATGTGGTTTGTGGAAAGAACACGCATGCAATGACTCTGGTGGATCCATTTGTGGTTTGTGAAAAAACAAACATGACATGAACACTAGTTGATCCATGTTTGGTTTGTGAAAGGAACATACATGCAATACCATTGGTTGATCCATGTGTGGTTTGTGAAATGATCACACATGCAATACCATTGGTTGATCCATGTGGTTTGTGGAAGAGAACACACATGCAATGACATTGGTGGATCCATAAGTGGTTTATGTAAAGAACACACATGTAGTGAACACTAGTGGGTCCATGTGTGGTTTGTGAAAAGAACTCACATGCAATGCCATTGGTTGATCCATGTGTGGTTTGTTAAAAGAACTCACATGCAATGCCATTGGTTGATCCATATGGTTTGTGGAAAAGAACACACATGCAATGGCATTGGTGGATCCATATGTGGTATGTGGAAAGAAAAAACATGCAATGACACTGGTTGATCCATATGTGGTTTGTGGAAAGAACACGCATGCAATGACTCTGGTGGATCCATGTGTGGTTTGTGAAAAAACAAACATGACATGAACACTAGTTGATCCATGTTTGGTTTGTGAAAGGAACATACATGCAATACCATTGGTTGATCCATGTGTGGTTTGTGAAATGAACACACATGCAATGCCATTGGTTGATCCATGTGGTTTATGGAAGAGAACACACATGCAATGACATTGGTGGATCCATAAGTGGTTTATGTAAAGAACACACATGTAGTGAACACTAGTGGGTCCATGTGTGGCTTGTGAAAAGAACACACATGCAATGGCATTGGTTGATCCATGTGTGGTTTGTGAAAAGAACACACATGCAATGCCATTGGTTGACCCATATGGTTTGTGGAAAAGAACACACATGCAATGGCATTGGTGGATCCATATGTGGTATGTGGAAAGAAAACACATGCAATGACATTGGTTGATCCATGTGTGGTTTGTGAAAAGAACACAAATGCAATTACTCTAGTGGATACTTATGCGATTTGTGGAAAAGAACAAACATGCAATGAACACTTGTGGATCCATATGTGGTTCATGACAGGAACACACATGCAATGACACTAGTGGATCCATATGTGGTTTGTGGAAAGAACACACACGCAATGACATTGGTGGATCCATATGTGGTTCATGACAGGAACACACATACAATGACTCTAGTGGATACATATGAGGTTTGTGGAAAAGAACACACATGCAATGACATTGGTGGATCCATATGTGGTTTGTTGAAAGAACACACATGCAATGACATTGGTTGATCCATGTGTGGTTGGTGGAAAAGAACACACATGCAATGACATTGGTGGATCCATATGTGGTTTGTGGAAAGAACACACATGCAATGACTCTAGTGCTGGTTTTAGTATAAGAACACACATGGAATGACTCTAGTGGGTCCATATGTGGTTTGTGAAAAGAACACACATGCAATTACTCTAGTGGATCCATATGTGGTTTGTGGAAAGAACAAACATGCAATGACATTGGTTCATCCATATGTGGTTTGTGGAAAGAACACACATGCAATGATATTGGTTGATCCATATGTGGTTTGTGGAAAGAACACACATGCAATGACATTGGTTGATCCATGTGCGGTTTGTGGAAAGAACACACATGCAATGACATTGGTGGATCCATATGTGGTTTGTGGAAAGAACACACATGCAATGACTCCAGTGTTGTTTTTAGTATAAGAACACACATGTAATGACTCTAGTGGGTCCATATGTGGTTTGTGAAAAGAACACAGATGCAATGACATTGGTTGATCCATATGTGGTTTGTGACAATAACACACATGCAATGACTCTAGTGGATCCATGTGTGGTTAGTGGAAAGAACACACACGCAATGACATTGGTGGATCCTTATGTGGCTCATGGAAAGAACACACATGCAATGACATTGGTGGATCCATAAGTGGTTTGTGAAAAGAACACACATGCAATGACATATGTTGATCCATATGTGGTTTGTGAAAATAGCACACATGCAATTACTCTGGTGGATCCATGTGTGGTTTGTGCAAAGAACACACATCCAATGACTCTAGTGCTGGTTTTAGTACAAGAACACACATGCAATGACTCTAGTGGGTCCATATGTGGTTTGTGAAAAGAACACACATGCAATGACTCTAGTGGATACACATGTGGTTTGTGGAAAGAACACACATGCAATTACATTGGTTGATCCATATGTGGTTTGTGGAAAGAACACACATGCAATGACACTGGTTGATCCATATGTGGTTTGTGGAAAGAACACGCATGCAATGACTCTGGTGGATCCATGTGTGGTTTGTGAAAAAACAAACATGACATGAACACTAGTTGATCCATGTTTGGTTTGTGAAAGGAACATACATGCCATACCATTGGTTGATCCATGTGTGGTTTGTGAAATGAACACACATGCAATACCATTGGTTGATCCATGTGGTTTGTGGAAGAGAACACACATGCAATGACATTGGTGGATCCATAAGTGGTTTATGTAAAGAACACACATGTAGTGAACACTAGTGGGTCCATGTGTGGTTTGTGAAAAGAACACACATGCAATGCCATTGGTTGATCCATGAGTGGTTTGTTAAAAGAACTCACATGCAATACCATTGGTTGATCCATATGGTTTGTGGAAAAGAACACACATGCAATGGCATTGGTGGATCCATATGTGGTATGTGGAAAGAAAAAACATGCAATGACATTGGTTGATCCATGTGTGGTTTGTGAAAAGAACACACATGCAATTACTCTAGTGGATACATATGTGATTTGTGGAAAAGAACACACATGCAATGAACACTGGTGTATCCATATGTGGTTCATGACAGGAACACACATGCAATGACACTAGTGGATCCATATGTCGTTTGTGGAAAGAACACACACGCAATGATATTGGTTGATCCATATGTGGTTTGTGACAATAACACACATGCAATGACTCTAGTGGATCCATGTGTGGTTAGTGGAAAGAACACACACGCAATGACATTGGGGGATCCTTATGTGGCTCATGGTAAGAACACACATGCAATGACATTGGTGGATCCATATGTGGTTTGTGAAAAGAACACACATGCAATGACATATGTTGATCCATATGTGGTTTGTGAAAAGAACACACATGCAATTACTCTGGTGGATCCATGTGTGGTTTGTGCAAACAACACACATGCAATGACTCTGGTGGATCCATGTGTGGTTTGTGAAAAGAACACACATGCAATGACTCTAGTGGATACATATGTGATTTGTGGAAAAGAACACACATGCAATGAACACTGGTGGATGCATATGTGGTTCATGACAGGAACACACATGCAATGACACTAGTGGATCCATATGTGGTTTGTGGAAAGAACACACACGCAATGACATTGGTGGATCCATATGTGGTTCATGACAGGAACACACATGCAATGACTCTAGTGGATACATATGAGGTTTGTGGAAAAGAACACAGATGCAATGACATTGGTGGATCCATATGTGGTTTGTGGAAAGAACACACATTCAATGACATTGGTTGATCCATGTGTGGTTTGTGGAAAAGAACACACATGCAATGACATTGGTGGATCCATATGTGGTTTGTGGAAAGAACACACATGCAATGACATTGGTTGATTCATATGTGGTTTGTGACAATAACACACATGCAATGACTCTAGTGGATCCATGTGTGGTTAGTGGAAAGAACACACACGCAATGACATTGGTGGATCCTTATGTGGCTCATGGTAATAACACACATGCAATGACATTGGTGGATCCATATGTGGTTTGTGAAAAGAACACACATGCAATGAAATATGTTGATCCATATGTGGTTTGTGACAATAACACACATGCAATTACTCTGGTGGATCCATGTGTGGTTTGTGCAAAGAACACACATGCAATGACTCTAGTGCTGGTTTTAGTACAAGAACACACATGCAATGACTCTAGTGGGTCCATATGTGGTTTGTGAAAAGAACACACATGCAATGACTCTAGTGGATCCACATGTGGTTTGTGGAAAGAACACACATGCAATGACATTGGTTGATCCATATGTGGTTTGTGGAAAGAACACACATGCAATGACACTGGTTGATCCATATGTGGTTTGTGGAAAGAACACGCATGCAATGACTCTGGTGGATCCATGTGTGGTTTGTGAAAAAACAAACATGACATGAACACTAGTTGATCCATGTTTGGTTTGTGAAAGGAACATACATGCAATACCATTGGTTGATCCATGTGTGGTTTGTGAAATGAACACACATGCAATACGATTGGTTGATCCATGTGGTTTGTGGAAGAGAACACACATGCAATGACATTGGTGGATCCATAAGTGGTTTATGTAAAGAACACACATGTAGTGAACACTAGTGGGTCCATGTGTGGTTTGTGAAAAAAACTCACATGCAATGCCATTGGTTGATCCATGTGTGGTTTGTTAAAAGAACTCACATGCAATGCCATTGGTTGATCCATATGGTTTGTGGAAAAGAACACACATGCAATGGCATTGGTGGATCCATATGTGGTATGTGGAAAGAAAAAACATGCAATGACACTGGTTGATCCATATGTGGTTTGTGGAAAGAACACGCATGCAATGATTCTGGTGGATCCATGTGTGGTTTGTGAAAAAACAAACATGACATGAACACTAGTTGATCCATGTTTGGTTTGTGAAAGGAACATACATGCAATACCATTGGTTGATCCATGTGTGGTTTGTGAAATGAACACACATGCAATGCCATTGGTTGATCCATGTGGTTTATGGAAGAGAACACACATGCAATGACATTGGTGGATCCATAAGTGGTTTATGTAAAGAACACACATGTAGTGAACACTAGTGGGTCCATGTGTGGCTTGTGAAAAGAACACACATGCAATGGCATTGGTTGATCCATGTGTGGTTTATGAAAAGAACACACATGCAATGCCATTGGTTGATCCATATGGTTTGTGGAAAAGAACACACATGCAATGGCATTGTTAGATCCATATGTGGTATGTGGAAAGAAAACACATGCAATGACATTGGTTGATCCATGTGTGGTTTGTGAAAAGAACACACATGCAATTACTCTAGTGGATACTTATGCGATTTGTGGAAAAGAACACACATGCAATGAACACTGGTGGATCCATATGTGGTTCATGACAGGAACACACATGCAATGACACTAGTGGATCCATATGTGGTTTGTGGAAAGAACACACACGCAATCACATTGGTGGATCCATATGTGGTTTGTGGAAAGAACACACATGCAATGACATTGGTTGATCCATGTGTGGTTTGTGGAAAAGAACACACATGCAATGACATTGGTGGATCCATATGTGGTTTGTGGAAAGAACACACATGCAATGACTCTAGTGCTGGTTTTAGTATAAGAACACACATGGAATGACTCTAGTGGGTCCATATGTGGTTTGTGAAAAGAACACACATGCAATTACTCTAGTGGATCCATATGTGGTTTGTGGAAAGAACAAACATGCAATGACATTGGTTCATCCATATGTGGTTTGTGGAAAGAACACACATGCAATGATATTGGTTGATCCATATGTGGTATGTGGAAAGAACACACATGCAATGACATTGGTTGATCTATGTGCGGTTTGTGGAAAAGAACACACATGCAATGACATTGGTGGATCCATATGTGGTTTGTGGAAAGAACACACATGCAATGACTCTAGTGTTGTTTTTAGTATAAGAACACACATGTAATGACTCTAGTGGGTCCATATGTGGTTTGTGAAAAGAACACAGATGCAATGACATTGGTTGATCCATATGTGGTTTGTGACAATAACACACATGCAATGACTCTAGTGGATCCATGTGTGGTTAGTGGAAAGAACACACACGCAATGACATTGGTGGATCCTTATGTGGCTCATGGAAAGAACACACATGAATGACATTGGTGGATCCATAAGTGGTTTGTGAAAAGAACACACATGCAATGACATATGTTGATCCATATGTGGTTTGTGAAAAGAACACACATGCAATTACTCTGGTGGATCCATGTGTGGTTTGTGCAAAGAACACACATGCAATGACTCTAGTGCTGGTTTTAGTACAAGAACACACATGCAATGACTCTAGTGGGTCCATATGTGGTTTGTGAAAAGAACACACATGCAATGACTCTAGTGGATCCACATGTGGTTTGCGGAAAGAACACACATGCAATGACATTGGTTGATCCATATGTGGTTTGTGGAAAGAACACACATGCAATGACACTGGTTGATCCATATGTGGTTTGTGGAAAGAACACGCATGCAATGACTCTGGTGGATCCATGTGTGGTTTGTGAAAAAACAAACATGACATGAACACTAGTTGATCCATGTTTGGTTTGTGAAAGGAACATACATGCAATACCATTGGTTGATCCATGTGTGGTTTGTGAAATGAACACACATGCAATACCATTGGTTGATCCATGTGGTTTGTGGAAGAGAACACAGATGCAATGACATTGGTGGATCCATAAGTGGTTTATGTAAAGAACACACATGTAGTGAACACTAGTGGGTCCATGTGTGGTTTGTGAAAAGAACTCACATGCAATGCCATTGGTTGATCCATGTGTGGTTTGTTAAAAGAACTCACATGCAATGCCATTGGTTGATCCATATGGTTTGTGGAAAAGAACACACATGCAATGGCATTGGTGGATCCATATGTGGTATGTGGAAAGAAAAAACATGCAATGACACTGGTTGATCCATATGTGGTTTGTGGAAAGAACACGCATGCAATGACTCTGGTGGATCTGTCACATCCCAAGATTTTCCAAATCTTGTAATGTGAAAAATAAATTAAACAAAATAAATTTTTGTTGAAAATCAGGGTGAAAAGAAACTTTTGTTTCTAAAAGGAGACTTAAAATCCCATCCTGAACAAACTTTGGTCAAAGTTTGAATTCAACAAAATCCAAATCAAGGGAAATGCATTCCTCAATGAATGTATCTGGAAATTTGAACATTTGGAAAGTAAACCAAAACCCTAAACCCTAATGGAAGGAAACCAAAGTATCTCCCAATCTATGGATTTGATCCATACCAAATTTGATCAACAAATATTCACAAAGGATCAAGAAAGACCATAGAGATTGGTTTCACTTAAATTGGAACCAAAGACAAAATCTTGTGAATATAATAAGATAAGGAAATTGAATTTCCAAAAGCCAATAAAGCCCTTACCCACAAGCCCATACCCTTTGGTGAACAAATAATCCTAAAGGGATTTATAAAGATAAAACATTTATCAAAGGAAAATAAATTGTTTTGGAAACACTGTTTTAGATCTTTTAATAAAAGACTTTGGTTTCAAATGAAAAGATAAGCCAAATTAATTTTGGCCAAACTTTTGAAATAAAATATTTTGTTTTGATAAAATGAGTAAAGGTTTATTTAAATAAAATGATAAGGATTTAAATATCCAATTTTATTTAAGTAAAAGCTTTTCCCATTTTAAATGAACACCAAGTATATTATTACTACTTTGAAATCTTTTATTAAAAGGTTTTGCTTTGATTAAAATGAGTAAAGGATTATTTAAATAAAATAAATAAGGATTTAAATATCCAATTTTATTTAAGTAAAGGCTTTCCCATTTTAATTAAAACACCAAAACTTATTTATTTATTTAAATAAGTTTCCAAGTATTCTTTTATGTTTCAAATTAAACCTTCTAGTTTGGTTTTGAAAATAATTGGATTTCAAATGGAAATTTTATTAAATAAAACAAACCCTAATAACTAAAGATCCATTTTATTTAATTATTAAATGGATCCTAAAATTAAATAAAATATTATTTCATTTTGAGATTTGGATTATGTTGCCAAATAGAACCAAATTCAAAGTGAAGTTGAGTGATTGTTTGAATTGATTTGAGTGTTGCTTGAAATTGTTTGAATAAATTGTTTGGAAATTGAAAACAGAAAAAGAATTAGAAAAAGAAAAAGGTTTAGACAGAAAAAAAATAGAGCAGCAACAAAGAATTTCACTAAGGCCCACCAGCCAGACTTCTTCCCTCCCGAAGGAAAACATTTTACACTCAACTGACCCACTCATCCTATAGGCGTGGACCCACTTCCCCTCTCCTCACTCTCCGGACAACAGACCCCACCTCCTCTTATTTCTCTCCCGAACCGTTTTCTGACCGAGAAAGAAACCCCGAGTGAATGACCCGTGGACCCTCCTTCCTTTCTTTTCCCATGACCAGAGGACCCCACATACTGTTCATCGTCTTCAACCTCCTCGTGACTGTTCTCCCTGCTCGTTACGCGTTGATTGTCGACTTAATTCACCTTAACGCCGAGCCTTTACCTCTTGATCACGCAGATGGAAACGCCTGGCATCCTCTATAAATCCCTCGACGCTCGCTACCGACACGCTTTAGACTCCCCCAATTTGAGCTCCAGCTCCACTGCTCCTACGATGTTCCGGTGACAATTCCTACGAAACCACACTGACCCTTGCCTCCTCGACCATCTTATCGTGATCCACACCTCCTAGCGATAATCACCTTAGCAACAGCTCACCCACAGGCACCCTAGAGCCTCGAACGACGACCACGGCACCACACCGACGTTCGTTTCCCATGAACCTTCCAGTGAATTCCGTCTACCCAAAGACCTCTCGGTCATGCTCACATGAACCCTATGGTCGCCGCATCTTACCCGTGCCTTTGTTTCGCCTTAGGGTGATCAGAGCGACGAATTCGGCAAAGAAGCGCCGCGGTTCGCTTCTTCTCCGGCAACGTTTCCTAAGCCTCGACCGCCCAGCCTCTCGTTCACGCCCATAGCTCCGACATGATCTCCTGCGCTAACCTGCACCTCCGCTTGTCCTCTCGTGGTCCACAAAGCACCGTCTTCGACCGTGGACAGAGCCAACCGCCGCCGTTCCCAACTCCGACGAGGAATTGCGACTGCCCCTGAGCGCCCCTCGTCGAGCCATCAAAACGTAGAGCTTCACCGCAACCTCCTGAGCACGGTGAGCAACTTCCAATTTAGCGCCTCACCCCAATCGTCATCACGTCGCGCTTCCGGGCGACCGAGCGCCCAACCGCCCGTCCGTGCCGTCGTGACCCCATACCTGAGCTCCTGATTCAGATCGAGCAATCACGATAGATTCATTTAATCACGAAGGGTACTAGCTCACGCCACACGATTAGATTTGATCCAAGGCACCACAGCCACGATCCGCCGAACGGCATCGACCAATAGGAAGCAGCGCTGCGTAATACTGTTGATTAAAAACAGAAATTAGAAATGTAAAACTTTTGCCAATTTCAAACCCATGTATCTTTTGATCCACACGTCCAAATTTTACAAATTTGATGTCGTCGGAATCAGCAAGACAAGCCCTAGCCAAACCTACCCTTAGTTTAGCAAATAGTAACTGCTAGCTTGTTTAACTTTGTAGATTCTTTTGTACGCTTGCTAAACTTAGAAAAATCATTTAAAAATGATATTTAGGTTAAGACCTTTGCAATTTAGTTTGTTGTGACCTTACTGACCCTAGGAACCAACCCATAGTTTGGAAAGTGATTTTGGAAAAGAATAGGATGGATTAATTAGTTTAGTCCATTTCTAGCTAACTAAAACTATTTGTTTTGTTTATGAAAATGCTTTCATAAAGAAAACTTTGAGAAGATGTTTTGAACCAAACCTACTGACCCAAAACACCAAGTTTTGCAATAGCAACTCATTTGGTGAAACCTATAGGTTAATACCCTAGTAGAAATATTTCTACACCACATAGAATGACACTTTGTTTTGCAAATGGTTTTATAGTGAAACCTTTTGCAAATGACTTAGCCACTTCACCAAAATGACCATTAGGAACCCCTTTTTCAAACAAAACAAGGCTTGGCATGCTTACATGCATTTCTTAACTTTGCCACTTTGGTAAATGACCATTTTGGATCTTACAAAGTTTAGGAATCTAATAGAAACCCTTTTGCAAATGACTTTGCCATTTTGGTAAATGACCAATTTGGAACTCACAAAGTTTAGAAGCCTAGTGAAGACCATCCCTACAATAGAACCAACCTTTGCATACTTATGCATGACTTAGATATACCCAAATGTCTATGACCCACTAGGAACCACTTTTGCAAACAAAGCAAAGCTGGGCATGCTTGCATGCATTTCTTTGACTTTGTTATTTTATGTGTGTGTTGTTTTGCTTGATTGGTAGATTGAGTTTATGCTTTGCTTGATTGACTTGTAGTGAAGTTAGAGAAGAGTGAGACTAGCAAGATCAAGGAGTAAACCTATACCCTCTACCAAAAAGGCAAGTGATGCTTCATATCTTATGTCCCATTATTTTCACTATGCATTAGTGTTTTTGCTAAGTAAAACTTGCATGGTTTTTATTTTACTAAGTATAGACCTTGCTATAGGAAAACCTAGTAGAAGAATCCTTAGAAGGATTTTCCTAAGTTAGGAATCCTATTACTATCAAGCTTAGCCTAGCTAATAGAAAACTTGGGTGGAATATATTCACACTATGGAAAAATATTCTAAGTCTAAGGACTTGTTTTTATTTAACAAAACAACTAAGTTAATGAATCACCTGGGTGGAATGGAAAGAATGGGATATGTTGAGTGGTTACACAAGGCCAGGGTACTGGAACCTTGTGTATCTCACTTGTGGATGGCCACCCAGGAAACAAAGAGATTTGAGATGTCAAATGTTGAGAAGCTTCAAGTGCAACCACTTGGCAATATGGGCTCTGCCATGATCATATAGGTTGCAAGAACTTAGCCACATGGACAGTGGGTGGTAGTGATTGATAGGTTGGAACGCGTCCATGTTGGTCTAAGGGAAAGCTTCTGAAAGATTTTGTCTTGGGAAACCAAGTCTTGTGGGGAAAGTGCACCACCTCTGCAGAGTGTAAAACCTAAGTACTTAGCCATGTCCCTGGTAAAGGACAATTTGAGCATCAAGACATGGAAACTTCAAGAATCTCATCACTCCAATTTCTAAATTAAAACTTGTGGGTGAACAAGGGTTGTGTGAAATTCTTCAATCTTTGATGGAGAGATGGCTTGGTACAAGGATCTCAAAATCTTAGATTGGGAAATTGTTTTTGCCAAGCAAATCTTCAGTCTTTGATTGATAGATGCCCTGAGTGGATCTTCAGTCTTTGATTGATAGATGCCTTGGAATTTGTTTTGCCAAACAAAACTTAGTGTTTTCAAAATGATAGGAAAAATCTATTTTGAGCAATGCAAGCCTCAACTCCACTTAGCCAAAATGCATATAGAAGATAGACTCCACTATACTACTAAAGTATCACTTGCCAATACAATTCAAATGTATTGACCTTGTGGCTGTAACTTATGATGTTGCAGGTTTGATTGATTTTAGTAAGGATTGATTGATTAGGATTACAAGTCTACAACCAATATGTTTTGTGGCACTTTGAAGATGAAGGACCCATGACTATAGTTATTCCGCTGCAATGTAATGTAAATAGCCAATGAGCTATGTTTGATGTAATAAAATTATGTTATTCCTGGTTATAAAGTTGTATTATGACCTTTGTTTCTTGATATTACATCTGAACTGTGGATGCTAGCTAATGATCCAGGGACTAGCATTGCAATCACAGGGATCTTTTCCTTTTATAAGGAGGGATCTTACAGAATGGTATCAGAGCATTGTGTTGCCTGTAGGATTTGTAACCCTAGGTTTGGACAAAAACCCTTAGAAAAATAGGAGTTATTTTGTTCCAAAACTTATTTACAAAAACAATCTTGTAAACTCTTTCCTCAACCATTTTGGTTTCAACTCTACTTCCCTTCTATTTCAAACTTGATGGAAAAGCCTACCCTATGACCAAAGACTACACCATGTGCAAAGGACTTCTTCAACTTCATCAACTCTAATGACTTCAACTTCTTCAACATCTTCAACATGTACACCAAGGACTTCAACTTGGATATCACTAAAGAATACAAGTCTTGAGTAACATTTCATTTGAAGACTAAGGAAACACAACTTAGAAGAAACCATGAACACTTTGAAGATTTGTGACCAAGACACAAGAATTCTCCAAGGAAACAAAGATCTCATTCAAGAAGAATCAACCAAGAAGGATGGAAAGATCACAAGTGAACCATGTAGATGGACCACCATATTTAGTTTAAGTCAAAACACACCAACTTATGTGGTGTAACAAAAAAATTATTTTGTTGCCTAAGTATGTGCTTGAAACTTATTGTTTGAGTGGAATGCTTGTTTGTGATTGCTTGCACATTGCTTGTGTGAATTGTGATGTGTGTGATTAGGATTGATTCCTTAGAAATCTCTTGCCTAATCTAATCCCCTCCAACCCAAACAGATGACTTCTCCAAGAGACTCCAGCATCAAGGATGATGACATCAACAACAACCAAGAGGACAACATGAGAGAACTCCTAGCAACCCAACACCAATTGAGCCAACTAACTCAGTTCATAGCCAACAATAGTGATAAAGACCCTACCTTGCAAAAGTTTTTGGAAGAACAATCCTAACTGATGCTTAAGGTGACTAATCAAATGATCAGCATGGAAGAAAACTATCCCAAAGAGTGTATGACAACAAGGATGATAAGAATATTATTCTAGATGGAGCCCTCACTTGCAATATTTGTGGAGACAAGGATCATACTTCCAAAGAGCATGAAGATCAATGCCCCAATTGTGAAGAGGAACATCCAGTTGGCCAATGCCCCACATCTCAAGTTACTTGTTACCTTTGTGAAGGAAACGACCATGTCCCTATCCAATGCCCCATCTATGCTATTGTTGAACAAAGGAAACAAGAAGGATCCAAGTATGCCAAGAATGTTGATGACAAAGGAAAAGGACCACTATACCTCCAAACAAGACAACCCAATTCAAAGGATCAAAGAAGCCCAAGAAACCAAAGCAAGACATGAGCCTCGTGCAATGTCGTAAATGTAAGGAAATGGGACACTACCCATTGGATGCCCAGAGAACCCAAGAATAAAGAGATCGCCAAGTAGTGTGCAACAACTGCAAAAGAGCTAGGCCACTATGTAGCCACTTGTCCACAAGAGCAACGTAGAGAACTCCAAGATATCCACTGTTTCAATTGCAAGGAACCGGGACACTATGTAAGCAATTGTCCAGAAAAGATGAAGAACAAGATAAACAAGCCTATGAAGGATCTCAACCTTGGCCCATGAGTCAAGCATGGAAACAAAGGACACTAAGCAGAAGTTTCCAAGAAGAAGTTTTCCAAGATTCCAAGCAAGCCAAGATCTAGTTTAGTTTGAAAAAATTTAAGGTGGTAGTACCCTAGCTGTTTGAGCCAACTTGTAACTTAGCCTCCCCAAATCTCGGACGAGATTTATTTTAAGTGGTGAGCCTGTCACATCCCAAGATTTTCCAAATCTTGTAATGTGAAAATAAATTAAACAAAATAAATTTTTGTTGAAAATCAGGGTGAAAAGAAACTTTTGTTTCTAAAAGGAGACTTAAAATCCCATCCTGAACAAACTTTGGTCAAAGTTTGAATTCAACAAAATCCAAATCAAGGGAAATGCATTCCTCAATGAATGTATCTGGAAATTTGAACATTTGGAAAGTAAACCAAAACCCTAAACCCTAATGGAAGGAAACCAAAGTATCTCCCAATCTATGGATTTGATCCATACCAAATTTGATCAACAAATATTCACAAAGGATCAAGAAAGACCATAGAGATTGGTTTCACTTAAATTGGAACCAAAGACAAAATCTTGTGAATATAATAAGATAAGGAAATTGAATTTCCAAAAGCCAATAAAGCCCTTACCACAAGCCCATACCCTTTGGTGAACATATAATCATAAATGGATTTATTATGATTAAACCTTTATCAAAGGAAAATATATTGTTTTTGAATCAATTTATTAGATCTTTTAATAAAAGAATTTGGTTTCAAATGAAAAGATTTTCCAAATTAATTTTGGCCAAACTTTGAAATAAAATATTTTGTTTGATAAAATGAGTAAAGGTTTATTTAAATAAAATGATAAGGATTTAAATATCCAATTTTATTTAAGTAAAAGCTTTTCCCATTTTAAATGAACACCAAGTATTTTATTACTACTTTGAAATCTTTTATTAAAAGGTTTTGCTTTGATTAAAATGAGTAAAGGATTATTTAAATAAAATAAATAAGGATTTAAATATCCAATTTTATTTAAGTAAAGGCTTTCCCATTTTAATTAAAACACCAAAACTTATTTATTTATTTAAATAAGTTTCCAAGTATTCTTTTATGTTTCAAATTAAACCTTCTGGTTTGGTTTTGAAAATAATTGGATTTCAAATGGAAATTTTATTAAATAAAACAAACCCTATTAAATAAAGATCCATTTATTTAATTATAAAATGGATCCTAAAATTAAATAAAATATTATTTCATTTTGAGATTTGGATTATGTTGCCAAACAGAACCAAATTCAAAGTGAAGTTGAGTGATTGTTTGAATTGATTTGAGTGTTGTTTGAAATTGTTTGAATAAATTGTTTGGAAATTGAAAACAGAAAAAGAATTAGAAAAAGAAAAAGGTTTAGACAGAAAAAAAATAGAGCAGCCCAACAGCAATTTCACTAAGGCCCCAAATTTGTTGCAGACTTCTTCCTCTCAAGGAAAACATTTTACACTCTAAAGGCCCACTCCATGACAGCGCATGGACCCACTTCCCTCTCCTCACTGGACACAATGGACCCCACCTCCTCTTATTTCTCTCCTCAACTGCTTTTTCAAGACCGCATAGAAAGAAACCCATCGAGTGAATGACCCGTGGACCCTCCTTCCTTTCTTTTCCCGACTGTGAGGACCCCATGCAGAAATTGTTCGCGTCTTCAACCTCCTCAACACTGCGTTCCTCCTGCTTCGGCTGATTGTTCCGAACCTTACCTTAACGCCGAGCCTTTACCTCCTCGATCACGCAGATGGAAACGCTATAAATCCCTCTGACGCCACAGACGCTTAGACGCGCTTCTACTGAGTTTTCCTTCCAACATCAAGGTCTGACGATGTTCGCGGATACCCGACGAAACCCCATCGCCCCTTTTATTTCCTTCGACTACTCCTTCGTGATTCACACCTCTCGCGATAATCCTAGCACCAGCTCACCCGAGCATCCCTAGAGCCCAATCGTCTCGATTCAACGACGACCACAGACCACACCGACGTCTGTTTCTCCGGCCGAACCTTCGTGAATTCCGTCCGCCCGAAAGACTCTCGGTCATGCTCACATGAACCCCATGGTCGCCTGGATTCACTGCCTTTGTTTCGCCTTAGGGTGATCTGTAGCGGCCGACTCCTACCTGAGCGCCGCGTGCGTTTTTCTCCGCAACGTTTCGGTAAGCTCGACCGCCGAGCCCTTCTCGTCACGCCCATAGCTCCGGCATGATCTCCTCGCTTTAACCTGCATCTCGCCCTCTCGTGGTCCACAGCACCGCCTTCGACTGGACAGAGCCAACCGCCGCTGCTCTAACTCCACGAGGAATTGCGATCGAAAGCGCCTCGTCGAGCCATCAAAACGAGCTTCACCGCAATTCCCGAGCACGGTGAGCAACTTCTTCTCCTCACCTCTCAGGCGTTCGTCCGACCGACCGCTTGCCACAAGAAGTTGGCCAGCGCCGCGCCGCTGGGCCGCTCATGGTCGAGCACCTGACCGTTCGATTCATCGAACGGTCACGATAGATTCATTTAATCACGAGGGTACTAGCTCGCCACACGATTAGATTTGATCCAACGCACTACTACGGTATCCGCCGAACCGTATCGACCAATAGGAATGCCAAGGTACCGCTTGATTAAAACAGAAATTAGAAAATGTAAACTTTTGCCAATTTCAAACCCATGTATCTTTTGATCCACACGTCCAAATTTTACAAATTTGATGTCGTCGGAATCAACAAGACAAGCCCTAGCCAAACCTCCCCTTAGTTTAGCAAATAGTAACTGCTAGCTTGTTTAACTTTGTAGATTCTTTTGTACGCTTGCTAAACTTAGAAAAATCATTTAAAAATGATATTTAGGTTAAGACCTTTGCAATTTAGTTTGTTGTGACCTTTATCACCCTAGAACCAACCCTTAGTTTGGAAAGTGATTTTGGAAAAGAATAGGATGGATTAATTAGTTTAGTCCATTTCTAGCTAACTAAAACTATTTGTTTTGTTTATGAAAATGCTTTCATAAAGAAAACTTTGAGAAGATGTTTTGAACCAAACCTCTTGACCCAAACACCAAGTTTTGCAATAGCAACTCATTTGTGAAACCTATAGGTTAATACCCTAGTAGAAATATTTCTACACCACATAGAATGACACTTTGTTTTGCAAATGGTTTTATAGTGAAACCTTTGCAAAATGACTTAGCCACTTCACCAAAATGACCATTAGAACCCTTTTCAAACAAAACAAGGCTTGGCATGCTTACATGCATTTCTTAACTTTGCTACTTTGGTAAATGACCATTTTGGATCTTACAAAGTTTAGGAATCTAATAGAAACCCTTTTGCAAATGACTTGCCATTTTGGTAAATGACCAATTTGGAACTCACAAAGTTTAGAAGCCTAGTGAAGACCATCCCACAATAGAACCAACCTTTGCATACTTATGCATGACTTAGATATACCCAAATGTTCATGACCCACTAGGAACTGATTTTTGCAAACAAAGAAAGCTTGGCATGCTTGCATGCATTTCTTTGACTTTGTTATTTTATGTGTGTTGTTTTGCTTGATTGGTAGATTGAGTTTGTGCTTGCTTGATTGACTTGTAGTGAAGTTAGAGAAGAGTGAGACTAGCAAGATCAAGGAGTAAACCTATACCCTCTACCAAAAAGGCAAGTGATGCTTCATATCTTATGTCCCATTATTTTCACTATGCATTAGTGTTTTGCTAAGTAAAACTTGCATGGTTTATTTTACTAAGTATAGACCTTGCTATAGGAAAATTCCTAGTAGAAGAATCCTTAGAAGAATTTCCAAGTTAGGAATCTTATTACTATCAAGCTTAGCCTAGCTAATAGAAAACTTGGGTGGAATATATTCACACTATGGAAAATATTCTAAGTCTAAGGACTTGTTTTTATTTAACAAAACAACTAAGTTAATGAATCACCTGGGTGGAATGGAAAGAATGGGATATGTTGAGTGGTTACACAAGGCCAGGTACCGGTGAACCTTGTGTATCTCACTTGTGGATGGCCACCAGAAACAAAGATATTTGAGATGTCAAATGTTGAGAAGCTTCAAGTGCAACCACTTGGCAATATGGGCTCTGCCATGATCATATAGGTTGCAAGAACTTAGCCACATGGACAGTGGGTGGTAGTGATTGATAGGTTGGAACGCGTCCATGTTGGTCTAAGGTAAAGCTTCTGAAAGATTTTGTCTTGGGAAACCAAGTCTTGTGGGGAAAGTGCACCACCTCTGCAGAGTGTAAAACCTAAGTACTTAGCCATGTCCCCAGTAAAGGACAATTTGAGCATCAAGACATGGAAACTTCAAGAATCTCATCACTCCAATTTCTAAATTAAAACTTGTGGGTGAACAAGGGTGTGTGAAATTCTTCAATCTTTGATGGAGAGATGGCTTGGTACAAGGATCTCAAAATCTTAGATTGGGAAATTGTTTTTGCCAAGCAAATCTTCAGTCTTTGATTGATAGATGCCCTGAGTGGATCTTCAGTCTTTGATTGATAGATGCCTTGGAATTTGTTTTTGCCAAACAAAAACTTAGTGTTTTCAAAAAGATAGGAAAAATCTATTTTGAGCAATGCAAGCCTCGCTCCACTTAGCCAAAATGCATGTATAGAAGATAGACTCCACTATACTACAAAGTATCACTTGCCAATACAATTCTAGGAGTCATGAGTCTACACTCAACATGCTTGCTCGGCACATGAAGATGAAGACTTATGTTTATTTACTTATTCCATAAACTCTTGTATTAGGCCTTTGGCCAGTTGTAAAAGACTATGTTTTATCTCCGAATGACCGTAATAAACGACCTTTGTATCTGGTACTTCATCTTAAACTGTGGATGCTAGCATTGATCCGTGGACTAGCATTGCAATCACAGGATCTTTTCCTTTAATAAGGAGGGATCTTAAGGATTATGACCCTAGGATTGGAAACCACTAAGGAAAATTTTAACTTCTTCTACACTTGTCTATTCTTCTCAGAACTTTTCTAATCTTCTCATTCTCATCTCTATTTGTAGATGAACTCCATCAACAAGCCGTGAAGAGAGGACCACTCATGACCATGACCTTGGAGTGTGAGACTGAGTTTCCCAAGATTCTCAAGGACCTCATTTCCAAAGGATGGAGGAAGGAGTGGAGTATTGGTGGGTGCAACTTCACTTGTACAAAAACAAGGAAGACAACCACAAAGAAAAAGGCTTCGCATGTACACCAACACTTTTATGCACACCACATTCTTTGAGAAAAGAAGCAGCTTGAAGACTATCAAAGAACTAAGTGCTAGAGTGCAAGATGCTCAACCTCCAAAAAGACTTAGAGAAAGAGAAGGAACATACCCAAGAGTTGGAAGTCACCAACCAATCCTTAAGAGGAGATATTATAGACTTAGTGATAGAAGCATGTGAACAAGATAGGTGATTGCCTCTAGGAACATTGTGTTAGCCACAGATCCAAAGACCTATCACCTTATTTTCCAAAATGATACCTTAAATAAGTTTGAACCTTGGTTGATGTAATGGATTTATGTATGCATGACTTGTATGATTTTGTGTGTTCCAAGAATGTGTTTGAATGTTGACTTGTTTATCTTAAATTGTGTTGTTCTAACTTTTTCAATCTTATAAATAGATGCCTATTGCCATCAAGACTGCTGTTACTACTTTACTCGATCTCCTCTTCCTATCATTACGGTGCACCCACTCACCAAGTTTGAGAGGAAGGACCTTTGGGGCTTCAAGGTGAACCACATCGCCTTCAAGCTTATGCACGATGACAGGAGAGAGGCATGGAGGTTGTCATGCAGATCTATGATGACGGAGAGTCCATTGACTTTGAGGACTCGAGGGTCACAGAGAGATACGCCTGCATTCTCCAGTGACTTAGAGACTCTTATTAGGCACGTGGATACCGATAGGACCAACGCCATGCTTAGTAATGACGAGCCGTCAAGGAGATGGAGGCAAAAGTTCGAGACCCAAGACCGTAAGTTCAAGAGTCAAGAGAAACGTGTCTGTGATAGGAACAAGAGGATCCGGATATGACCGAGGAACCGCAGTCCAAGGACTTCGAAGTTAGAGAGCAGACAAAGTCTCAAGGCCAAGATCGACTTTTGACCACTACCATCGAGGAGAACAAGACCGCAATGGAGAACGCAGGTCTTACCTTTGTCGAGGAGGTGTGAACTTATTATTGGACCATCCGACATGTGGATGGCTTGCCACTTGTGTGTTTTACTTTGAGACTTTTGTTATCTTGTTGTTGAGTTTTATCCTTGTGTTGCATGCATGTAAGGGTATCTCATTCTTATCTCTATATGAATAAACCATGACCAACCCCAACCTGATGACGACATTCATCCAAAACCAGAACAACAACAACCCCAATAACAACAACCCCAATAATAATAACAACAACAACAACCCTCCGGTTTTGATATGCATCCCATGGTGGCCAATACAACTTCCGATCACCACTCCTATTGATGAGGTGACTTGGGCTATCTTTGAAGATGGCTTTCAGACTACTCATATCTCACCAGAATGATGAGCCTGAAAAAGAAGGAGAAGAGCCAAAAGAAAGGAAAAGTTTCGAAGGCTTGAATGATCAAATGAAGCAAGTCGAGAGTAGAAAGAGGAAACATCCGACAAGCACAGCTCGATCATCTCATAAACGATCTCACTATGATGATAGTGTCAGATCCCACAAGCATGGGAAGTTTAACAAGCACCACAACCACAACCGCTATGACAACAAGCATCATCGCAGCCATGACAATGATAAGTACAAGAATCACAAGAGTGGATATAAGAGCCACCACAAGGAAGTGGAAGTGGAAGTCACCTAAGAGGGACATCAACAAAGTTGAATGCTTCAAATGCAAGAAGTGGGGCATTATGCTAATGAGTGCCCTGAAAAGAAAGTTGAAGGACCTAACAAGCCCAATCCTTTTCAGAAAGGACAGGTTAACCACATCAATGTGGAAGATGTCTCCATCTCAGCATTTGTACTCTTTGACACTGGTGCATCTCATTCATTCATATCAAAAGCATTTGTTGATAGAAACGGGTTTGCATCCGAAAACATTGGGTGTCCGAATAGTGAGTCTTGGATGCCGATCTAGTCATAGAGATCGGAAAACATAAGTTTCAAGAACCTAATAATCCTAAATTCCCAAGGATTGGATGTGATTTTGGGAATGGATTGATGGCTAAGTATGAGGGAGTACAGGATAAAATTCAAGTCCAATTTTAAATCTAAAGGAAGTAAGCTGAATTCTCTCCAGAGATGTAGAGTTTATAATAGATTTGGTACTGTTCGACCAAGAGCAAAGAGGCCTTAACTCAAGAAACAACTTGGAGAACAATTACGTAAAAGGATTCATCCAGCCAAGTTCTTCATCTTGGGAGCTCCAGCTTTGTTTGTAGAAAAGAGAGATAGAACTCAAAGATTATGCATAGATTACCGTTTCTCAACGAGGTAACCATCAAGAACAAATATCCTTTGCCAAGAATCAATGACTTGTTTGATCAGCTAGAAGGAGCATGTGTGTTCTCAAGATTGATCTTCGGTCGCTATTTTCAACTCAAGATAAGAGAGCAAGACATACCTAAAACAGCATTCACCACAAGGTATGGATTGTATGAGTACACCGTGATGCCTTTGGTTTAACCAACGCCCAAAGATACTTCATGAATATGATGAACAAAGTGTTCATGGAATTTCTCGACAAGTTCGTTGTCGCTTTCATCGATGACATCTTAGTCTACTCCAAGAGCAAGGAAGAGCATGAAAGACATCTACGCTTGATACTTGAGGAACTAAGGGAACAAAAGCTTTATGCCAAATTCAGCAAGTGTGAGTTTTGGTTAGAGGAAGTTGGATTTCTTGGTCATGTTATGACAAATCATGGTGTAGCAGCTGATCCCGCTAAAGTTTCACTGTGATGTAATGGGAATCTCCTAAGAACGTAAAAGAGGTTCGTAGTTTCTTGGTTTAGCAGGTTACTACGTAAGATTCATTGAAATTTTTCAAAGGTTGCTAAACCAATGAGAATTGTTAAAGAAAGATAAGAAATTTGCTTGGTCTCAAGGTTGTGAACTCAGCTTTCAAGAATTAAAGAAGAGAAAGGCGGAAAAGTTGTGGCTTATGCCTCGAGACAACTCAAAACTCATGAAGTAAACTATCCTACTCATGATTTAGAGTTAGCGTTGTCCATGCACTCAAAACATGGAGACATTACCTTTGGGAAAACGCTAGAAGTATTCACCGATCATAAGAGTTTGAAGTATATCTTCACCCGTAAGGAAATCAATATGAGACAAAGGAGATGGCTAGAACTTATCAAGGATTACGACTTGAGTTTGCAATACCATCCTAAAGCAAATGTAGTAGCAGATGGAATTGCCGATGAATTTGTGTAAGCAATTCAAGGAACTCAGGTTGAGATTGTGCCGAAGGACATCTTATGTCTTTGGATGTTCAACCCACTGCTGGATAAGATTAAAGAAGCCCAAAAGACGGATAAAGAAATCAAAGAGATTAAGGAAAGGATTAGCCAAGGAAAGCTAAAAGTTTCCATATGGACTAACAAGGTACTTTATGGCACGGAAACGATTTGTGTTCCACAAGATCCGAATGCGAAACTGATTTTACAAGAAGCCCATAACTCTCCATATTCTATTCACCCGGAAACACCAAAATGTACATGGATATGAAAGAAAGATTTTGGTGGAACAATCTCAAAAGGGACATCACGAACACATTGCTTGTGTGATGTGTGTAGTAGAGTGAAAGCGAGCATCGTAAACCAGCAGTTTGCTTCAACCAATGCCTATTCCTGAATGGAAGTGGGAAAATATTGGTATGGATTTCATTACCGGATTACCAAGGACCAGGTCAGGGTATGATTCCATATGGGTAGTGGATCGCCTAACTAAAGTGGCTCATTTTATACCAGAAAGACAACTTATACCAAACAAGTTAGCCAAAATCTACATGAGCAGAATTGTATGCCTTCAGTACCTAAGAGTATTGTGTCCGATAGAGGAACTCAGTTCACTTCTCACTTTTGGAGAGCTTCATGAATCTTTAGGAACGAGATCAAATTCTTGAAGACATGTTGAGGGCATGTGCCCTAGACTATGGAGCAAGTTGGGTACAACAACAACACCAATCTAGTATTGGGATGGCACCATTTGAGTTTCTACGAAGAAGTGTACCACCCCATTGCTATGGAATGGTGTGGAGAAAGAAGTTTGTTTGGACCAGATCTTATCAAAGACGCCAAGAAAAGGTCAAAAGATGCTAAGCGAGAGAAGTCACTACAAGGTTGGGGATAGAGCTTATCTTAGAGTATCACTACTCGGAGTGAAAAGATTTGGAGTCAAAGGAAAGTCACCAAGATATGTTGGACCATTCAACATTCTAAGTCGCACTTTATTAGCAAATTCATAATGTTTTTCGATTTTCTTTGAAGGATACCATATCCTTGGAAGAAGTTCAACTAGAAAGTGATCTCACCTATGAAGAAAAGCTCACAAGATTCTTGAGACCGCAGAAAAGAGTCACAAGGACAAAGACTATCAAGTTTTGCAAAGTACAATGGAATCATCATTCAAGAGGAAGCAACATGGGAAAGAGAAGATGATCTTCGGAAAGACCACCTCACCTATTTGTTAGTTAATCCGAATCTCGAGGGCTAGATTCATCTTAAGGGGTTAGATTTGTAACATCCCTAAAAATAATATTTCAAACTCATTCATATAATCCTTGCATCCTTCATTCATTTAGGGTTTTCGCAAAATCATTTAGGAGCATAAACTGAGGCTATGATTTCATGTGAGCAAATTCAACTCAATTGGCCATCACCCTTTGAGATTTGAATGCTTAGGTACTTGTTTGCTTGCCTCCATTGTTGGAAAAAGTGGGAGTAGCTTTTAACCCAAGTTTCCAATTTAGAAATAATTTCAAAACCCTATTTCAAACATTTGCAAACTAGAGACGGTAACCACTTGGTGATTTGACGTTCAAAAGGATTTGAATTCATATCAAAATCATTCCAGAAAATAGAATTAGAGCACCGACGATATAACTTTTGATTGCCACGTTAGAATTTTTGCAAACTTATACCGCTGATTCAAACAAGACCTTTCTGGTCATCCAATGTGTTGCCAAATAGTAAGCCATTAGATTGACTTTATCTGTAGAAACTTGTTTAAGGCTAATTTTGAGAATAGTTTTAGTTTAGTAATTTGTTTTGTGTTTAAATATGATTAGTGGGCAAATTTGTGACTTGCTTAGTTTCTGCAAACTTGCACTTGCTTGGTAGAGTTTTCAAAAAATCACTTACTTGGTAGATTCATGCATGCATGCATTCATACTATTTTTGTTTGTATATATATTTGTGTGTAATTGTGTGCTACAACTTTGTGTGTAGATTTTGCTAGTGAATGGTGATTAAGACGAGTGCTAATCTCCACACACCAAGGATATCTTCATGAATATTCCATCTATATTTTTATACTTGCATTAGATATTTTGTCAAAAACTTGCATGCCGCTTTTGTCAATTGATATGTTGGGAAAAACTTATGTAGATTAGAATGGTAGAATTGCTAGGAAAATTCCTTTGGCTGATAAGTTGCTATGCCATGCTTAGCCTAGCTACTAGAAAACAAGGGTGGTTTATATATTCACTATGGAAAAATATTCTAAGTTCCGGGAGGACTTGTGTTTTATTTAACAAAAACAACTAAGTTAATGAATCTCCGGGTGGATTGGGGACTTGCTTGGTGGTTTTGGTTGAGTGGTTCACAAGGCCCATGTTTATGGTTTACCTTAGTGTATCTCACTTGTGGATGGCCACCCAGAAACAAAGAGATTTGAGATGTCAAATGTTGAGAAGCTTCAAGTGCAACCACTTGGCAATATGGGCTCTGCCATGATCTTAGGTTGCTAGAACTTAGTCTCTTGGACAGTTGGTAGATGGAATGATAGGTTGGAGCGTCCATTTGACTAAGGAAAGGCTTCCAAGGATCTTGTCTTGGGAAACCAAGTCTTGTGGGGAAAGTGCACCACCTCCGCAGAGTAAAAACCTAAGTACTTAGCCATGTCCTGGTAAAGGACAATTTGAGCATCAAGACATGGAAGCTTCAAGAATCTCATCACTCCAATTTCTAAATAAAACTTGTGGGTGAACAAGGGTTAAAGGATCTTCAGTCTTTGATTGGTAGATGCCCTAAGTGGATCTTCGCCTTTGATTGGTAGATTCCTTGGGAAAGTTTTTGTGCCAAACAAAAACCTAGTATTTTCAAATGATAAGGAAAAATCTATTTTGAGCAATGCAAGCCTAAGCTCCACCTAGCCAAAATGCATATAGTATTATAGTCCACTAAAATTATACTAAGGTATCACTTGCCAATACTATTCCAAAGTATTGACCGTGGTTGTAATTTGTAATGTTGTATGTTACTACGATGATGATTAGGAGTCATGAGTCTACACTCAACATGCTTGCCTGTGGCACATGAAGATGAAGACTTATGTTTATTTACTTATTCCATAAACTCTTGTATTAGGCCTTTGGCCCTGAGTTGTAAAAGACTATGTTTATCTCCTCGAATGACCGTAATAAACACCTTTTGTATCAGTACTCATCATCTTAAACTGTGGACGCTAGCATTGATCCAGGACTAGCATTGCAATCACAGGGATCTTTTCCTTTAATAAGGAGGGATCTTACAAATGACCACTGGTCGATCCATGTGTGGTTTGTGGAATGAACACACATGCAATGACTCTAGTGCTGGTTTTATTATAAGAACACACATGCAATGACTCTAGTGCTGGTTTTAGTATAAGAACACACATGCAATGACACTGGTTGATCCATATGTGGTTTGAGGAAATAACACACATGCAATGACTCAAGGGATCCATGTGTGGTTTGTGGATAAAACACACATGCAATGACCACTGGTCGATCCATGTGGGGTTGTCGAAAGTAAACACATGCAATGACACTAGTGGATCCATGAGTGATTTGTGGAAAGAACAAACATGCAATGACTCTAGTGCTAGTTTTATTTAAAAGAACACATGCAACGACTCTAGTGCTGGTTTCAGTATAAGAACACACATGCAATGACACTGGTTGATCCATATGTGGTTTGTGGAAAGAACACACATGCAATGACTCAGGGGGATCCATGTGTGGTTTCTGGAAAGAACACACATGCAATGACCACTGATCGATCAATGTGTGGTTTGTGGAAAGAACACACATGCAATAACACTGGTGGATCCATATGTTGTTTGTGAAAAGAACACACATGCAATGACTCTGGTGGATTCATATGTGGTTTGTGGAAAGAACACACATGCAATAACACTGGTTGATACATATGTGGTTTGTGGAAAGAACACACATGTAATGACTCAGGGGGATCCATGTGTGGTTTTGTGGAAAGAACACACATGCAATGACCACTGGTCGAAACATGTGTGGTTTGTGAAAGAACACACATGCAATGACACTGTGGATCCTATGTGTTTTGTGAAAAGAACAGAACACATGTAATGACTCTAGTGCTGGTTTTAGTATAAGAACACACATGCAATGATTCTAAAGGGTCTACATGTGGTTCGTGAAAAGAACACACATGCAATGACTCTAGTGGATCCATATGTGGTTTGTGGAAAAGAACACACATGCAATGACCACTGGTTGATCCATATGTGGTTTGTGGAAAGAACACACATGCAATGACACTGGTTGATCCATGTGTGGTTTGTGGAGAGAACACACATGCAATGACTCTAGTGCTGGTTTTAGTATAAGAACACACATGCAATGACTCGAGTGCTGGTTTTAGTATAAGAACACATATGCAATGACTCAGGGGGATCCATGTTTGGTTTGTGGAAAGAACACACATGCAATGACCACTGGTTGATCTATGTGTGGTTTGTGGAAAGAACACACATGCAATGACACTGGTGGATCCATATGTGGTTTGTGAAAAGAACACACATGCAATTACTCTAGTGCTGGTTTTAGTATAAGAACACACATGCATGACTCTAGTGCTGGTTTTAGAATAAGAACACACATGCAATGACACTGGTTGATCCATATGTGGTTTGTGGAAAGAACACACATGCAATGACTCAGGGGGATCCATGTGTGTATTGTGGAAATAACACACATGCAATGACCACTGATCGATCAATGTGTGGTTTTTGGAAAGAACACACATGTAATGACACTGGTGGATCCATATGTGGTTTGTGAAAAGAACACACATGCAATGACTCTAGTGGATCCATATGTGGTTTGTGGAAAGAACACCCATGCAATGACACTAGTTGATCCGTATTTGGTTTGTGGAAAGAACACACATGCAATGACTCAGGGGGATCCATGTGTGGTTTGTGGAAAGAACACACATGCAATAACCACTAGTCGATACATGTGTGTTTCGTGGAAAGCACACACTTGCAATGACACTGTGGATCCATATATGGTTTGTGAAAATAACACACATGCAATCACTCTAGTGCTGGTTTTAGTATAAGAACACACATGCAATGACCATTGGTCGATCCATGTGTTGTTTGTGGAAAGAACACACATGCAATGACAGTGGTGGATCCATATGTGGTTTGTGAAAAGAACACATGCAATCACTCTAGTGCTGGTTTTAGTATAAGAACACACATGCAATGACTCTAGTGGGTCCATATGTGGTTTGTGAAAGAACACACATGCAATGACTCACCGATCCATATGTGGTTTGTGAAAAGAACACACATGCAATGACTCTAGTGCGTGTTTTAGTATAAGAACACACATGCAATGACTCTAGTGGGTCCATATGTGGTTTGTGAAAAGAACACACATGCAATGACTCTAGTGGATCCATATGTGGTTTGTGGAAAGAACACACATGCAATGACACTGGTTGATCCGTATGTGGTTTGTGGAAAGAACACACATACAATGACTCAGGGGGATCCATGTGTGGTTTGTGGAAAGAACACACATGCAATGACCACTAGTCGATCCATGTGTGGTTTGTGGAAAGAACACACATGCAATAACACTAGTGGATCCATATGTGGTTTGTGAAAAGAACACACATGCAATGACTCTAGTGCTGTTTTTAGTATAAGAACACACATGCAATGACACTGGTTGATCTATATGTGGTTTGAGGAAAGAACACACATGCAATGACTCAGGGGGATCCATGTGTGGTTTGTGGATAAAACACACATGCAATGACCATCGATCGATCAATGTGGTTTTTGGAAAGAACACACATGTAATTACACTGTTTGATCCATATGTGTTTTTTGAAAAGAACACACATGCAATGACTCTAGTGGATCCATATGTGGTTTGTGGAAAGAACACACATGCAATGACACTAGTTGATCCATATGTGGTTTGTGGAAAGAACACACATGCAATGACTCAGGGGGATCCATGTGTGGTTTGTGGAAAGAACACACATGCAATGACCACTGGTCGATACATGTGTGGTTTGTGGAAAGAACACACATGCAATGACACTGGTGGATCCATATGTGGTTTGTGAAAAGAACACACATGCAATCACTCTAGTGCTGGTTTTAGTATAAGAACACACATGCAATGAACATTGGTCGATCCATGTGTTGTTTGTGGAAAGAACACACATGCAATGACATTGGTGGATCCATATGTGGTTTGTGAAAAGAACACACATGCAATCACTCTAGTGCAGGTTTTAGTATAAGAACACACATGCAATGACTCTAGTGGGTCCATATGTGGTTTGTGAAAAGAACACACATGCAATGACTTTAGTGGATCCATATGTGGTTTGTGGAAAGAACACAGATGCAATGACTCTAGTGCATGTTTTAGTATAAGAACACACATGCAATGACTCTAGTGGGTCCATATGTGGTTTGTGAAAAGAACACACATGTAATGACTCTAGTGGATCCATATGTGGTTTGTGGAAAGAACACACATGCAATGATACTAGTTGATCCGTATGTGGTTTGTGGAAAGAACACACATACAATGACTCAGTGGGATCCATGTGTGGTTTGTGGAAAGAACACACATGCAATGACCACTAGTCGATCCATGTGTGGTTTGTGGAAAGAACACACATGCAATAACACTGGTGGATCCATATGTGGTTTGTGAAAAGAACACACATGCAATGACTCTAGTGCTGGTTTTAGTATAAGAACACACATGCAATGACTCTAGTGGGTCCATATGTGGTTTATGAAAAGAACACACATGCAATGACTCTAGTGGATCCATATGTGGTTTGTGGAAATAACACACATGCAATGACATTGGTTGATCCATATGTGGTTTGTGAAAAGAACACACATGCAATGACTCAGGGGGATCCATGTGTGGTTTGTGGAAAGAACACACATGCAATGACCACTTGTCGATCCATGTGTGGTTTGTGGAAAGAACACACATGCAATGACTCTAGTGCTGGTTTTATTATAAGAACACACATGCAATGACACTGTTGATCCATATGTGGTTTGTGGAACGAACACCCATGCATTCCCTCATGGGGTTCCATGTGTGGTTTGTGGAAAGAACACACATGCAATGACCACCGGTCGATCCATGGGGGTTTGTGGAAACAACACATGCAATGCCACTAGTGGATCCATGTGTGGTTTGTGGAAAGAACACACATGCAATGACTCTAGTGCTGGTTTTATTATAAGAACACACATGCAATGACTCTAGTGCTGGTTTTAGTATAAGAACACACATGCAATGACACTGGTTGATCTATATGTGCTTTGTGGAAAGAACACACATGCAATGACTCAAGGGGATCCATGTGTGGTTTGTGGAAAGAACACACATGCAATGACCACTGATCGATCAATGTGTGGTTTGTGGAAAGAACACACATGCAATAACACTGGTGGATCCATATGTTGTTTGTGAAAAGAACACACATGCAATGACTCTAGTGGATTCATATGTGGTTTGTGGAAAGAACACACATGCAATAACACTGGTTGATACATATGTGGTTTGTGGAAAAAACACACATGTAATGACTCAGGGGGATCCATGTGTGGTTTGTGGAAAGAACATACATGCAATGACCACTGGTCGATCCATGTGTGGTTTGTGGAAAGAACACACATGCAATGACACTGGTGGATCCATATGTGGTTTTTGAAAAGAACACACAAGTAATGACTGTAGTGCTTGTTTTAGTATAAGAACACACATGCAATGACTCTAGTGGGTCCATATGTGGTTTGTGAAAAGAACACACATGCAATGACTCTAGTGGATGCATTTCTGGTTTGTGGAAAAGACAACACATGCAATGACCACTGGTTGATCCATATGTGGTTTGTGGAAAGAACACACATGCAATGACACTGGTTGATCCATGTGTGGTTTGTGGAGAGAACACACATGCAATGACTCTAGTGCTGGTTTTAGTACAAGAACACACATGCAATGACTCGAGTGCTAGTTTTAGTATAAGAACACACATGCAATGACTCAGGGGGATCCATGTGTGGTTTGTGGAAAGAACACACATGCAATGACCACTGGTGATCCATCTATGGTTTGTGGAAAGAACACACATGCAATGACTCTAGTGCTGGTTTTAGTACAAGAACACACATGCAATGACCATTGGTCGATCCATGTGTTGTTTGTGGAAAGAACACACATGCAATGACAGTGGTGGATCCATATGTGGTTTGTGAAAAGAACACACATGCAATCACTCTAGTGCTGGTTTTAGTATAAGAACACACATGCAATGACTCTAGTGGGTCCATATGTGGTTTGTGAAAGAACACACATGCAATGACTCTAGTGGATCCATATGTGGTTTGTGGAAAGAACACACATGCAATGACTCTAGTGCGTGTTTTAGTATAAGAACACACATGCAATGACTCTAGTGGGTCCATATGTGGTTTGTGAAAAGAACACACATGCAATGACTCTAGTGGATCCATATGTTGTTTGCGGAAAGAACACACATGCAATGACACTGGGATCCGTATGTGGTTGGTTTGTGGAAAGAACACACATACAATGACTCAGGGGGATCCATGTGTGGTTTGTGGAAAGAACACACATGCAATGACCACTAGTCGATCCATGTGTGGTTTGTGGAAAGAACACACATGCAATAACACTGGTGGATCCATATGTGGTTTGTGAAAAGAACACACATGCAATGACTCTAGTGCTGGTTTTAGTATAAGAACACATGCAATGACTCTAGTGGGTCCATATGTGGTTTATGAAAAGAACACACATGCAATGACTCTAGTGGATCCATATGTGGTTTGTGGAAATAACACACATGCAATGACATTGGTTGATCCATATGTGGTTTGTGAAAAGAACACACATGCAATGACTCAGGGGGATCCATGTGTGGTTTGTGGAAAGAACACACATGCAATGACCACTGGTCAATCCATGTGTGGTTTGGAATGAACACACATGCAATGACTCTAGTGCTGGTTTTATTAGAAGAACACACATGCAATGACACTGGTTGATCCATATGTGGTTTGTGGAAAGAACACATATGCAATGACTCAGGGGGATCCATGTGGTTTGTCAGGAAAGAACACACATGCAATGACCACTGGTCGATCCATGTGGGGTTTGTGGAACACACATGCAATGCCACTAGTGGATCCATGTGTGGTTTGTGGAAAGAACACACATGCAATGACTCTAGTGCTGGTTTTATTATAAGAACACACATGCAATGACTCTAGTGCTGGTTTTAGTATAAGAACACACATGCAATGACACTGGTTGATCTATATGTGCTTTGTGGAAAGAACACACATGCAATGACTCAAGGGGATCCATGTGTGGTTTGTGGAAAGAACACACATGCAATGACCATCGACGATCAATGTGTGGTTTGTGGAAAGAACACACATGCAATAACACTGGTGGATCCATATGTTGTTTGTGAAAAGAACACACATGCAAGGACTCTAGTGGATTCCTATGTGGTTTAGAAAGAACACACATGCACAACACTGGTTGATACATATGTGGTTTGTGGAAAAACACATGTAATGACTCAGGGGATCCATGTGTGGTTTGTGGAAAGAACATACATGCAATGACCACTGGTCGATCCATGTGTGGTTTGTGGAAAGAACACACATGCAATGACACTGGTGGATCCATATGTGGTTTTTGAAAAGAACACACAAGTAATGACTGTAGTGCTTGTTTTAGTATAAGAACACACATGCAATGACTCTAGTGGGTCCATATGTGGTTTGTGAAAAGAACACACATGCAATGACTCTAGTGGATGCATTTGTGGTTTGTGGAAAAGACAACACATGCAATGACCACTGGTTGATCCATATGTGGTTTGTGGAAAGAACACACATGCAATGACACTGGTTGATCCATGTGTGGTTTGTGGAGAGAACACACATGCAATGACTCTAGTGCTGGTTTTAGTACAAGAACACACATGCAATGACTCGAGTGCTAGTTTTAGTATAAGAACACACATGCAATGACTCAGGGGGATCCATGTGTGGTTTGTGGAAAGAACACACATGCAATGACCACTGGTCGATCTATGTGTGGTTTGTGGAAAGAACACACATGCAATGACACTGGTGGATCCATATGTGGTTTGTGAAAAGAACACACATGCAATTACTGTAGTGCTGGTTTTAGTATAAGAACACACATGCATGACTCTAGTGTTGGTTTTAGTATAAGAACACACATGCAATGACACTGGTTGATCCATATGTGGTTTGTGGAAAGAACACACATGCAATGACGCAGGGGGATCCATGTGTGTATTGTGGAAAGAACACACATGCAATGACCTTTGATCGATCAATGTGTGGTTTTTGGAAAGAACACACATGTAATGACACTGGTGGATCCATATGTGGTTTGTGAAAAGAACACACATGCAATGACTCTAGTGGATCCATATGTGGTTTGTGGAAAGAACACACATGCAATGACACTAGTTGATCCGTATTTGGTTTGTGGAAAGAACACACATGCAATGACTCAGGGGGATCCATGTGTGGTTTGTGGAAAGAACACACATGCAATGACCACTGGTCGATACATGTGTGGTTTGTGGAAAGAACACACATGCAATGACACTGGCGGATCCATATGTGGTTTGTGAAAAGAACACACATGCAATGACTCTATTGCTGGTTTTAGTATAAGAACACACATGCAATGACTCTAGTGGGTCCATATGTGGTTTATGAAAAGAACACACATGCAATGACTCTAGTGGATCCATATGTGGTTTCTAGAAATAACACACATGCAATGACACTGGTTGATCCATAC
This sequence comes from Avena insularis, assembly GCA_023614405.1. Taxonomy (NCBI): domain Eukaryota; kingdom Viridiplantae; phylum Streptophyta; class Magnoliopsida; order Poales; family Poaceae; genus Avena; species Avena insularis. The sequence continues at coordinate 133,649,823 of CM042692.1, forward strand.
GTGGTTTGTGAAAAGAACACACATGCAATGACTCAGGGGGATCCATGTGTGGTTTGTGGAAAGAACACACATGCAATGACCACTGGTCGATCCATGTGTGGTTTGTGGAATGAACACACATGCAATGACTCTAGTGCTGGTTTTATTATAAGAACACACATGCAATGACTCTAGTGCTGGTTTTAGTATAAGAACACACATGCAATGACACTGGTTGATCCATATGTGGTTTGTGGAAAGAACACACATGTAATGACTCAGGGGGGTCCATGTGTGTTTTGTGGAAAGAACACACATGCAATGACCACTGATCGATCAATGTGTGGTTTGTGGAAAGAACACACATGCAATGACACTGGTGGATTCATATGTTGTTTGTGAAAAGAACACACATGCAATGACTCTAGTGGATTCATATGTGGTTTGTGGAAAGAACACACATTCAATGCCACTGGTTCATACATATGTGGTTTGTGGACAGAACACACATGCAATGACTCAGTGGGATCCATGTGTGGTTTGTGGAAAGAACACACATGCAATTACCACTGGTCGATCCATGTGTGGTTTGTGGAAAGAACACACATGCAATGACACTTGTGGATCCATATGTGGTTTGTGAAAAGAACACACATGCAATGACTCTAGTGCTGGTTTTAGTATATAAGAACACACATGCAATGACTCTAGTGGGTCCATATGTGGTTTGTGAAAAGAACACAGATGTAATGACTCTAGTGGATCCATATGTGGTTTGTGGAAAACAACACACATGCATTGACAAGTGGATGATCCATATGTGGTTTGTGGAAAGAACACACATGCAATGACACTGGTTGATCCATGTGTGGTTTGTGGAGAGAACACACATGCATTGACTAGTGCTGGTTTTAGTATAAGAACACACATGCAATGACTCTAGTGCTGGTATTAGTATAAGAACACATATGCAATGACTCAGGGGGGATCCATGTGTGGTTTGTGGAATGAACAGACATGCAATGACCACTGGTCGATCCATGTGTGGTCTGTGGAAGATCCATGTGTGGTTTGTGGAAGAACACACATGCAATGACATTGGTGGATCCATATGTTTTGAAAAGAACACACAATGACTCTAGTGCTGGTTTTAGTATAAGAACACATATGCAATGACTCTAGTGGGTCCATATGTGGTTTTTGAAAAGAACACAGACGCAATGACTCTAGTGGATTCATATGTGGTTTGTGGAAAGAACACACATGCAATGACACTGGTTGATCCATATGTGGTTTGGGAAAATAACACACATGCGATGACTTAGGGGGATCCATGTGTGGTTTGTGGAAAGAACACACATGCAATGAACACTAGTCGATCCATGTGTCATTTGTGGAAATAACACACATGCAATGACTCTAGTGCTGGTTTTAGTATAAGAACACATGCAATGACTCTAGTGCTGGTTTTAGTATAACAACACACATGCAATGACACTGGTTGATCCATATGTGGTTTGTGGAAAGAACACACATGAAATGACTCAGGGGGATCCATGCGTGGTATGTGGAAAGAACACACATGCAATGACCACTGGTCGATCAATGTGTAGTTTGTGGAAATAATACACATGCAATGACACTGGTGGATCCATAGGTGGTTTGTGAAAAGAACACACATGCAATGACTCTAGTGGATCCATATGTGGTTTGTGGAAAGAACAGACATGCAATGCCACTGGTTAATCCATATGTGGTTTGTGGAAAGGACACACATGCAATGACTCAGGGGGATCCATGTGTGGTTTGTGGAAAGAACACACATGCAATGGTCGATCCATGTGTGGTTTGTGGAAAGAACACACATGGAATGACACTGGTGGATCCATATGTGGTTTGTGAAAAGAAGACACATGCAATGACTCTAGTGCTGGTTTTAGTATAAGAACACACATGCAATGACTCTAGTGGGTTCATATGTGGTTTGTGAAAAGAACACACATGCAATGACTCTAGTGGATACATATGTGGTTTGTGGAAAGAACACACATGCAATGACACTTGTTGATCGATATGTGGTTTGTGAAAAGAACACACGTGCAATGACTCAGGGGGATCCATGTGTGGTTTGTGGAAAGAACACACATGGAATGACCACTGGTCGATCCATGTGTGGTTTGTGGAAAGAACACACATGCAATGACCCCAGTGCTGGTTTTATTATAAGAACACACATGCAGTGACTCTAGTGCTGGTTATAGTATAAGAACACACATGCAATGAAACTGGTTGATCCATATGTGGTTTGTGGAAAGAACACACATGCAATGACTCACGGGGGTCCATGTGTCATTGGTAGAAAAGACACACATGCAATGACCACTCATCGATCAATGTGTGGTTTGTGGAAAGAACACACATGCAATGACACTGGTGGATCCATATGTTGTTTGTGAAAAGAACACACTTGCAATGACTCCAGTGGATTCGTATGTGGTTTGTGGAAAGAACACACATGCAATGACACTGGTTGATCCATATGTGGTTTGTGGAAAGAACACACATGCAATGACTCAGGGGGATCCATGTGTGGTTTGTGGAAAGAACACACATACAATGACCACTGGTCGATCCATTTGTGGTTTGTGGAAAGAACACACATGCAATGACACTGGTGGTTCCATATGTGGTTTGTGAAAAGAACACACATGCAATGACTCTACTGCTGGTTTTCGTATATGAACACACATGCAATGACACTGGTTGATCCATATGTGGTTTGTGGAAAGAACACACATGCAATGACTTAGGGGGATCCATGTTTGGTTTGTGGAAAGAATACACATGCAATGACACTGGTGGATCCATATGTGGCTTGTGAAAAGAACACACATGCAATGACTCTAGTGGATCCATATGTGGTTTGTGGAAAGAACACACATGCAATGACACTGGTTGATCCATATGTGGTTTGTGGAAAGGACAAACATGCCATGACTTAGGGGATCCATGTATGGTTTGTGGAAAGAACACACATGCAATGACCACTGGTCGATCCATGTGTGGTTTTGGGAAAGAACACACATGCAATGACACTGGTGGATCCATATGTGGTTTGTGAAAAGAACACACATGCAATGACACTAGTGCGTGTTTTAGTATAAGAACACACATGCAATGACTCTAGTGGGTCCATATGTGGTTTGTGAAAAGAACTCACATGCAATGACTCTAGTGGATCCATATGTGGTTTGTGGAAAGAACACACATGTAATGACACTGGTTGATCCATATGTGGTTTGTGAAAAGAACAGACATGCAATGACTTAGGGGGATCCATGTGTGGTTTGTGGAAAGAACACACATGCAATGAGCACTAGTCAATCCATGTGTGGCTTGTGGAAAGAACACACATGCAATGCCACTAGTGGATCCATGTGTGGTTTGTGGAAAGAACACACATGCAATTACTCTAGTGCTAGTTTCATTATAAGAACACACATGCCATGACTCTAGTGCTGGTTTTAGTATAAGAAAAACACGCAATGACTCTAGTGGATCCATATGTGGTTTGTAAAAAGAACACACATGCAATGACTCTAGTGGATCCATATGTGGTTTGTGGAAAAGAACACACATGCAAAGGACCACTTGTTGATCCATATGTGGTTTGTGGAAAGAACACACATGCAATGACACTAGTTGATCCATGTGTGGTTTGTGGAAAGAACACACATACAATGACTCTAGTGTTGGTTTTAGTATAAGAACGCACATGCAATGACTCTAGTACTGGTTTTAGTATAAGAACACACATACAATGACTCTAGTGCTGGTTTTAATATAAAAACACACATGCAATGAATCTAGTGCTGGTTTTAGTATAAGAACACACATGCAATGACACTGGTTGATCCAAATGTGGTTTGTGGAAAGAACACACATGCAATGACTTAGGGGGATCCATGTGTGGTTTGTGGAAAGAACACACATGCAATGACACTGTTTGATCGATATATAGTTTGTGGAAAGAACGCACATGCAATGACACTAGTGAATCCATATGTGGTTTGTGAAAAGAACACACATGCAATGACACTGGTTGATCCATATGTGGTTTGTGGAAAGAACACACATGCAATGACTCACGGGGATCCATGTGTCATTGGTAGAAAGGACACACATGCAATGACCACTCATCGATCAATGTGTGGTTTGTGGAAAGAACACACGCAATAACACTGTGGATCCATATGTTGTTTGTGAAAAGAACACACATGCAATGTCTCTAGTGGATCTGTATGTGGTTTGGAAAGAATACACATGCAATGACACTGGTTGATCCATATGTGGTTTGTGGAAAGAACACACATGCAATGACTCAGGGGGATCCATGTGTGTTTTGTGGAAAGAACACACATGTAATGACCACTGGTCGATCCATGTGTGGTTTGTGGAAAGAACACACATGCAATGACACTGGTGGATCCATATGTGGTTTCTAAAAAGAACACAAATGCAATGACTCTAGTGCTGGTTTTCGTATAGGAACACACATGCAATGACACTGGTTGATCCATATGTGGTTTGTGGAAAGAACACAAATGCAATGACTTAGGGGGATCCATGTTTGGTTTGTGGAAAGAACACACATGCAATGACCACTGGTCGATCAATGTGTGGTTTGTGGAAAGAATACACATGCAATGACACTGGTGGATCCATATGTGGCTTGTGAAAAGAACACACATGCAATGACTCTAGTGGATCCATATGTGGTTTGTGGAAAGAACACACATGCAATGAAACTGGTTGATCCATATGTGGTTTGTGGAAAGGACACACATGCAATGACTTAGGGGGATCCATGTGTGGTTTGTGGAAAGAACACACATGCAATGACCACTGGTCGATCCATGTGTGGTTTGTGGAAAGAACACACATGCAATGACACTGGTGGATCCATATGTGGTTTGTGAAAATAACACACATGCAATGACTCTAGTGCATGTTTTAGTATAAGAACACACATGCAATGACTCTAGTGGGTCCATATGTGGTTTGTGAAAAGAACACACATGCAATGACTCTAGTGGATCCATATGTGGTTTGTGGAAAGAACACACATGCAATGACACTGGTTGATCCATACGTGGTTTGTGAAAAGAACATACATGCAATGACTTAGGGGGATCCATGTGTGGTTTGTGGAAAGAACACATATGTAATGACCACTAGTCAATCCATGTGTGGCTTGTGGAAAGAACACACATGCAATACCACTAGTGGATCCATGTGTGGTTTGTGGAAAGCACACACATGCAATTACTCTAGTGCTAGTTTCAGTATAAGAACACACATGACATGACTCTAGTGCTGGTTTTAGTATAAGAACACACACGCAATGACTCTAGTGAGTCCATATGTGGTTTGTGAAAAGAACACACATGCAATGACTCTAGTGGATCCATATGTGGTTTGTGGAAAAGAACACACATGCAATGACCACTGGTTGATCCATATGTGGTTTGTGGAAAGAACACACATGCAATGACACTGGTTGATCCATGTGTGGTTTGTGGAAAGAACACACATACAATGACTCTAGTGCTAGTTTTAGCATAAGAACGCACATGCAATGAATCTAGTGCTGGTTTTAGTATAAGAACACACATGCAATGACTCTAGTGCTGGTTTTAATATAAAAACACACATGCGATGACTCTAGTGCTGGTTTTAGTATAAGAACACACATGCAATGACACTGGTTGATCCATATGTGGTTTGTGGAAAGAACACACATGCAATGACTCAGGGGGATCCATGTGTGGTTTGTGGAAAGAACACACATGCAATGACCACTGGTCGATCAATGTATGGTTTGTGGAAAGAGCACACATGCAATGACACTAGTGGATCCATATGTGGTTTGTGAAAAGAACACACATGCAATGACACTGGTTGATCCATATGTGGTTTGTGGAAAGAACACACATGCAATGACTCAGGGGGATCCATGTGTGGTTTGTGGAAAGAACACACATATAATGACCACTGGTCGATCCATGTGTGGTTTGTTGGAAGAACACACATGCAATGACACTGGTGGATCCATATGTGGTTTGTGAAAAGAACACACATGCAATGACTCTAGTGGATCCATATGTGGTTTGTGGAAAGAACACACATGCAATGACACTGGTTGATCCATATGTGGTTTGTGGAAAGAACACACATGCAATGACTCAGGAGGGTCCATGTGTGGTTTGTTGAAAGAACACACATGCAATGACCACTGGTTGATCCATGTGTGGTTTGTGGAAAGAACACACATGCAATGACACTGGTGGATCCATATGTGGTTTGTGAGAAGAACACACATGCAATGACTCTAGTGTTGGTTTGAGTATAAGAACACACATGCAATGACTCTAGTGGGTCCATATGTGGTTTGTGAAAAGAATACACATGCAATGATTCTACTGGATCCATATGTGGTTTGTGAAAAGAATACACATGTAATGACTCCAGTGGATCCATATGTGGTCTGTGGAAAGAACACACATGCAATGACACTGGTTGATCCATGTGTGGTTTGTGGAAAGAACACACATGCAATGACCACTGGTCGATCTATGTGTGGTTTGTGGAAAGAACACACATGCAATGACACTGGTGGATCCATATGTGGTTTGTGAAAAGAACACACATGTAATTACTCTAGTGCTGGTTTTAGTATAAGAACACACATGCATGACTCTAGTGCTAGTTTTAGTATAAGAACACACATGCAATGACACTGGTTGATCCATATGTGGTTTGTGGAAAGAACACACATGCAATGACGCAGGGGGATCCATGTGTGTATTGTGGAAAGAACACACATGCAATGACCACTGATCGATCAATGTGTGGTTTTTGGAAAGAACACACATGCAATGACACTGGTGGATCCATATGTGGCTTGTGAAAAGAACACACATGCAATGACTCTAGTGGATCCATATGTGGTTTGTGGAAAGAACACACATGCAATGAAACTGGTTGATCCATATGTGGTTTGTGGAAAGGACACACATGCAATGACTTAGGGGGATCCATGTGTGGTTTGTGGAAAGAACACACATGCAATGACCACTGGTCGATCCATGTGTGGTTTGTGGAAAGAACACACATGCAATGACACTGGTGGATCCATATGTGGTTTGTGAAAAGAACACACATGCAATGACTCTAGTGCGTGTTTTAGTATAAGAACACACATGCAATGACTCTAGTGGGTCCATATGTGGTTTGTGAAAAGAACACACATGCAATGACTCTAGTGGATCCATATGTGGTTTGTGGAAAGAACACACATGCAATGACACTGGTTGATCCATATGTGGTTTGTGAAAAGAACATACATGCAATGACTTAGGGGGATCCATGTGTGGTTTGTGGAAAGAACACATATGCAATGACCACTAGTCAATCCATGTGTGGCTTGTGGAAAGAACACACATGCAATGAAACTAGTGGATCCATGTGTGGTTTGTGGAAAGCACACACATGCAATTACTCTAGTGCTAGTTTCAGTATAAGAACACACATGCCATGACTCTAGTGCTGGTTTTAGTATAAGAACACACACGCAATGACTCTAGTGGATCCATATGTGGTTTGTGAAAAGAACACACATGCAATGACTCTAGTGGATCCATATGTGGTTTGTGGAAAAGAACACACATGCAGTGACCACTGGTTGATCCATATGTGGTTTGTGGAAAGAACACACATGCAATGACACTGGTTGATCCGTGTGTGGTTTGTGGAAAGAACACACATACAATGACTCTAGTGCTAGTTTTAGCATAAGAACGCACATGCAATGACTCTAGTGCTGGTTTTAGTATAAGAACACACATGCAATGACTCTAGTGCTGGTTTTAATATAAAAACACACATGCAATGACTCTAGTGCTGGTTTTAGTATAAGAACACACATGCAATGGCACTGGTTGATCCATATGTGGTTTGTGGAAAGAACACACATGCAATGACTCAGGGGGATCCATGTGTGGTTTGTGGAAAGAACACACATGCAATGACCACTGGTCGATCAATGTATGGTTTGTGGAAAGAGCACACATGCAATGACACTAGTGGATCCATATGTGGTTTGTGAAAAGAACACACATGCAATGACACTGGTTGATCCATATGTGGTTTGTGGAAAGAACACACATGCAATGACTCAGGGGGATCCATGTGCGGTTTGTGGAAAGAACACACATATAATGACCACTGGTCGATCCATGTGTGGTTTGTGGAAAGAACACACATGCAATGACACTGGTTGATCCATATGTGGTTTGTGAAAAGAACACACATGCAATGACTCTTGTGGATCCATATGTGGTTTGTGGAAAGAACACACATGCAATGACACTGGTTGATCCATATGTGGTTTGTGGAAAGAACACACATGCAATGACTCAGGAGGGTCGATGTGTGGTTTGTTGAAAGAACACACATGCAATGACCACTGGTTGATCCATGTGTGGTTTGTGGAAAGAACACACATGCAATGACACTGGTGGATCCATATGTGGTTTTGGAGAAGAACACACATGCAATGACTCTAGTGTTGGTTTGAGTATAAGAACACACATGCAATGACTCTAGTGGGTCCATATGTGGTTTGTGAAAAGAATACACATGCAATGACTCTAGTGGATCCATATGTGGTTTGTGAAAAGAATACACATGCAATGACTCTAGTGGATCCATATGTGGTCTGTGGAAAGAACACACATGCAATGACACTGGTTGATCCATGTGTGGTTTGTGGAAAGAACACACATGCAATGACCACTGGTCGATCTATGTGTGGTTTGTGGAAAGAACACAGATGCAATGACACTGGTGGATCCATATGTGGTTTGTTAAAAGAACACACATGCAATTACTCTAGTGCTGGTTTTAGTATAAGAACACACATGCATGACTCTAGTGCTGGTTTTAGTATAAGAACACACATGCAATGACACTGGTTGATCCATATGTGGTTTGTGGAAAGAACACACATGCAATGACGCAGGGGGATCCATGTGTGTATTGTGGAAAGAACACACATGCAATGACCACTGATCGATCAATGTGTGGTTTTTGGAAAGAACACACATGTAATGACACTGGTGGATCCATATGTGGTTTGTGAAAAGAACACACATGCAATGACTCTAGTGGATCCATATGTGGTTTGTGGAAAGAACACACATGCAATGACACTAGTTGATCCGTATTTGGTTTGTGGAAAGAACACACATGCAATGACTCAGGGGGATCCATGTGTCGTTTGTGGAAAGAACACACATGCAATGACCACTGGTCGATACATGTGTGGTTTGTGGAAAGAAAACACATGCAATGACACTGGTGGATCCATATGTGGTTTGTGAAAAGAACACACATGCAATGACTCTATTGCTGGTTTTAGTATAAGAACACACATGCAATAACTCTAGTGGGTCCATATGTGGTTTATGAAAAGAACACACATGCAATGACTCTAGTGGATCCATATGTGGTTTCTAGAAATAACACACATGCAATGACACTGGTTGATCCATACGTGGTTTGTGAAAAGAACACACATGCAATGACTCAGGGGGATCCATGTGTGGTTTGTGGAAAGAACACACATGCAATGACCACTGGTCGATCCATGTGTGGTTTGTGGAATGAACACACATGCAATGACTCTAGTTCTGGTTTTATTATAAGAACAAACATGCAATGACTCTAGTGCTGGTTTTAGTATAAGAACACACATGCAATGACACTGGTTGATCCATATGTGGTTTGTGGAAAGAACACACATGTAATGACTCAGGGGGGTCCATGTGTGTTTTGTGGAAAGAACACACATGCAATGACCACTGATCGATCAATGTGTGGTTTGTGGAAAGAACACACATGCAATGACACTGGTGGATTCATATGTTGTTTGTGAAAAGAACACACATGCAATGACTCTAGTGGATTCATATGTGGTTTGTGGAAAGAACACACATTCAATGCCACTGGTTGATACATATGTGGTTTGTGGACAGAACACACATGCAATGACTCAGTGGGATCCATGTGTGGTTTGTGGAAAGAACACACATGCAATTACCACTAGTTGATCCATGTGTGGTTTGTGGAAAGAACACACATGCAATGACACTTGTGGATCCATATGTGGTTTGTGAAAAGAACACACATGCAATGACTCTAGTGCTGGTTTTAGTATATAAGAACACACATGCAATGACTCTAGTGGGTCCATATGTGGTTTGTGAAAAGAACACACATGCAATGACTCTAGTGGATCCATATGTGGTTTGTGGAAAAGAACACACATGCAATGACCACTGGTTGATCCATATGTGGTTTGTGGAAAGAACACACATGCAATGACACTGGTTGATCCATGTGTGGTTTGTGGAGAGAACACACATGCAGTGACTCTAGTGCTGGTTTTAGTATAAGAACACACATGCAATGACTCTAGTGCTGGTTTTAGTATAAGAACACAGATGCAATGACTCAGGGGGATCCATGTCTGGTTTGTGGAATGAACAGACATGCAATGACCACTGGTCGATCCATGTGTGGTTTGTGGAAAGAACACACATGCAATGACATTGGTGGATCCATATGTGGTTTGTGAAAAGAACACACATGCAATGACTCTAGTGCTGGTTTTAGTATAAGAACACATATGCAATGACTCTAGTGGGTCCATATGTGGTTTTTGAAAAGAACACAGACGCAATGACTCTAGTGGATTCATATGTGGTTTGTGGAAAGAACACACTTGCAATGACACTGGTTGATCCATATGTGGTTTGTGAAATGAACACACATGCGATGACTCAGGGGGATCCATGTGTGGTTTGTGGAAAGAACACACATGCAATGACCACTGGTCGATCCATGTGTCATTTGTGGAAATAACACACATGCAATGATTCTAGTGCTGGTTTTAGTATAAGAACACATGCAATGACTCTATTGCTGGTTTTAGTATAAGAACACACATGCAATGACACTGGTTGATCCATATGTGGTTTGTGGAAAGAACACACATGAAATGACTCAGGGGGATCCATGTGTGGTTTGTGGAAAGAACACACATGCAATGACCACTGGTCGATCAATGTGTAGTTTGTGGAAAGAATACACATGCAATGACACTGGTGGATCCATAGGTGGTTTGTGAAAAGAACACACATGCAATGACTCTAGTGGATCCATATGTGGTTTGTGGAAAGAACAGACATGCAATGCCACTGGTTAATCCATATGTGGTTTGTGGAAATGACACACATGCAATGACTCAGGGGGATCCATGTGTGGTTTGTGGAAAGAACACACATGCAATGACCACTGGTCGATCCATGTGTGGTTTGTGGAAAGAACACACATGGAATGACACTGGTGGATCCATATGTGGTTTGTGAAAAGAACACACATGCAATGACTCTAGTGCTGGTTTTAGTATAAGAACACACATGCAATGACACTAGTGGGTTCATATGTGGTTTGTGAAAAGAACACACATGCAATGACTCTAGTGGATACATATGTGGTTTGTGGAAAGAACACACATGCAATGACACTTGTTGATCCATATGTGGTTTGTGAAAAGAACACACATGCAATGACTCAGGGGGATCCATGTGTGGTCTGTGGAAAGAACACACATGCAATGACCACTGGTCAATCCATGTGTGGTTTGTGGAAAGAACACACATGCAATGACTCTAGTGCTGGTTTTATTATAAGAACACACATGAAGTGACTCTAGTGCTGGTTTTAGTATAAGAACACACATGCAATGACACTGGTTGATCCATATGTTGTTTGTGGAAAGAACACACATGCAATGACTCACGGGGGTCCATGTGTCATTGGTAGAAAAGACACACATGCAATGACCACTCATCGATCAATGTGTGGTTTGTGGAAAGAATACACATGCAATGACACTGGTGGATCCATATGTTGTTTGTGAAAAGAACACACTTGCAATGACTCTAGTGGATTCGTATGTGGTTTGTGGAAAGAACACACATGCAATGACACTGGTTGATCCATATGTGGTTTGTGGAAAGAACACACATGCAATGACTCAGGGGGATCCATGTGTGGTTTGTGGAAAGAACACACGTGGAATGACCACTGGTGGATCCATGTGTTGTTTGTGGAAAGAACACACCTGCAATGACCACTGGTCGATCCATGTGTGGTTTTTGGAAAGAACACACATGCGATGACGGTGGTGGGTCCATATGTGGTTTGTGAAAAGAACACGCATGCAATGACTCTAGTGTTGGTTTTAGTATAAGCACACACATGCAATGACTCTAGTGGGTCCATATGTGGTTTGTGGAAAGAACACACATGCAATGACCACTGGTCGATCCCTGTGTGGTTTGTGGAAAGAACACACATGCAATGACACTGGTGGATCCATATGTGGTTTGTGAAAAGAACACACATGCAATGACTCTAGTGCTGGTTTTCGTATAAGAACACACATGCAATGACACTGGTTGATCCATATGTGGTTTGTGGAAAGAACACACATGCAATGACTTAGGGGGATCCATGTTTGGTTTGTGGAAAGAACACACATGCAATGACCACTGGTCGATCAATGTGTGGTTTGTGGAAAGAATACACATGCAATGACACTGGTGGATCCATATGTGGCTTGTAAAAAGAACACACATGCAATGACTCTAGTGGATCCATATGTGGTTTGTGGAAAGAACACACATGCAATGACACTTGTTGATCCATATGTGGTTTGTGGAAAGGACACACATGCAATGACTTAGGGGGATCCATGTGTGGTTTGTGGAAAGAACACACATGCAATGACCACTGGTCGATCCATGTGTGGTTCTGGGAAAGAACACACATGCAATGACACTGGTGGATCCATATGTGGTTTGTGAAAAGAACACACATGCAATGACACTAGTGCGTGTTTTAGTATAAGAACACACATGCAATGACTCTAGTGGGTCCATATGTGGTTTGTGAAAAGAACTCACATGCAATGACTCTAGTGGATCCATATGTGGTTTGTGGAAAGAACACACATGCAATGACACTGGTTGATCCATATGTGGTTTGTGAAAAGAACATACATGCAATGACTTAGGCGGATCCATGTGTGGTTTGTGGAAAGAACACACATGCAATGACCACTAGTCAATCCATGTGTGGCTTGTGGAAAGAACACACATGCAATGCCACTAGTGGATCCATGTGTGGTTTGTGGAAAGAACACACATGCAATTACTCTAGTGCTAGTTTCAGTATAAGAACACACATGCCATGACTCTAGTGCTGGTTTTAGTATAAGAACACACGCGCAATGACTCTAATGGATCCATATGTGGTTTGTGAAAAGAACACACATGCAATGACTCTAGTGGATCCATATGTGGTTTGTGGAAAAGAACACACATGCAGTGACCACTTGTTGATCCATATGTGGTTTGTGGAAAGAACACACATGCAATGACACTGGTTGATCCATGTGTGGTTTGTGGAAAGAACACACATACAATGACTCTAGTGCTGGTTTTAGTATAAGAACGCACATGCAATGACTCTAGTGCTGGTTTTAGTATAAGAACACACATACAATGACTCTAGTGCTGGTTTTAATATAAAAACACACATGCAATGACTCTAGTGCTGGTTTTAGTATAAGAACACACATGCAATGACACTGGTTGGTCCATATGTGGTTTGTGGAAAGAACACACATGCAATGACTCAGGGGGATCCATGTGTGGTTTGTGGAAAGAACACACATGCAATGACCACTGGTCGATCAATGTATGGTTTGTGGAAAGAACACACATGGAATGACACTAGTGGATCCATATGTGGTTTGTGAAAAGAACACACATGCAATGACACTGGTTGATCCATATGTGGTTTGTGGAAAGAACACACATGCAATGACTCACGGGGATCCATGTGTCATTGGTAGAAAGGACACACATGCAATGACCACTCATCGATCAATGTGTGGTTTGTGGAAAGAACACACATGCAATAACACTGGTGGATCCATATGTTGTTTGTGAAAAGAACACACATGCAATGTCTCTAGTGGATTCGTATGTGGTTTCTGGAAAGAATACACATGCAATGACACTGGTTGATCCATATGTGGTTTGTGGAAAGAACACACATGCAATGACTCAGGGGGATCCATGTGTGGTTTGTGGAAAGAACACACATGTAATGACCACTGATCGATCCATGTGTGGTTTGTGGAAAGAACACACATTCAATGACACTGGTGGATCCATATGTGGTTTCTGAAAAGAACACACATGCAATGACTCTAGTGCTGGTTTTCGTATAAGAACACACATGCAATGACACTGGTTGACCCATATGTGGTTTGTGGAAAGAACACAAATGCAATGACTTAGGGGGATCCATGTTTGGTTTGTCGAAAGAACACACATGCAATGACCACTGGTCGATCAATGTGTGGTTTGTGGAAAGAATACAAATGCAATGACACTGGTGGATCCATATGTGGCTTGTGAAAAGAACACACATGCAATGACTCTAGTGGATCCATATGTCGTTTGTGGAAAGAACACACATGCAATGAAACTGGTTGATCCATATGTGGTTTGTGGAAAGGACACACATGCAATGACTTAGGGGGATCCATGTGTGGTTTGTGGAAAGAACACACATGCAATGACCACTGGTCGATCCATGTGTGGTTTGTGGAAAGAACACACATGCAATGACACTAGTGGATCCATATGTGGTTTGTGAAAAGAACACACATGCAATGACTCTAGTGCGTGTTTTAGTATAAGAACACACATGCAATGACTCCAGTGGGTCCATATGTGGTTTGTGAAAAGAACACACATGCAATGACTCTAGTGGATCCATATGTGGTTTGTGGAAAGAACACACATGCAACCACACTGGTTGATCCATATGTGGTTTGTGAAAAGAACATACATGCAATGACTTAGGGGGATCCATGTGTGGTTTCTGGAAAGAACACATATGCAATGACCACTAGTCAATCCATGTGTGGCTTGTGGAAAGAACACACATGCAATGCCACTAGTGGATCCATGTGTGGTTTGTGGAAAGCACACACATGCAATTACTCTAGTGCTAGTTTCAGTATAAGAACACACATGCCATGACTCTAGTGCTGGTTTTAGTATAAGAACACACACGCAATGACACTAGTGGGTCCATATGTGGTTTGTGAAAAGAACACACATGCAATGACTCTAGTGGATCCATATGTGGTTTATGGAAAAGAACACACATGTAGTGACCACTGGTTGATCCATATGTGGTTTGTGGAAAGAACACACATGAAATGACACTGGTTGATCCATGTGTGGTTTGTGGAAAGAACACACATACAATGACTCTAGTGCTAGTTTTAGCATAATAACGCACATGCAATGACTCTAGTGCTGGTTTTAGTATAAGAACACACATGCAATGACTCTAGTGCTGGTTTTAATATAAAAACACACATGCAATGACTCTAGTGCTGGTTTTAGTATAAGAACACACATGCAATGACACTGGTTGATCCATATGTGGTTTGTGGAAAGAACACACATGCAATGACTCAGGGGGATCCATGTGTGGTTTGTGGAAAGAACACACATGCAATGACCACTGGTCGATCAATGTATGGTTTGTGGAAAGAGCACACATGCAATGACACTAGTGGATCCATATGTGGTTTGTGAAAAGAACACACATGCAATGACACTGGTTGATCCATATGTGGTTTGTGGAAAGAACACACATGCAATGACTCAGGGGGATCCATGTGTGGTTTGTGGAAAGAACACACATATAATGACCACTGGTCGATCCATGTGTGGTTTGTGGAAAGAACACACATGCAATGACACTGGTTGATCCATATGTGGTTTGTGAAAAGAACACACATGCAATGACTCTAGTGGATCCATATGTGGTTTGTGGCAAGAACACACATGCAATGACACTGGTTGATCCATATGTGGTTTGTGGAAAGAACACACATGCAATGACTCAGGAGGGTCCATGTGTGGTTTGTTGAAAGAACACACATGCAATGACCACTGGTTGATCCATGTGTGGTTTGTGGAAAGAACACACATGCAATGACACTGGTGGATCCATATGTGGTTTGTGAGAAGAACACACATGCAATGACTCTAGTGTTGGTTTGAGTATAAGAACACACATGCAATGACTCTAGTGGGTCCATATGTGGTTTGTGAAAAGAATACACATGCAATGACTCTAGTGGATCCATATGTGGTTTGTGAAAAGAATACACATGCAATGACTCTAGTGGATCCATATGTGGTCTGTGGAAAGAACACACATGCAATGACACTGGTTGATCCATGTGTGGTTTGTGGAAAGAACACACATGCAATAACTCTAGTGCTGGTTTTAGTATAAGAACACACATGCAATTACTCTAGTGCTGGTTTTGGTATAAGAACACACATGCAATGACCACTGGTCGATCCATGTGGGGTTTGTGGAAAGAACACCCATGCAATGACACTGGTGGATCCATATGTGGTTTGTGAAAAGAACACACATGCAATGACTCTCGTGCTGGTTTTAGTAAAAGAACACACATGCTATGACTCTAGTGCTGGTTTTAGTATAAGAACACACATGCAATGACTCTAGTGTTGGTTTTAGTATAAGAACACACATGCAATGACACTGGTTGATCCATATGTGGTTTGTGGAAAGAACACACATGCAATGACTCAGGGGGATCCATGTGTGGTTTGTGGAAAGAACACACATGCAATGATCACTGGTCGATCAATGTATGGTTTGTGGAAAGAACATACATGCAATGACACTAGTGGATCCATATGTGGTTTGTGAAAAGAACACACATGCAATGACTCTAGTGGATCTATATGTGGTTTGTGGAAAGAACACACATGCAATGAAACTGGTTGATCCATATGTGGTTTGTGGAAAGAACACACATGCAATGACCACTGGTCGATCCATGTGTGGTTTGTGGAAAGAACACACATGCAATGAAACAGGTTGATCCATATGTGGTTTGTGGAAAGAACAAACATGCAATGACCACTGGTCGATCCATGTGTGGTTTGTGGAAAGAACACACATGCAACGACACTGGTGGATCCATATGTGGTTTGTGAAAAGAACACACATGCAATGACTCTAGTGGATCCATATGTGGTTTGTGAAAAGAACACACATGCAATGACTCTAGTGGATCCATATGTGGTTTGTGGAAAGAACACACATGCAATGAAACTGGTTGATCCATATGTGGTTTGTGGAAAGAACACACATGCAATGACCACTGGTCGATCCATGTGTGGTTTGTGGAAGAACACACATGCAATGAAACTGGTTGATCCATATGTGGTTTGTGGAATGAACACACATGCAATGACCACTGGTCGATCCATGTGTGGTTTGTGGAAAGAACACACATGCAATGACACTGGTGGATCCATATGTGGTTTGTGAAAAGAACACACATGCAATGACTCTAGTGGATCCATATATGGTTTGTGGAAAGAACACACATGCAATGACTCTAGTGGATCCATATGTGGTTTGTGGCAAGAACACACATGCAATGACACTGGTTGATCCATATGTGGTTTGTGGAAAGAACACACCTGCAATGACTCAGGAGGGTCCATGTGTGGTTTGTTGAAAGAACACACATGCAATGACCACTGGTTGATCCATGTGTGGTTTGTGGAAAGAACACACATGCAATGACACTGGTGGATCCATATGTGGTTTGTGAGAACACACATGCAATGACTCTAGTGTTGGTTTGAGTATAAGAACACACATGCAATGACTCTAGTGGGTCCATATGTGGTTTGTGAAAAGAATACACATGCAATGACTCTAGTGGATCCATATGTGGTTTGTGAAAAGAATACACATGCAATGACTCTAGTAGATCCATATGTGGTCTGTGGAAAGAACACACATGCAATGACACTGGTTGATCCATGTGTGGTTTGTGGAAAGAACACACATGCAATAACTCTAGTGCTGGTTTTAGTATAAGAACACACATGCAATGACTCTAGTGCTGGTTTTAGTATAAGAACACACATGCAATGACTCTAGTGCTGGTTTTGGTATAAGAACACACATGCAATGACACTGGTTGATCCATATGTGGTTTGTGGAAAGAACACACATGCAAAGACTCAGGGGGATCCATGTGTGGTTTGTGGACAGAACACACATGCAATGACCACTGGTCGATCCATGTGTGGTTTGTGGAAAGAACACACATGCAATGACACTGGTGGATCCATATGTGGTTTGTGAAAAGAACACACATGCAATGACTCTAGTGCTGGTTTTAGTATAAGAACACACATGCAATGACTCTAGTGGGTCCATATGTGGTTTGTGAAAAGAACACACATGCAATGACTCTAGTGGATCCATATGTAGTTTGTGGAAAAGAACACACATGCAATGA
Organism: Avena insularis; assembly: GCA_023614405.1. Lineage (NCBI taxonomy): Eukaryota > Viridiplantae > Streptophyta > Magnoliopsida > Poales > Poaceae > Avena > Avena insularis. The sequence goes on from CM042692.1 coordinate 133,668,388, forward strand.
CTCTAGTGGATCCATATGTGGTTTTTGGAAAGAACACACATGCAATGACACTGGTTGATCCATGTGTGGTTTGTGGAAAGAACACACATGCAATGACTCTAGTGCTGGTTTTAGTAAAAGAACACACATACTATGACTCTAGTGCTAGTTTTAGTATAAGAACACACATGCAATGACTCTAGTGCTGGTTTTAGTATAAGAACACACATGCAATGACACTGGTTGATCCATATGTGGTTTGTGGAAAGAACACACATGCAATGACTCAGGGGGATCCATGTGTGGTTTGTGGAAAGAACACACTTGCAATGACCACTAATCGATCAATGTATGGTTTGTGGAAAGAACACACATGCAATGACACTAGTGGATCCATATGTGGTTTGTGAAAAGAACACACATGCAATGACTCTAGTGGATCCATATGTGGTTTGTGGAAAGAACACACATGCAATGAAACTGGTTGATCCATATGTGGTTTGTGGAAATAACACACATGCAATGACCACTGGTCGATCCATGTGGGGTTTGTGGAAAGAACACACATGCAATGACACTGGTGGATCCATATGTGGTTTGTGAAAAGAACACACATGCAATGACTCTCGTGCTGGTTTTAGTAAAAGAACACACATGCTATGACTCTAGTGCTGGTTTTAGTATAAGAACACACATGCAATGACTCTAGTGTTGGTTTTAGTATAAGAACACACATGCAATGACACTGGTTGATCCATATGTGGTTTGTGGAAAGAACACACACGCAATGACTCAGGGGGATCCATCCATGATCCATGTGGTTTGTGGAAAGAACACACATGCAATGATCACTGGTCGATCAATGTATGGTTTGTGCAAAGAACATACATGCAATGACACTAGTGGATCCATATGTGGTTTGTGAAATGAACACACATGCAATGACTCTAGTGGATCCATATGTGGTTTGTGGAAAGAACACACATGCAATGAAACTGGTTGATCCATATGTGGTTTGTGGAAAGAACACACATGCAATGACCACTGGTCGATCCATGTGTGGTTTGTGGAAAGAACACACATGCAATGAAACTGGTTCATCCATATGTGGTTTGTGGAAAGAACACACATGCAATGACCACTGGTCGATCCATGTGTGGTTTGTGGAAAGAACACACATGCAATGACACTGGTGGATCCATATGTGGTTTGTTAAAAGAACACACATGCAATGACTCTAGTGGATCCATATGTGGTTTGTGGAAAGAACACACATGCAATGACACTGGTTGATCCATATGTGGTTTGTGAAAAGAACACACATGCAATGACTCAGGGGGATCCATGTGTGGTTTGTGGAAAGAACACACATGCAATGACCACTGGTGGATCCATGTGTGGTTTGTGGAAAGAACACACATGCAATGCCACTCGTGGATCCATGTGTGGTTTGTGGAAAGAACACACATGCAATTACTCTAGTGCTAGTTTTAGTATAAGAACACACATGCAATGACTCTAGTGCTAGGTTTAGTATAAGAACACACATGCAATGACTCTAGTGGGTCCATATGTGGTTTGTGAAAAGAATACACATGCAATGACTCTAGTGGATCCATATGTGGTTTGTGGAAAAGAACACACATGTAGAAACTGGTTGATCCATGTGTGGTTTGTGGAAAGAACACACATGCAATGACCACTGGTTGATCCATGTGTGGTTTGTGGAAAGAACACACATGCGATGATAGTGGTGGATCCATATGTGGTTTGTGAAAAGAACACATATGCAATGACTCTAGTGTTGGTTTTAGTATAAGAACACACATGCAATGACTCTAGTGGGTCCATATGTGGTTTGTGAAAAGAACACACATGCAATGACTCTAGTGGGTCCATATGTGGTTTGTGAAAAGAACACACATGCAATGACTCTAGTAGATCCATATGTGGTTTGTGGAAAGAACACACATGCAATGACACTGGTTGATCCATATGTGGTTTGTGAAAAGAACACACATGCAATGACTCTAGTGCTGGTTTTAGTATAAGAACACACATGCAATGACTCTAGTGGGTCCATATGTGGTTTGTGAAAAGAACACACATGCAATGACTCTAGTGCTGGTTTTAGTATAAGAACACACATGCAATGACTCTAGTGCTGGTTTTGGTATAAGAACACACATGCAATGACACTGGTTGATCCATATGTGGTTTGTGGAAAGAACACACATGCAATGACTCAGGGGGATCCATGTGTGGTTTGTGGAAAGAACACACATGCAATGACCACTGGTCGATCCATGTGTGGTTTGTGGAAAGAACACACATGCAATGACATTGGTGGATCCATATGTGGTTTGTGAAAAGAACACACATGCAATGACTCTAGTGCTTGTTTTAGTATAAGAACACACATGCAATGACTCAAGTGGGTCCATATGTGGTTTGTGAAAAGAACACACATGCATTGACTCTAGTGGATCCATATGTGGTTTGTGGAAAAGAACACACATGCAATGACACTGGTTGATCCATGTGTGGTTTGGGGAAAGAACACACATGCAATGACTCAAAGGTTGTTTTGGTTTAAGAACACACATGCAATGACTCTAGTGCTGGTTTTGGTATAAGAAGACACATGCAATGACACTGGTTGATCCATATGTGGTTTGTGGAAAGAACACACATGCAATGACCTGGGGATCCATGTGTGGTTTGTGGAAAGAACACACATGCAATGACCACTGGTCGATCCATGTGTGGTTTGTGGAAAGAACACACATGCAATGACACTAGTGGATCCATATGTGGTTTGTGAAAAGAACACACATGCAATGACTCTAGTGCTGGTTTTAATATAAGAACACACATGCAATGACTCTAGTGGGTCCATATGTGGTTTGTGAAAAGAACACACATGCAATGACTCTAGTGGATCCATATGTGGTTTGTGGAAAAGAACACACATGCAATGACCACTGGTTTGTCCATATGTGGTTTGTGGAAAGAATACACATGCAATGACACTGGTTGATCCATGTGTGGTTTGTGTAAAGAACACACATGCAATGACTGTAGTGCTAGTTTTAGTAAAAGAACACACATGCAATGACTCTAGTGCTGGTTTTAGTATAAGAACACACATGCAATGACTCTAGTGCTGGTTTTAGTATAAGAACACACATGCAATGACACTGGTTGATCCATATGTGGTTTGTGGAAAGAACACACATGCAATGACTCAGGGGGTCCATGTGTGGTTTGGAAAGAACACATGCAATGACCACTGGTTGATCCTTGTGTGGTTTGTGGAAAGAACACACATGCAATGACACTGGTGGATCCATATGTGGTTTGTGAAAAGAACACACATGCAATGACTCTAGTGTTGGTTTTAGTATAAGAACACACATGCAATGACTCTAGTGGGTCCATATGTGGTTTGTGAAAAGAACACACATGCAATGACTCTAGTGGATCCATATGTGGTTTGTGGAAAGAACACACATGCAATGACACTAGTTGATCCATATGTGGTTTGTGAAAAGAACACATATTGTGGTTTGTGAAAAGAACACACGGGCAATGACCACGGTCGATCCATGTGTGGTTTGTGGAAAGAACACACATGCAACGACACTGGTTGATCCATGTGTGGTTTGTGGAGAGAACACACATGCAGTGACTCTAGTGCTGGTTTTAGTATAAGAACACACATGCAATGACTCTAGTGCTGGTTTTAGTATAAGAACACAGATGCAATGACTCAGGGGGATCCATTTGTGGTTTGTGGAAAGAACACACATGCAATGACCACTGGTTGATCCATGTGTGGTTTGTGGAAAGAACACACATGCGATGATAGTGGTGGATCCATATGTGGTTTGTGAAAAGAACACATATGCAATGACTCTAGTGTTGGTTTTAGTATAAGAACACACATGCAATGACTCTAGTGGGTCCATATGTGGTTTGTGAAAAGAACACACATGCAATGACTCTAGTGGGTCCATATGTGGCTTCTGAAAAGAACACACACATGCAATGACTCTAGTGGGCCCATATGTGGTTTGTGGAAAGAACACACATGCAATGACATTGGTTAATCCATATGTGGTTTGTGAAAATAACACACATGCAATGACTCAGGGGGATCCATGTGTGGTTTGTGGAAAGAACACACATGCAATGACCACTGGTCAATCCATGTGTGGTTTGTGGAAAGAACACACATGCAATGCCACTAGTGGATCCATGTGTGTTTTGTGGAAAGAACACACATGCAATTTCTCTAGTGCTAGTTTTAGTATTGAACACACATTCAATGACTCTAGTGCTGGTTTTAGTATAAGAACACACATGCAATGACTCTAGTGGGTCCATATGTGGTTTGTGAAAAGAATACACATGTAATGACTCTAGTGGATCCATATGTGGTTTGTGGAAAAAGAACACACATGCAATGACCACTTGGTTGATCCATATGTGGTTCGTGGAAAGAACACACATGCAATGACACTGGTTGATCCATGTGTGGTTTGTGGAAAGAACACACATATAATGACTCTAGTGCTGGTTTTAGTATAAGAACACACATGCAATGACTCTAGTGCAGGTTTTGGTAAGAACACATGCAATGACACTGGTCGATCCATATGTGGTTTGTGAAAATAACACACATGCAATGACTCAGGGGGATCCATGTGTGGTTTGTGGAAAGAACACACATGCAATGACCTGTCACATCCAAAGATTTTCCAAATCTTGTAATGTGAAAAATTAAATAAACAAAATAAATTTTGCTGAAAATCAGGGTGAAAAGAAACTTTGTTTCTAAAAGGAAACTTAAATCCCATCCTGAACAAACTTTGGATAAAGTTTGAATTCAACAAATCCAAAATCAAGAGAAATGCATTCTCAATGAATGTATCTGGAAATTTGAACACTTGGAAAATAAATCCAAAACCCTAAACCTAATGGAATAAAACCATTTCCAAGTTATCTCCAAATCCATGGATTTGATCCATACCAAAAATTTATCAACAAACATTCACAAAGGATCAAGTAAGACCATAGAGATTGGTTTCACTTAATTTGGAACCTTAAATAAAAATCTTATGGATTTAATAAAGGAAATTGAATTTCCAAAGCCATTAAAGCCCTCATCTAAAATCCATATACCAAGTGGTGAGCAATTAATCCTAAAAGGATTTAAAAGGATAACAAATATAAAGTAAGATTTCACAAATTGAATCACCAAGTTTGGATCTATAAATAAAAAGATATGGATTTTATAAGACAAAGATAAAAATATTAAATAAAAGAATATTTAAAGACCAAATCAAATTCTTGTGTCTAATCCATTAAGTAAATGGAGTGATTAATCCCAATCCAAATAAAATAAAGGATAAAGAATATTCCAAATGAAATAAAATGGCAATAACCATTCTATCCCTATCTTAATAAGGACAAATCTCTAAATAAGAATACATGAGAAAATGATATTTGGAATTCACCCAAGTGGAATAAAAGTTGTTTAATCAACTTAAATAAAATAAAACCTCCAAATAAAAATTTGGGAATTAAACTATGTTAAATTCCATTGGAATTAAAACAAATACCCAATCTTAAATGATTAATACGTCATATTAGAATACTTTCAAATAATTCAAAGATGAATTATTTGAACCAACTAAACAAATAAAAACTCTCGAAAAGGAATTGGAGTTTAAAGAATTTAAATGGAAATTTTATTAATTAAAATCAAACCCTATTTTTATTAAATACTAAAGATCCATTTTATTTAATTATTAAATGGATCCTAAAATGAATAAAAATATTAAATTATTTGGAATTTGGATTATGTTGATAAAGCATAACCAAATTCAAATTACAAAAGTGAGTGTTTGTTTGAATTGTTTGAATGGTTTGATTGTTTGAATAATTGTTTGAAATCCAAAACAGAAAAAATAGAAATTAGAAAAGGAAAAGAAAGCGTGACAGAAAAAATAAGAAAAGGACGCGTACCTAACAGGCCCGGGGAACAACAAAGACTTCTTCCGAAGGAAACGCCAGACCAGATTCTCGACCCGCTAAGTCCCCGACCAAGGACCTCTTGTTTCTTTTTCCCATCGACCAATGAATTCCCCACCTGAAATAACCGCTTTTCTTTATCATGCAAAGAACCCACTCAACATGCATAGCCCGACCCACTTCTCTTCCCTTTTCACGACGAGACTAATTCCCCACTTGAGCCGTAACCATCGCCTTTCAACCGATGACCATGCCCCTCTCCTCGGCCGCCGTTGTCAGTTTTCAACCTCGCGATCAATTCGCAGATCTGTGGCCTTAAACCTCGTGAAAGCGATCACGCCCATTTGCCGCCCCAAGGCTTTCTCCCTTTTCCCCGTATCGCCACCCCAGCATGCCTCAAAGTCGCCCCAATTCTTCTCTCGCATCACTGCCTCCTATGATCCTCATGGTTTATTCCATTAAGCCACACCACCTCATGCCTCCTCAACACACGAGCACGCTACCATCCCCATGCATTCCCCTGCCAACATTCATCCGCGGTGCCCTGTGAATCTCGACCATTAAGCTCCTAGCGCCGCTCTGCTCTACTCCTACGAATCAGTAAATCGACTACCTACCTTCGCTCACACTTCACACCGCCACATCCTCGCGAGATCTAACCGCATCGTTGTTTTGCCTTTGGGTGAACTACAGTTCGCCCATTTGACGACCAATTGACGCACTCGACTTCTCGTTGCTCCTCCATCCGGGCGCAGTAAATCTCGCCAAGACCGTAGCCGCCTAATACTAACACCTCTCAGCATCGCTGCGACCCTCGAAATGCCCGGTGAGCAACCTCTTCTCCTCCCTCCTGTAAAGACGGCACCGGGTTGCCGATCGACAGCCCGCCACAATTATCACTACCGCCACTTCGTGGTTGATTAGATCAGACTGCTCGATTTAGATCGACGCAGAAAACAATGGGATTTGGGTTTAAGGGTACGCTATTGACCCGAGCCGACCTGCCCCTTTAATCCAAAGGTTCACTCGAATCTTAACGGGTCCCCAGAGGGACTAATAGGAACACGACGCGGGCTGTCTCTGCTTAAAAACAGAATTTGAAAAATGATGGCGCTATTTTTCAAATCTTTATAACTCGATTCAATACCGCCTAAAATTACAAATTTTAGGTCGCGGATCTGGGGAGAACAAGACTCAGCCAACCCTGCCTTTAGTTTAGCGTATAGTATTTGTTAGATTGGTTGATTATGTAAAACTTTTGATTGCTTCGCTAAGATTAGAAAAATTGTTTAAAAATGATTTAGGTTAAGCCTTTTGCAAATGGTTTGCTAGACCTTAATCAATTCTGTGAACCAACCCTCGTTTTGGAAAATGAATTTGGAAAAAGTTTAGAATGGATTACTTGGTTTAGTCCATTTCTAGCTAATTAAAAACTATTGTTTAGTTTATGAAAATCGTTTTGAGTAAAAACTTTGGAGAAATGTTTTGGGACCAAAACTCATTTCCACCCAAACACCAAGTTTTGCAATGTTAATCATTTGGTGAAACAAATAATGATTCTTTGATTTAAAAACCATTTCTAGTCAAATAGAAATGTGGTTTATTTACAAAAATGATTTTGGAAGAAAAACCTTGGAAAATGTTTTGCTTTAAACTTACTAACCCTAAAAATCAAGTTTTGTGTTTTGAAAACATTTTGCAAACCCTATAAAGTTAATGCCCTAGCAAAATATTTCACACCACATAAATGATCTTTGTTTTGGAATTGGTTTCAAAGTGAACCTTGCAAATGACTTTGCTATTTTGCAAAATGACCAATTTGGAACTTAAAGTTTAGAAGCCTAGTTAAGAACATCCTTAAGGGCTGAACTGAATCTTTGTATGCTTATGTACACTTAGGAACCCATTGATGTGTGAGAAATTGTTTGTCAGACTTTGGTTTGGAAATGTGAATCTGAATCAGGTTTGCTTGATTGGATTGGTGGTGAAGTGCGAGACTAAAGATCATGAGCGAACTCTATATCCTCTACCAAAAAGGCAAGTGATGCTTCTCATACTTTCTATCCCATTATTTCACTACATTAAAGTGTTTTGCTAAGCAAAACTTCGTACGGATTTTAATTAGCCAAGTGATGCATCTTGCCAAGTGGAAAACCTGCAGATGAACTTAGTAGGATTTTTTCCCAGTTAAACTTATTACTATCAAGATTAAAGTCTAGCTATCGTAAAACATGGGTGGAATATATTCAATACTATGGAAAAATCTCTAAGTCCGAGGACTTATGCTTTTGGTTTAATAAAACAATCTGCTAATGAATCACGCGGAAATGGGACTTTCTTTGGTGGTTTTTGGTTGAGTGGTTCATGTCCAGGCCATGGTTTACCCAGGGTCTCACTTGTGACGGCCACCAAAGAACAAAGAGATTTGAGATGTCAAATGTTGAGTCATGCAAACCACTTGAAATATGCGGGCTCTGCCATGATCATAGGGGTTGGAAAAGAATCTCACATATGGACAAAGTGGGTGGTAGTGTTTTGATAGGCTGGAAACGCCAGTCTACGATGGTCTAAGGAAAAGCTTCTGAAAGATCTTTAATTGGGAAACCAAGTCTAGGGGAAAGCGCACCACCTCTACAGAGTAAAAACCTAAGTACTTAGCCATGTCCCTGTAGCAGATAATTTGAGCATCAAGATGGAAGCAATCAAGAATCTCATCACTCCAATTTCTAAATTAAAACTGTAAGAACATGGGTTGTGTGAATTTTCAATCTTTTTGATGGAGAGATGGTTGGCACATGATCTTGAAATCTTAGGATTAAAATGATTTTTGCCCGCACTTCAGTTCTTGATTATAGATGCCTTGGAAAGGATCTTCATTTTTGATTGGTAGGATGTCTCCTGGGGGAAATATTTCTTGCCAAACAAAAACTTAGTATTTCAAAAGGTTAGGGAAAATCTATTTTGAGCAATGCAAGCTCTAACTCCAATTTCAGTCAAATGCATATAGATGATGTATCTTAATTATACCAATTAAAGTAACACTCTGCCAATACAATTCAAACCGTATTGGAATCTCTTGTATCAGAACTTGTAATGTTGCGTTAGATTGATTTTATGGTATCATCATTAGGATTACAAAAGTTCACAATCAAATAATCGCTTCTGTGGCACTTGAAGAAGAAGGCTGGACCCTATGCTTATAAGCTATTCCACGCGATATATCAATAGCCAAATGAGCTATGTTTGATGTAATAAAAAATTATGTTATTCCTGGTTATAAAGTTATATTATGACCCTTGTTTCTGATATTAAATCTAAAACTGTGGATGCTAAAGCAGGCTGATCCAGTGGACTGCATTGTGAACAGGGGGCTCAATCTTATTAAAAGGTTGGGCACCTTATGACCACTGGCTTCCATCCATGTGGTTTGTGGAAAGAACACACATGCAATGACACTAGTGATCCATGTGGTTTGGGGAAAGAACAGCTCCATGCAATGACTTCTAGTGTTGGTTTTAGTATAAGAACACACATGCAATGACTCTAGTGGGTCCATATGTGGTTTGTGAAAAGAACACATGCAATGACTTAGTGTGGATCCATATGTGGTTTGTGTGAAAGCAGCACATGCACGACTAATCGGGGTTGATCCATATGTGGCTTCAGGAAAGAACACACATGCAATGACACTGGCCGATCCATGTGTGGTTTGTGGAAAGCAAACACATGTAATGACTTTATGGTCGCTTTTAGTAAAAGAACACACATGCAATGACTCTAGTGCTGGTTTTAGTATAAGATCACATGCACGACTCTAGTGCTGGTTTTAGTATAACAACACATGCAATGACACCGTCAGATCCACATGGTTTAGGAAAGAACACACATGCAATGACTCGGGGTCCATGTGTGGTTCAGGGAAAGAACACACATGCAATGCATCTCACTGGCGATCCATGTGTGGCTCAGGAAAGAACACATATGCAACGACACTGGTGGATCCATATGTGGTTTTGTGAAAAGAAATCTATGTGCAATGACTCTAGTGTTGGTTTTGTATAAGAACACACATGCACCCACTCTGAAGTGAGTCCATATGTGGTTTGTGAAAAGAACACGATGTACAACTCTAGTGGATCCATATGGTTTGTGGAAAGAACACATGCAATGCATTGGTTGGATCCATATGTGGTTTGTGAAAAAAGAATACACATGCAATGACTCTCGTGGGGGATCCATGTGTGGTTTGTAGAAAGAACACACATGCAATGAACACCTGGTCAATCTCGTGTGTGGTTTCAGGAAAGAACACACATGCAATGCCATTTGGTGGATCCATGTGTGGTTTGTGGAAAGAACACACATGCAATTATTTAGTGCTAGCTAGAAATATAAGAACACACATGCAATGATCTTCTAGTGTGTCGTTTAGCATAAGAAGGCGCCACGCAATGACTCTACTGTCTATATGTGGTCGGTCAAAAGAATACACATGGTAATGACTCTAGTGTGCATCCATATGTGCTTTCAGGAAAGAACACACATGCAACGAATTAATGTTGATCCATATATGTGGTTTGTGGAAAGAACACACATGCAATGACACTGGTGATCCGTGTGGTTTGTGGAACGAACACACACATGCAATAACTCTAGCCGGGCTTTTAGTATGAATACACATGCACACTCTAGTGCTTGGTTTTGTATAAGAACACACATGCAATGACATCGGGTTGATCCATGTGTCAGGAAAGAATCTACACATGCAATGACCTGGGGGATCCATGTGGTTTGTAAGTAACACATGCAACGACTGATCGGTCGATCCATGTGTGGTTTGTGAAAGAACACACATGCAATGACATTGGTGGGTCCATATGTGGCTTGTGAAAAGAACACACATGCACGACTCTATGCTGGTTTTTAGTATAAGAACACACATGCACGACTCTAGTGGGTCCATATGTGGCTTCCAGAAAAGAATACATGCAATGCATCCTTAGTGGATCCATATGTAGCTCAGGGAATGAACACACACTAATGACCACTAGTCGATCCATATGTGGTTTGTGGAAAGAACACATGCAATGGTCGGGGTTGATCCATGTGTGGTTTCAGGGACACACATGCAATGGCTCTAGTGCTGGTTTTAGTAAAAGAACACACATGCTATGACTCTAGTGCTGGTTTAGCATAAGAATGTATACGCAATAACCTAGTGCTGGTTTAGTATAAGAACACACAATAACACCTGCCGATCCATATGTGGTTTGTGGAAAGAACACACATGCAATGACTCAGAGGGGATCCATGTGTGGTTTGTGAAAGAACACACATGCATGAAGACTGGTCGACCAATGTATGGTTTGTGGAAAGAACACACATGCAATGAGACCAGGATCCATATGTGTTTTAGAAAGGAACACACATGCACGACTTAGTGGATCCATATATGTGGTTTAGGAAAGAACACACATGCAATGAACCAAGGATCCATATGTGGTTTGTGGAAAGAACACACATGCAATGACCACTGGCCCATCCATGTGTGGCTTGTGGAAAGAACACACATGCAATGACACCGTGATCCATATGTGGTTTGTGAAAAGGACACACTTGCATGACTCTAGTGTCAGGTTTGAGTTAACAACACAAAGTAATGACTCTAGTGGGTCCATATGTGTTTCAGAAAAGAATGTATATGCAATGACTCCTACTGGATCCTTATAAATGGGGGGAAAGAAACAATATTACGCAATGACACCGGCCGATCCATATGTACCAGAAAAGGGCCATGCAATGACCTGGGGGACCAATGTGTGTGGCCTGCGGAGTTGTTCACACATGCAATGACCACTGTGATCCAAGTGTGTGTTTAGGAAAGAACACATGCACGACCACTGGCTCATCCATGTGGTTTGTGAAAGAACACACATGCGATGACAGTGGTGGATCCATATGGTTTGTGAAAAGAACACACATGCAATGACTCTAGTGTTGGTTTTAGCATAAGAACACACATGCAACACTCTAGTGGGGTCCATATGTGGTTTGTGAAAAGAACACACATGCAATGACTCTAGTGGGTCCATAAGGTGGTTTGTGAAAAGAATACACATGCAATGACTGTAGATCCATGTGGCTTCAGGAAAGAACACACATGCAATGACACCGGTCGGATCTTATGGTTTGTGAAAAGAACATTACATGCAATGATCTCCAGGGGGATACATGTGCTCAGGGAAAGAACACACATGCAATGACCACTGTCAATCCATGTGTGTCAGGAAAGAACACACATGAAATGCCACTAGTGGATTCATGTGTGGCTCAGGAAAGAACACACACAATTATCGAAAAGCAGCTAGTGCTGACACACATTCAATGACTCTAGTGATGTGGGTTTTACTATACATCACACATGCAATGACTCTAGTGGGTCCATACAGTTTGTGAAAAGAATACACATGTAATGACTTCTTAGTGGATCCATATGTGGAGCTCAGGGAAAGAACACACATGCAATGACCAATCGGTTGATCCAGGGCCTGTGGAAAGAACACACACGTGCCTACACTACTGGTCCGTGTGTGGTACAGGAAGAACACACATGCAATGACTTAGTGCTGGGTTTTAGTATAAAGAACTACAAGTAAATGTGACTCTCTGAAGTGCTGGTTTTGGTATAACATCTATGCAATGACAAAGGGTTGATCCATATGTGTGGCTTCCAGGAAAGAACACACAATGACACAGGGGGAACTGGGCGGTGGTTTAGGAAAGAACACACATGCAATGACTAACGGGAGCTGATCCATGTGTGGTTTCAGGGAAAGAAACAACATGCAATGACATTGGTGGGTACATATGTGGTTTTGTGAAAGAACACACATGCAATGACTTAAAGGTCGGTTTTAGTATAAGAACACATGCAAATGACTTAGTGGGTCCATATGTGGGTTTGTGAAAGCACACACATGCAATGACTCTCTTAGTAACTGGCTATGTAGTTTGGGGAAATGAACACACATGCAATGACCATCGGTTGATCCATATGTGGTTTGTGGAAAGAACACACATGCAATGACACCGGTTGATCCATGTGTGGTTTCACAGGAAAGACACAGTGGAAATACTCTAGTGCTGGTTTTAGTAAAGAACACATGCTATGACTCTAGTGCTGGTTTTGAAGGCAAGAACACACATGCAATGACTCTAGTGTCAGTTTTATAAGAAACACACATGCAATGACAATCAAGGATCCAAGTGCTCAGGGAAAGAACACACATGCAACACCTGTGATCCATGTGGTTTGTGAAAGAACTCATGCAACACCATTGGTCGACAATGTATGGTTTGTGGAAAGAACACATGCAATGACACTAATGATCCATATGTATTTTAGAAAGGGAACACACATGCAATGACTTAGTGGGTCCAGATGTGGTTTGTGAAAGCAACACACATGCAATGAACTGGTCAGATCCCATATGTGGCTCAGGGAAAGAACACACATGCAATGACCACTGGTCGATCCATGTGTTGTTTGTGGGAAAGAACACACACGTAATTACTTCCCCAGTTAGTTTAGTATAAGAACAAGGCCATGCAATGACTTCAGTGCTAGTTTAGTATAAGAACACACATGCAATGACTTAGTGGGTCCATATGTGGTTTGTTAAAAGAATACACATGCAATGACTCTTAGTGGATCCATATGTGGCTCAGGGGAAAAAGAACACACATAGCATTCACTTGTTGAACTTATACAGAAGTTTGTGTGAAAGAACACACACAATGAAACTAATAATCTTATTTGTGGTTTCAGGGAAAGAACACACACATGCAATGACCAACGTCGATCCATGTGTGGTTTCAAAAGAACACACATGCGATGATAGGTGGTGATCCATGTGGTTTGTGAAAGAACACATATGCAATGACTCTTGTGTTGGGTTTAAAGAGGAAGAAACACACATGCAAATGACTCTAGTGGAATCATGTGGCTGCAAAAAGAACACACATGCAATGACCTAGTGGGTCCATATGGTTTGTTAAAAGAACACACATGGCGACTCTAGTGGGCCCATATGTGGTTTGTGGAAAGAACACAGTAATGACATTGGTTGGATCCATGTGGTTTTGCAGAAAGAACACACATGCAATGACTGGGGGATCCATGTGTGGTTTGTGAAGAACAAGTAATGACTGACTGTCAATCCAAGTGTGGTTTGTGGAAAGAAGGCCACAGGCCATTTATCCATGTGTTTTGTGAAAGAAACACACATGCAATTCTCTAGTGCTAGCTTTAATGAACACACATTCAATGACTCTAGTGCCGGTTTAGTATAAGAACACACGTAATGACTCTAGTGGGTCCATATGTGGTTTGTGAAGTTAACACACATGTAATGACTCTGAAGGGATCCATATGTGGTTTCAGGGAAAAGAACACATGCAATGACCATCGAATGATCCATATGTGAGGCCCTGTGCAACACACATGCACGACACTGGGTTGATCCATGTGTGGTTTGTGGAAAGAACAGGCTGCTATAATGGAATTTAAAGTGCTGGTTTTAGTATAAGAACACACATGCAATGACCTTAAAATGGAGCCATAAGAACACACATGCAATGACACCGGTCATCCATATGTGGCTTCTGTGTGAGTGTCACCATATGTAATGATGTGGGGATCCATGTGGCTTCTAGGAAAGAACATACGCAATGACCACTGGCCCATCCATGTGTGGTTTGTGGAAAGAACACACATGCAGTTTACATCGCTGGATCCATATGGTTTAGAAAAGAACACCACGTAATGAATCTTTAGTGTTGCTTGGTATAAGAACACACATGCAATGACTCTAGTGGGTCCATATGTGGTTTGTGAAAAGAACACACATGCAATGCTGACTGGAAGTGGTCCATATGTGGTTTGTGGAAAAGTAAACACATGCAATGACCACACGGTTGATCCATATGTGCTCTAGAAAGAACACAATATGCAATGACATCGTCGATCCATGTGGTTTGGTGGAAAGAACACATGTAATGACTTTAGTGGTTGTTTTAGTAAAAAGAACACACATGCAATGTGACTGTGCTGGTTTTAGTATAAGAACACACATGCAATGACTTCTGGCCATGGTTTTAGTATAAGAACACATGCAATGACACCGGCTGATCCATATGTGGTTTCAGGAAGAACACACATGCATGACTCAGGGGGGATCCATGGGGCCAGGAAAGAACATACATGCAATGACCATCGGGTTGATCCATGTGTTTCAGGAAAGAACACACATGCAATGACACCGGTGGATCCATATGTGGCTTCAGTGTAAAGAACACCCATGCAATGACTTCCCAGGTGTCAAGTTTAGTGGCTACACACAGCAATACTCTAGTGGGTCCATATGTGGCTAGAAAAGCAATATGTAATAACTCAGTGGATCCATATGTGGTTTGTGGAAAAGAACACACATGCAATGACATTGCTGATCCATGTGGATTCTGTGAAAAGAACACATGCAATGACTGGGGACCCATGTGTGGTTTGGTGGAAAGAACACACATGCAATGGACTACTCGTCAATTGGTGTGGAGCCCAGTAGAAAGAACACACATGCAATGCCACTAGGTGGATCCATGTGTGGTTTGTGTAAAAGAACATACATGCAATGGCCTCTAGTGCTGTTTAGTATAAGAACGCACATGCAATGATTCTAGTGTTTAGTATAAGAACACACATGCAATGACTCTAGTGGGTCCATATGGTTTGGTGAAAGAATACACATGCATGACTCTAGTGCATCCATATGGTTTAGAAAAGAACACACATGCAATGACCACTGCTGATCCATATGTGGTTTGTGAAAGAACACACATGCAATGATTATCGTTGATCCATGTGGTTTGTGGAACCTAACACACATGCAATAACCTCTAGTGCTGGTTTTAAAGAAGAATACACAAAATGACTCTAGTGCTGTTTTGTATAAGAACACACATGCAATGACCCTGGTTGATCCATATGGTTTGTGGAAAGAACACACATGCAATGACTCAGGGGATCCATGTGGTTTCAGGGAAAGAACATATTACGTAATGACCCTGATCGGTCATCCCTCAGGTGGTTTGTGGAAAGAACAACAAACATGCAATGACATTGAAATTCATATGGTTTGTGAAAAGAACACACATGCATGACTAGTGCTGGTTTTAGTATAAGAACAATATGAGGCCATACAACCAAGTATTTTCCTAAATCTTGTAATGTGAAAAATAACAAACAAAAATGAAATTTTTGCTGAAATTAGGTGGAAAAGAAACTTTTGTTTTTAAAAAAAAAGGAAACTTAAAATCCCATCTTTGAAATGGAAATCACAAAGTTTAAATCAACAAAGCCAATCAAGGAACATTCTTCAATGAATGGCCTTAAATTTAAAACACTAAAAATAAAACCAAACCCCAACCCTATTAAAATTATTCTAGTATTCCAATCTATGGATTTGATCCATACTGTATCGATCAAATAATCACAAAGATCAGTTAAGCATTCATATATTGGTTTCACCTAGTTTAAACTGCGGACAAACCTACAATATGAGAGGAAATTGAATTTCCAAAGCTAATAAAGCCCTGCACAAAAACCCATACCAATTGGTGAAAATAATCCTAAAGGGATTTATAAAGGTAAAAGCAATTTCAAAGGAAAAATAAATTGGTTTTGGAAACACTAGGCTTAGATCTTTTAATAAAAGACTTTGTTTTCTTAAATGAAAAGGTGAGCCAAATTAATTTTTTGGCTGAAGCCAGAATAAAAATATTTTGTTTTGATAAAATGAGTAAAGGTTTATTTAAATAAAAATAATATGATTTAAAATATCCACTCATTAAGTAAAGGCTTTTCCATTTTAAATGAACAACCAAGTATTTATTACTACTTTGAAATCTTTATTAAAGTTGTTTCATGGAATAAAATGAGGTATGATTATTTAAACAAAATAAATATGCATTTAAATATCCAATTTACCAAGTAAAGGCTTCCCATTTTAATTAAACAATCAAAACTTATTTATTTATTTTAACAAGTTTCCAAGTATTCCTTATTTCAAAAATAAACCAATCAAGTTTGGTTTTGAAAATAATCGATTTCAAAATGGAAATTTTATTAAATAAATCAAAACTTATTAATAAACTGAAAGATCCATTTTATTTAATTATTAATGGATCCTAAAATAAATAAAATATTATTTTATTTTGAGACGGATTATGTTGAAAACAGAACCAAAATCTAAAGTAGTTGAGTGATTGTTTGAATTTGTTCGAAATGTTCACTGAAGAAAATTGTTTGAAATTCCAAACGTAAAAGAATTAGAAAAAGAAAAGATTTAAAACAGAAAACTTGTGTCAAGACAGGCCTGTGCCTACCAGATTTAGAAAAGGATTTAAGTGTATTGTGATGCTTCTCATCAAGGATTAGGTGTCAGACTTATGCTTGGCCCAACAACAAAACCTAGCCCACCCCCTAAGTCGTAAGCATGCTTGTAAATGGCCTTACCAAAGGTAGTATTGGAATTCAAAGACCGCTTTCATCCTCAAACTGATGGACAAACAGAAAGGACTATATGAAAGTCCGCTTTACGCAGTAGTTCTCTGTGATCCTTGGTTAGGACAGTTGAAGATAGCATAGCCTCGATGTAAAAGCTACGCGTTTAGGGAGAAGTTGATATGAAATCGAATCGCCAAAGATCCATTTTCAAACCCATGTATCTTTTGATCCACACGTCCAAATTTTACAAATTTGATGTCGTTGGAATCAGCAAGACAAGTTCTAACCAACCCTACCCTTAGTTTAGCAAATAGTACCTGTTAGCTTGTTTAATTTTGCAGATTCTTTTGAGTGCTTGTTTAGATTAGAAAAATCATTTAAAAATGATTTTAGGTTAAAACCTTTGCAATTTAGTTTATGTGAGTCACCTAAGAAATGTCACCCGGAGATGGAAGAAAATGAATTTGGAAAGGTTTAGAATGGATTAATTAGTTTAGTCCATTTCTAGCCAAACAAAACTATTGTTTTGTTTACAAAAATGTTTTTGTAAAGAAAACTTTGAGAAAAGTCTCTGTTTGTTTCAAACCCAAGCTTGACCAGCCTTGCAAAAGTTTTGCAATAGCAACTCATTTGGTGAACCCTATAGGCTAAAGCCTTAGTAAAAATGTTTCTACACCACATAGAATGACACTTTGTTTTGCAAATGGTTTTATAGTGAAACCTTTTGCAAATAACTTAGCCACTTCACAAAATGACCAATAGGTGTGCCCAAATGTCTATGACCCATTAGGAACCCCTTTTTCAAACAAATTGAAACCACGAACCCCGCAAAGAACCCCAAATTTGTTTGAATTACTTTGGTAAATGACCATTTTGGATCTTACAAAGTTTAGGAATCTAATGGAGACCCTCTTGCAAATGACTTTGCCATTTTGGTAAATGACCAAATTGGAACTTACAAAGTTAGAAGCCTAGTGAAGACCATCTCAATAGAACTAACCTTTGCATGCTTATGCATGACTTAGATTCCATTGCTTTGTGAGTGTGAAATTGTTTGTTTGACTTTGTTTGGAATGTTAGTTGATTTTGTGTTTGCTTGATTGACTTGTAGTGAAGTTAGAGAAGTGTGAGACTAGCAAGATCAAGGAGTGAACCATCATTCCCTACCCAAAAAGGCAAGTTACACTATCATACAAAAGTCCTACTATTTTCATTATACTTAGTGGATTTTGAAAACATGCATGAAAACTATTTTATACTTATGCTATGCTAAATCCTAATAGGATTCCCTTACATTACTTAGTGAAAACCTTGTAGTTGTACATGCTTAGCCATGCTATATTTTGAAAAGAGATACATGTTGAGATTTTACAAAGTTGAGAAAAGGACTTGTGTTTTATATAATAAAACAAGGACTCAATGAACCACCTAGGTGGAGGATACTTTAAGTTTTGGAGAAGGTGGCAACAAAAGGAACCATTCTATGGCAATCTTTGTGTTGTGCTCCAAAAGAAAACCCACCTAGGAAACTTAGAGATTGAACATGCTTCTCCAATTGTGGCTTTCGTGCAACCACATGCTATTATGGCTCGCTTAGTCAATTACATTAGGAAGACCCATACATTGTCTTTAGTTACTAGACATGGGGATCTGAATGCTCCATGAGGGCTAAAGACAAGCTAGCAATGGTGTATGGGAGGACCTTTAAAAGAAAAAGACTTAAACAAAGGAAAAGGCCGAGCGGGTTTCGCCCAAAGAGAATCGAGCCCAGCAAGCCCACCCGAACCTTTCTTTTTCCCTCACAGAGCACACGATGAGTCACGATAGACAGACCCCACACCTCGCACACTGGCCGACGAGCGGCCTCTCCACGCCAAGATCGTTTTCCCCTCGACTCCAAGACGATCTCCGCCGCTGACCGCTGCCGTTGATGCAGTGATGCCGAGCTTACTGGGCATTAATCGACGGGCGCTTTGTCGAGTCACGCTATAAGATCCTCTCTCGCGAGCTTTTTCCCCAAACACCTCGCCACTCGCCACCAGCCGCCTCAATCAACCTTGCACCGCCGCAGACAGAGCCCACTCCGCGACGATTCCGTGAGCCTCATGTTCCTCCGCCTCGTTTGCTAATCTGACTCAGTGTCTTTGTGCACCTCCTAACCTCACTAGTCCGCCTTTGTATCGCCCTGTGTCGCCGGTTCCACTTGACACCGCACCATCTTGGTGAACCTTGTCATTCACGCACGATCTTCGCCGCTTGCTTCCTAGTGATCTACAACGGACTAAATTCAACTCGACGAGAAATCTACCGCAGCTCGCGCCTTTGACAAACCAGCCACCTTGAGCTTCAGACCTCTCGAATCTGGTATGACCCTCCTCTCGCGACGACCTGAAACGCAAGCGCGCCGAGACAGACCTTCACCCGCTGACACGACGCCGCCAGGACTGGTCATTTGAACGAGCACTGCTAGATCTAGATCGAAGCGCTAGGATAGATCCACTTAACAAGCGGTACGCGATCGAGCGCACGATCTGTTTAGATCCCGCGGTGCAGAGCTCGATCCACAAAACGGTACGCCAATCACGCACATGACGCTGCGGGCTAGGGTTAGATCTAAAAACAGAATTTAAAACCAGATTTGATCCAAATTTCAAATGCCAAATCTATAGGGTTAAATAGTTTTTAGTGGGCAAATTTGTGATCTAAAAGAAAACTTTTAAAACTTGATGCACATGGAGTTACTAAGGTGCTCAAGAGATTTTTGACAAAGACCTGAACACTTGGGTTTTTACCAAGGAGTTCAAGAGATTTATGAAAGGAGATTTGACAAAGGACCAAAAACCATTTTTGAAAAGATAGGATAAAATATTGCTTTATGCAAATGAGCCTTAAACTCTACATAGCCAAATATGCATGTAGTGATAGGATCCACCTATATTACACATAGAAGTGAAACTTGCCAATACAATTCAAATGTATTGACCCTTGTGGCTGTAACTTATTATGTTGCAGGTTTGATTGTTTTTAGTGAAGATTGACTGATTAGGATTACAAAGTCAGGTTGGAGCGCCCATTTGACTAAGGAAAGATGAAGGACCCATGACTATAGTTATTCCTGCAAATGTAATGTAATAGCCAAATGAGCTATGTATTGATGTAATAAAATTATGTTATTCCTGGTTATAAAGTTATATTATGACCTTTGTTTCTTGATATTCCATCTAAACTGTGGATGCTAGCTATTGATCCAGGGACTAGCATTGTAAACACAGGGGATCAATCTTATTGAAGGTGGATCTTCAGCCTTTGATTGGTAGATGCCCTAAGTGGATCTTCGCCTTTGATTGGTAGATGCCTTGGGAAAGTAACCCTAGGATTGGACAAAACCCTTAAAAAAAATAGGAGTTGTATTTGTTCCAAAACTTATTTACAAAAACAATCTTGTAAACTCTTTCCTCAACCATTTTGGTTTCAACTCTACTTCTCTACTTCAAACTTAATGGAAAGCCTACCCCATGACCAAAGACTTCATCAACTCTAATGACTTCAACTCCTTCAACTCCAATGACTTCAACATCTTCAAGTGATTTCAACCTTATTCTCAACAAGGACTCCCAACTTAGATGTTACTAAGGACCACAAGAGAGACAAGAAATTTTGCCCAAGACTTGAAGACTAAGGAAAAACAACTTAGAAGGAGCCATCAACATCTTTGAAGATTTGTGACCAAGACACAAGAATTCTCCAAGGATACAAAGATCTCAATCAAGAAGAATCAACCAAGAAGGATGGGAAAATCACAAGTGAACCATGTAGATGGACCACCATAATTTAGTTAAAGTCAAACCCACCAACTTATGTGGTGTAACAAAAATATTAAGTATTGACCCTCTGTGGCTGTAACTTGTAATGTTGCGTTACTCCGATGATAGTGGAGTGTTTGTGATTGCTTGCACATTGCTTGTGTGAATTGTGAGGTATGTAGTCTACACTCAACATGCTTGCCTGTGGCACATGATAATCCCTATCCAACCCAAACAGATGACTTCTCCAAGAGACTCCAACAACAAGGTTGATGACAACAACTGTAATAAACGCACCTTTGTATCTGTGGTACTTCATGCTCATAGCAACCCAAAACCAGTTGAGCCAAGAGACAACTCAGCTTTTAGCCAACAACAATAGATGGTATCAGAAAGCACTGTTGCTGTAGGATTATGACCCTAGATTGGAAACCACTAAGGATTTTTAACTTCTTCTACACTTGTCTATTCTTCTCAGAAACTTTTCTAATCTTCTCATTCTTGAGAGAAAACTTTTCCCAAGGAGCTAATGACAACAAGGATGACAAAGATGTTATTCTACTCCATCAACGAAGCCAGAAGAGAGGACGCAACCAAGGAGCATGAAGATCAATGCCCCAAGAAGAGAGAATATTCCCACTCATGAAGAGCATGAACTAGAAGAACTCCTAGCTTTGGAGAAACCCAAGAAGAAGAGGAAGAAATGCCCCAACCCAAACAAGAAGGATATTACTCAAGAGCAATTTTACACTTGCAAAGAGATGGGACACTATTAAAATGAATGCCCAGAAAAGAAGAACCAAGGAAATAAGCAAGAGGAGTGTGAGACTGAGTTTCCCAAGATTCTCAAGGACCTCATGGAGACGGAGAAACTCAACCTTGGCCCATGAGTCAAACATGGTGCAGCTGTGTACAAGGGCTTTCCAAAGGATGGAGGAAGGAGTGGAGTATTGGTGGTGCAACTTCGAAGAAGTTTTTCCAAGATCCAAGCAAGCCAAGATGTAGTTGGAAATTTTTAAGGACAAAGAAAAAGGCTTCGCATGTACACCAACACTTTTATGCACACCACATTCTTTGAGTCAGCAAAAGAAGCATCTTGAAGACTATGTAACCCTAGCCTCCCCAAATCTCGGGACGAGATTTCTTTTAAGGGTGGTAGCATGTCACATACCAAGATTTTACAAATCTTGTTATTTGAAAAATAAATAAACAAAATAAATTTTTGTTGAAAATCAGGGTGAAAAGAAACTTTGTTTCTAAAAGGAAACTTAAAATCCCATCTTGAACAAACTTTGGCTAAAGTTTGAATTCAACAAAATCCAAATCAAGGGATATGCATTCCTCAATGAATGTATCTGGAAATTTGAACACTAGGAAAGTAAATCTAAATCCCTAAACCCTAATGGAAGGAAATCATTTTCCAAAGTATCTCCAAATCTATGGATTTGATCCATACCAAATTTGATCATCAAATAATCACAAAGGATCAAGAAAGACCATAGAGATTGGTTTCACTTAGTTTGGAACCATGGACAAAACCTTATGAATATAATGAGTTAAGGAAATTGAATTTCCAAAGCCAATAAAGCCCTTACCAAAAACCCATACCAATTGGTGAACAATTAATCCTAAAGGGATTTATAAAGTTAAACATTTATCAAAGGGAAATAAATTGTTTTGGAAATACCACTTTGGATCTTTTAATAAAAGACCTTGTTTTCAAATGAAAAGGATGAGCCAAATTAATTTTGGCCAAACTTTTGTAATAAAATATTTTGTTTTGATAAAATGAGTAAAAGTTTATTTAAATAAAATAATAAAGGATTTAAATATCCAATTTTATTTAAGTAAAAGTTTTTCCCATTTTAAATGAACACCAAGTATTTTATTACTACTTTGAAATCTTTTATTAAAAGGTTTTGCTTTGATTAAAATGAGTAAAGGATTATTTAAATAAAATAAAAGGATTTAATTATCCAATTTTATTTAAGTAAAGGCTTTCCCATTTTAATTAAACACCAAAACTTATTTATTTATTTAAATAAGTTTCCAAGTATTCCTTATTTTCAAATAAAACCTACTGGTTTGGTTTTGAAAATAATTGGATTTCAAATGGAAATTTTATTAAATAAATCAAAACCCTATTAATAAACTAAAGATCCATTTTATTTAATTATTAAATGGATCCTAAAATAAATAAAATATTATTTTATTTTGAGATTTGGATTATGTTGAAAAACAGTAACCAAATTCAAAGTGAAGTTGAGTGATTGTTTGAATTTGTTTGAAATTGTTTGATTGTTGGAAAAATTGTTTGAA